>JAMPIV010011570.1:0-36080 GCA_024509875.1 Oreohelix idahoensis
AAATCCTCAAGAGAATCGAAACAGAGCGAAGAGCTATTGAGGAAATGACATCAAACACAAGAGCGACCAAAACAAATGAGCAATCAGACAAAGAAGTCATCGAAGAAACACTTGAAAAACTTCTACCAACAATAATAGAAAAAGCACTACTACAGATACAGGAAAGCAGGAAGACAAGAGAAACAGAAACTAGGAAAGCAAAAAACTAACAAAACGACACAAGACAGATATGAAGGCAGGAAATGAATCACCATGAACACGCCACGACAGACAAGCAACGAAGAGATAACCAGACAGGCAGCTAGCGGTCCTTTTTAGGACCAGTCCTTTTCAGGACTAGGAAAGTGATACCAGCAAAGATACCAACACACTATATACCCCAATATAACCGTTTGTAACCCTTCAATGGGTTTTGGTTGAACAGGGTATTACAGCAACATAGTAGACAAGATCAACAACAACAACAAGAGAGAGGTTGGTAAGAAAACGAAGATGGCTGTATACCGCTCCACCTATGTCCCAGTCTTGACATATGGATGTGAGTCATGGGCAATGACTACAATCTACAAAAGCCAGATCCAAACCTCAGAAATGAGGTATCTGAGGAAAGTGGTTGAAGTAACAAGAAGAGACATTGTCCGCAACCAGACAATACGTCATGGCCTAAAATCCCACCCCCTGCAGACCCAAGTAGAAGAGTCCCAACTAAGATGATTTGACCATATCTGCAGAATGGGAGAAGATCAGCTACCATGACAAGCATGGGAAACAAAGAGCCAGAGATCCAGACCCCCAGGATGACCCAGAGTCTGCTGGGAAGACTACAATAGACAATCTTTGAAGGACCAAGGGCTAGAATGGGACCAAGCCAGGAGGAAGATAGCCAAAAGGATAGTCTGGCACCCTCTCTTCCAAACCTCTACACCTCACGGTAGAAGGGGAATGACTAAGTAAGTAAGTAAAGAGACACAAAAGGACACAGAAACCTTAAAAGTTTGAGATTTTTTGAATACACTACTGTAAAAAGCCATATAGGTGTGATCTTCGTGGTGATGCATTTTCTCAGGCTACTCAAATAAAGAGACACGTGTTGAAACACATTGGAGAGATGTATAAATGTGATGTTTGTTGTATTAGGTATAGGTTTTCTCAAGTCCGTATTCTACAATTACACAAAAGAAGGCACACACGAGAGGGACTTTCTAAAAGTGATGTTTGTAGTGTTATGTTTTTTCAAGTCTTTATTCTAAAACAGCACACAACAAGACATTCTTTCATAACCCTTCACTCCCAAAGGACCATAGGCCTTCAACAAACACATGCCAAGTCCTCCTGTCACGTGCCATCATCTCAAGTTCTTTACACGTTATCCTCATCATTTTCACCTCTGTTTCCAGCTCCCTTCTCCATGTGCTTCTTGGTTTACCTCTGCCTCTCTTGCCCTGGGGTTCCAGAACAAGGACTGCCTTGTAATGCTATCAACAGGTTTCCTCAGTGTGTGTCCTATCCATCACCATCGTCGTCTTCTCATCTCTTGTTCCACTGGCACTTGTCTAGTTCTTGTCATCAGTTCCACGTTGGTAACCTTGTCATACCATTTTAATCCCTCTATTCTACACAAGCACCCATTTATGAAAGTCTGTAGCTTTTTTGTTTTTTGTCTTTGTTGTTCTCCATGTCTCAGAGCCATACAGTAGGACTGACTTCATATTTGAGTTGAAGATTCTTATTTTTGTGTTGGATCTGATTTCTCTTGATCTACATATATTTTCCAAATGCAATGAAAGCTCCTCTTGCTTTTTGTATTCTTAATTTGATATCACTGTCTGTCCCTCCAACTTTGTCTATATTGCTGCCAAGATATGTGTACGATTCTACATCTTGTGTTGGTGCTTCTTTAAGTTCAACCCTGTTATCATTACTTGCATTTATTCTCATTATCTTTGTCTTTTCCCTGTGTATTTTCAGACTCAATTGCTGTGATCTCTCATCGAGTGTTTTCAATTTGTCCTGCATCTGATTATGGTTATTTGACAGAATGCCATCAGGTCCAGATGCTTTTCCATCTCTTAGAAGCTTTATGGCTTTCTTTATTTCTTCCTTCATCGGTCTTTCGCCATTAATTTGTAGCTCTTCTTCTGCTGGCTGGATGTCTGAGGGGTTTTCTGGAGCTGGTCTGTTGAGAAGGTCCTCAAAATATTCTGTCCATCTCTTCATGTGCTCTTGTATATTGCTGAGCAGATTTCCATTCTTGTCTTTTATGAGGCAACTTGTTTGCTTGTATTTCTCTGTTAACTTTGTGCTGTTATACAGGTCTCTCATATTTCATTTGGCTGCAGCATCTTCTGCCTCTCTTGCCAACTCCTCAATATACTTCCTCTTGTCTCTTTTGATACTTCTTTTTACATCTTTGTTTGCTTTTGTGTACACTTCTTGAGCCTTGGCTTTGGAATTTCTGGTTTTGCTTGTGTTTAAATCTGCTTTCTTGTTTTTTCTGTCTTTTATCTTATTGATGGTTTCTGTTGTTATCCATGCTTTTTGTTGTCGTTCCCTTTTCCCCAGTATTTCTTTACATGTCTCATTCCATACCATTTTGATTTGCTGCCATTACTCTTTTGTATTCTCTACATCTTCCAGCTGTTGAAGCATGTGAAATTTGTTTGATATTGTGACCACAAATTTGTTTCTTGATTTCTTAGATGTCCTACATTAAAGTTGTTCTATAATTTTGCATTGTAGCATATCTCTTGAGTTTCATTTTTACTCTGGCTATCAGAAGGTGGTGATCTGATGCCACATCTGCTCCTCTATATAGCTTTACATCCTGCAATGATGATCTAAACTTCTTGTTTATGCATATATGATCAATCTGATTTTCTGTTCTATGGTGTGGTGATATCCATGTTGCCTTGTGTATTCTCTTATGTGGAAACATACTTCCACATATAGCCAGTTGATTTGAAGCACAGAAGTTTGAGAATAGTTCCCCATTTTCATTCATTATTCCTAGCCCATGTTTTCCCATAACTTCTTCAAAGCCTGTGTTGATTGTACCTATCCTTGCATTCATGTCACCCATCAAAATTGTGATGTCACTTATTTTTTACTTTTTCCATAATTGTCTGTAGTCTAGTATAAAATGCTTCTTTCACAGACTCTTCTTTGTCATTAGGTGGTACATAACATTGGATGACATTTACATTTATTTTCTTTTTAGCTGTTTTAAAAGTAGCTGTTATTATTCTGGGTGCAATGTCTTCCCATTCAATGAGTGCTTTCTGTCCTTCTTTAGATAACATAAGAGCTACCCCTTCACTGTGGTGTGAACTTTTGTCTTCATGTCCTGAGGACAGCACCAATTCACCTGTGATGAGTTTCTTCTTGTTTACCCCCTTCCACTTTGTTTCACACAGTCCCAGAACCTCGATTTTATATTCCCTCATTTCTGCTGCTACTTGTGCCACTTTGCCTTGTTCGTTTAATGTCCGAACATTCCAGGTGCCAAATCTGGAAGTTTTCCTAGGAGACAGATGGTTAGTCAGTAACACAGATCCCTTTTGGCTTTCTCTATGTTGCATCATACACCTCCCTGCGAGAGGACCTTCCCCTGTCTTGGATGGCTGTGTTTTATTTTCCTTAATTGACTTGTCCATGTTTGTTGACGTTTTTTGTGGTTTAAATTTTTTACAGGATGGGATAACCAGCCTCATGCCCAACCCTCCTTAGTTGCTTTCTATGACATGCATGGCACATACCTGTCAACCTGTACAAATTTTTCGTAAGATTTGATATTCTGTTCATAATTTTGTTTATAATTTTTTTTTTTTGCTGTTTGCCGTTTGCTTTGTTCGTAATATTTTTTAATCATTGTCTTTGTCTACAAAGATTATTAGTTGAAATATTTCATCCACTGAATGATGGCTGAGCCTAATTCAAAGAAACAAAAGCTTGCAGGTCATGGTAAGTTTCTGGTTGAATGGGTTAAACTCTTCCCTGGCATTGTAGATGCATCCAAGTTAGGATCAACCCATGCTTTTTGTAGATTATGCAGCAAAGATATTAAAGTAGTAGCTTCAGGATTATATGATCTGAAAGTACATTTTAAATCGAAATTGCATGAACAGATGTTTGCAATGAAGAAGGGAGCATCTATTAAGACCTTTTTTGCTCAGCCAAAGCAGGAAGAGGGTGGCATTATAAGGGCTGAAGTTTTATTTGCCAATTTCTATGCCCATCATAACTTAACTGCAGCTGTTGCTGATCACTTTTGTGACTTGGCGCCTGTAATGTTTCCTGACAGTGATATTGCCAGAAAGTTCCAGTCGAAGAGAACAAAGACAACACTTATCATTAAAAACTGCCTGGCTCCATCTGCAACAGAACCAGTGATAAAGCTGTGCAGGGAAACACCCTTCTCATTAATGGTTGATGAATCAAATGACAAGAAAACAGAGAAGCGGTTAGCTATTAATGTGAGAGTTTTTGAAGAAGGATTGGGACCAAGAACGAGATTGTTGGACATGCCTGTATGCAGTGGTGGAACCAGTGAGGCGATATTCAGTGATGTTGATAATCTGTTCACAAAATTTCATATTCCATGGAAAAATTGCATCGGCTTTGCTAGTGACAACTGCAATGTCATGGTGGGGAAATCAAACTCAGTACTTACTAGGATCAAGCAGAGGAACCCTTATGTTTTTAGTATTGGGTGCATTTGCCACCTTGCAAATTTATGTGCACAAGATGGAATCAAACAGTTGACTGTGCCAGTAGAAGACCTTTTGTTAGACATGTACTATCATTTTGAGCACAGCTCAAAACGACGAAAGGCTTATAAGGAGTTCCAACTATTCACAGAAGCAGATGACCTGAATATTCTTAAACATTGTCAGACTCGCTGGCTGTCATTGCAGAAGGTAGTGGATAGAATTATTAACCAGTATACAGCTCTCTCATCTTATTTTGAAAGCCACAATGATGTTGAAAAGCCTGGCAGAGTCCAAAACATCCATAAACTTTTAAAAGCACCACTAACCCAGCTGACCCTTCGTTTTCTGAGTTTCATTCTGCCACTGTTAAATGAGTTTAATAAACTCTTCCAAACAGATGAGTCGCAGATTGGTGGCATGATGGAGGAGATGGACAGATTGCTTAGAAAATTTTTAGTTAAATTTGTGAAGATGAAGTATGTTAAACAGGTTGTTGACTTGAGGCATATCAAATTTAGTGATCGAGGGGTGCAGCATAATGACAGCATACTGGCAATTGGCCTCTCGAACAGAGCATTTATCGAAGAAATGGAGCTTGATAGTGGAGTAAAGAGTTCATTTTTTGAGGATGTCAGAAATTTTTACACATCAGTGGTTAAAAAAATTACTGATAAATTTCCCTTTGACAACCAGGTTCTAAAGGATTTAAAAGTGCTAGATCCAAGCACTAAAGATAATATGCACATTGGCAGATGCTTTTGCCCAAGATCTTGATCAGGAAGCACTGAAAGATGAGTTCGATGACTACTGTATGTTGTCTGATGTGTGTGTGCCTCTACTAACAGATAGTGGTCAGAAAAAGAGCTTCTGTAGCTATTGGCTGGAAGTTGTTGACCAGAAAACTAGTACTGGTGCCATCCGCTTCCCTAATTTGAAAGTCATCATTCAGCGACTGCTGATACTCCCTCACAGCAATGCTGACTGCGAAAGATCATTTTCAATGATGAAAAAAATCCACACAGACTGCAGGAGGTCCATGAATGCGGACACACTCACTTCTATTTTACAGTGTAAGATTAACATTGATACATGCTGTGCAGACTTTAAGCCCACAAATGCAATTCTGCAAAGTGCTAAAAGTGCATGTGTTGATTATAATACAAAACACTGTACATCGAAAGAACAGTGTACATCATGATCACTTAGTTTTTTATATGTAAAGAACAGTTTGAGGCTATTAGCATGTTTTATATCACAATAATTCAAATGCTAATAGATTTGAATATGTCATTTCTCATTTTAAAACTGTATTGCGTATAATTTATTAATATATTTTTTGCGTAAGGATTTTTGGGTGTTTGTAAGGATTTTTTTGGTCCGGCGTACAGATTTTTGTCTCAGGAGGTTGACAGGTATGATGGCAGGAAACAGTGTTACTATTCTTTGCTCCCCTTTCGGGCTCCGGTAACACATGGGTGATGCTCAAATTGTGCCATTAAAAAGATGATTGCTATAAATGATTATGTGTGCTACAACAGAAATGGAATCCAGTGGACTCTGACAAAGCAGTTGGACGATCTTGATTTTGCTGATGACTTGGCTCTTCTGTCCCATAACCATAATCAGATACAGGACAAATTGAAAACACTTGATGAGAGATCACAGCAATTGGGTCTGAAAATACACAGGGGAAAGACAAAAATAATGAGAATAAATGCAGGTAACGATAACAGGGTAGAACTTGAAATAACACTACTACATGATGTAGAATCGTACACATATCTTGGCAGCAATATAGACAAAGTTGGAGGGACAGACAGTGATATCAAAATAAGAATACAAAAAGCAAGAGGAGCTTTCATTACATTGGGAAATATGTTGAGACCAAGAGAAATCGGATCCAACACGAAATAAAGAATCTTCAACTCAAATGTGAAGTCAGTCCTATTGTATGGCTCTGAAACATGGAGAACAACAAAGACAACAACAACAAAGCTACAGACTTTCATAAATGGATGCTTGCATAGAATAGAAGGATTAAAATGGTATGACAAGGTTACCAACGTGGAACTGATGACAAGAACTAGACAAGTGCCAGTGGAACAAGAGATGAGGAGAATACGATGGCAATGGATAGGACACACACTGAGGAAACCTGTTGATAGCATTACAAGGCAGTCCTTGTTCTGGAACCCCCAGGGCAAGAGAGGCAGCGGTAGACCAAGAAGCACACGGAGAAGAGAGCTGGAAACAGAGGTGAAAGTGATGAGGATAACGTGTAAAGAACTTGAGATGATGGCACGTGACAGAAGGACTTGGCATGTATTTGTTGAAGGCCTATGCTCCTTTGGGAGTGGAGGGTTATGAATAAATTATTTTTCAGTTCCCTAAGGAGCAGTGGAGCCACAACAAATGTATGTCAAGCCTTTACTTCCTGTGTCATCTGTTAAACGTCTTACCATAACTCTCATGTCTGCCTCCAGTTCCCATCTCAAAGTGCTTTTTTTTGTTTCGCTCCTTCTGTCTATCTCTCTAAAAATAAATAAATACATATACATGTGTACACACACAAAATGGTACATATTACCACCTCAACAAAAATTAAAGATAGGAGCTACTGATGAATGTAACAGTGGCACTGATAAAATACTATATATATGTATGTATGTTATATGGTGCTAATATGTATCTGTCTGTTAACATGGTGCTGAATATCAAATTATCAAAGATAATGTGATGGTGGTGGGACACCATGATACATACAAAACAGCTAGCATTTAACTAAGAAATAGTTTTTTCATCTTTATTCTTAAACCTTTTGAAACTGCAAATATGTTCCTATATACAAGTATATATCACAAAATACAACTTAAGAACTGCTGGGCTAATTTTGTATATGTTTTGTATTTAACATTCAGGCAAAACAAACTGTCAAGTTTCAGACTTGATCAAAATCTGATAAGAATGAAGGGCACTTGAGTGCTACTCAGTTGGGGCTGTATGTTTTAGAAAAACTCCATCAATTTATCTCATGTCTCATTTTTAACTGTCAGTATATTGTGAGCTGTTTTCATTTCCAAGTGAATTCATGCAACATGGATACATCTGCTGATCACAGTTCTCACTAGAATGTGTGCTTTTGTACCAAGTGTTTCTTTATTAACTAGTAGGTCTGTACATTGTCAATCCATGTATTTCCTTTCACAAACTGTAATATTAAATTAAATTTCTCATTCCTAGACTAACTAACTGAGACCTGAGAGACACAACACTGTACTAAGACACAGTTGAATTTCAAAGTACTCTCAGGCTGTATTTTGTCTGCTATTTTTTAAATGTTTGTTTTAAGTAATGTTTTTTGTTTAACATTTTAAGCAGATGAAAGAAATAATCCATTTTATAATATGCAGAAGTGTGTGACATTTTTTCCGTTGATGGTATCCAATTTGATCTATCAACTGCCATCTTAGCATTGAATATGGCTCCATCTTCTGTCTCATGTCTTGATGGTGCACTCTGATACTCTTTCCTGTCTATTGCTAGATGTTAACTTCCCACTTACGGCACTGTCTTCCTCTACACTCAACTCTTTCTGGCTGCAAAGGTACAATGTTCTAAACAGGTATCATCATGCTCATCTACCCAGCTGTAAATGAGCACCATAATGTGCTCTTGATTTAAGGAAGGCAAAGGCAGCAGGGACAGGAACTGGTCAGCTAAATTCAAAGAGCTGGACCTAGTATGGTGAAGTCTCTAACACTCCACTCCCCTACAGCAGTATCTGCTATGGGTCAACTTTGACCTTTTGTGTTTTAAAACTTGTTAATCTGATTTTGTTTAGGGTGATGGGTAACTGTAAATTATGGTTATACTGGGGTTTCTTAACCGGTGGTTCACAGAGCCCATAGTTGGGGGAAAGGGGGTTTGGTTAGGCTGTGCATATCCATAAAATTTCTTAATTTAATTTTACTCTGGAAAATTATGATAGATTTTTGCATGTAAGTAAATTTCTTCTTTTTACAGATTGTTATTGTATTTCAGTATGACTGTATGTAAAATTAACAATTTTTTCTTTGTAATAAAATGTATTACTTGTATGCCAAAAATGTCATTGTGTATATGTACATTCTTTCTAAGGAGTCCTTGGCCTTCAGTGGACAACCTAATGGGTCGTTTTCCTTCAGTGGACAATCTAAGGAGTCGTTGGCCTTCAGTGGACAACCTAATGGGTCGTTGGCCTTCAGTGGACTATATATATATTTTCCCAGAATTCACATTGTCGGTGTTATATTTGGTACACAATTTATTCTCTGTGTTTATGTTGATATGCCTTCCAAGCTATCATGTCAGGTTTCACATCCACATTTAAGAAGCACTGCTGTACAGTTAATTCCATTAATAATGGTTGATGCTTTATACTTTGTTGCTGTTCATTTTATTTTGAATTTGTGTATGACCAAAGTTTGTGTCATTTATTAGTTTTTGTTAATTGTGAACATTTATATGAACTAAATTATTTCAGTGGTTTGGTGTATACTAATAAACTGTATTACTAATGTTGCCACGTGTTTTGAGAATTGATAGCTGCTGTAGACTTGTATGGGATGTTTTAGTTTTATGTCATTTGTGTCTTTTTCATGTGTTCCTAGGTCTCCCTCTCTCACCTTAGGGATTACAGAACAAGGACTGTGTTACAGTGTTATTTTAAATGACGGCGTCTACTGGGGTTATCAGTGTGCAATTTTTGGGGTCAATAACATTAATAGAATATGTTGATATTTTACGGACTACTGAACGCAAAATATATGCTAAGATTATGACGTATTCGCGTTGGGAAGGTCACGCTTGGTGACTTGGTTACATTACCCTTTTTATGCTGTCCGTTGTAATGTTATGATGTATGTATATAAGCATTACCTCGTCATCTACTCAAGCACACACATGTTTCAGAAGGCACAAAGTAAAGCGTGTTCAGTTTATAGCCATGTTTATTTACAGGATATCGTACATGTGAAGATTCGCATATTATTACAATGTGTGGTTCGTATTATTAATGTATTATATTACATCCCCCCTTTTTTTGAAGAAAAAAAAAATGTGTGCAAACATTTCCAATGAAATGTTTCATGTGAGAAAGGATAAGTATGTGTAATGCTCAGTGTGAGTATATATATGTCACTGTCTGTATCGGCTGGGAGGTGTCACTGTACGGCCAGAACGAGTGGTGTAAAGTGCTGGTGGTTCTGCGGAAGTCCCTGGTTTAGCTTGAGTTGGTTGTGATTTCGGCCTTGGCGCTTGTTGGTTTTGTGGGGCACCAAGGTCTGGAGTTACTGCATTGTCTGTTGAAAGCATGGGAATTCTCTGCTCTGTTGTATTCTGTGGGATTTCTCTTATGTCCACTCTGTTTCGCCTCAGGAGGTTGTTGCTGCTGTCTGGTCTTAAGGTATAGCTCCTGGGTTCAGGGTTTCTGGAAATGATTGTTGCTTCTGACCATGTGTCATTGTCGTGGTTGTAGGTAGTCACATGCTGACCAGGATATAATGGTGGTAAGTCTTTAGCACATTTGTCATAGTTGGATTTCTGAACTTGCTGACGATGCTGAAGTTGATCATATGTGCTGTCTCTATGTTGTGGACGGAAGTGGACCTTAGATGGTAGAAGGTCTTTAATTCTTCTATCAAACATAAGTTCTGCTGGAATGTCAATCTTACTGTCTACCGGTGTTGTTCTCCATCTCAAGAGTGCTAGGTGTACATCCTCTGTTCTTGTTTTCTTCATGATTGACTTGATAGTTTGTATCTGTCTCTCAATGAAACCATTAGATTTAGGGTATCT
The DNA here is from genome assembly GCA_024509875.1 of Oreohelix idahoensis. Lineage (NCBI taxonomy): Eukaryota > Metazoa > Mollusca > Gastropoda > Stylommatophora > Oreohelicidae > Oreohelix > Oreohelix idahoensis. The sequence continues at coordinate 10,545 of JAMPIV010011570.1, forward strand.
AGGTGATGATGTTGTGTGTTTGATCTTCCAGTCCTTAGTGAAGTTTCTGTATGCTTGACCTGAGAAATGTGGACCGTTGTCTGATCTAATTTCATCTGGGATGCCAAATATGCTGCAATACTTCTTTGTAATGTCTGCAATAACAGCTGATGGTGAGGGTTGTGGAAGTTTCTCAATGATGGGAAATTTGCTGTAGTAATCAGCAATAATAAGATAGTCATTATTGTCGATGGAGAAAATATCAGTTCCTATAATGCTCCAAGGGCTCAATGGTATGTCTGATGGTATGAGAGGTTCTCTGCACTGACTATTTGCATGTTCTTGGCAAATTGAACAGTTTTTACATAGTGTTTCTATGTCCTTGTTTATCTGTGGCCAGTAAACATCTTTCTTTGCTCTCAGTTGTGTCTTCACAATACCAAGGTGACTATTATGGAGCTGTTTAAGGATGATATCGTGTTGTGTTTCTGGTACAACAATGCGATCTCCTTTAAGGATCAGACCATCTTCGATGCTTAACTCGTCCCTCATAGAGTAGTATGGACGGATGTGTGTTGGAACTTCCTTGATAGAGCTTGGCCATCCATGGTATATCAGTTCTTTGAGCGAGTTAAGGATAGGATCTCTCATTGTATCTTCTCTGATGTGTTCAAGCCGATTATCGCTAAACTTGACAAAATCAACTTTGATGTTTGGGGTAAGATCTGCTGTCTTGGGGTTTGGTAGTCTGCTGAGAGCATCTGCAAGACCTATATCCTCTCCTGGGATATACTGAATATTAAAATCATAACGTTGTGTTTCCAATAACAGAGCTTGTAGTCGTGGTGGTGCTGAAGCTATTGGTTTTTTATGAATCATCTCAAGTGGCTTGTGATCTGAGAGAATTGTAAATGGACGGTTGAAAAGAAATGTGTGGAAGCGTTTGATTCCAAAACGTACAGCTAGCATTTCTCTTTCAATGTTTGCAAGCTTCTTTTCGCCAGAACTTAATGATTTGCTTGCGTAAGCTACAGGACGAAGTTCTTTGGCATAGTGTCCTTCAGGATTTTTGTCTGGTTGCAAAAGTGCTGCTCCTAGACCTTTCAGACTGGAATCAACCATGAGAAAAGTGGGTGCTTGCATATCATAGTATTTCAAGCATGCATCAGATGATATGAGGGTCTTCAAATGGTTGAATATGTGTTGATAGTCTTCTGACCATTCATACGGAGTTTCATTCTGTAGTAGAGATCGCAAAGGTTCTGCAGCAGCTGACAAATTTGGTATGAATTGTGCTAGGAAGTTGACAGCACCTAAGAATTGTTGCAGTTCCTTCTTTTTAGCCGGTGTTGGCATGTCATGAATATCTTCAACCTTTTTAGGGTCTGGTTTTACACCATTCTGGGTGTACAGCAATCCAAAAAATTGTATCTCCGTTGCCTTAATTGTACACTTTTTGCTGTTGAATGTTAGCCCATTGGCCTGTGCTACATGCATCAAGTTACGGTCATGTTCTTGTTCTGACCTGCCGCATACTACAATGTCGTCCGCAATAGCCACTGTACCAGAACATTGCTCAACAATGTTGTCAATCTTCTGTTGGAAGATGTCTTGTGATACATTCAAACCAAATGGGAGTCTCTTGAAACAATATCTGCCAAATGGTGTTCGAAAAGTGTAAGGAGTTGACTTTCCTCTGCTATCTCAACACTCCAGTATCCGTGTACAGCATCTAGTTTAGAAAAATATTTGGCATTGTGGAATCTGTGAGTTATCTCTTCCACCGTATGCATTTTGTGTGGACAGCGCTTTAGACTGTTGTTTAAGTGTTTTGGGTCAAGGCAAACCCGAAGAGAACCATCCTGTTTCAAAACAGTTGTGATACTACTACACCAATCAGAATGCTCTTCAACCTTTCTAATAACGTCATTCTGCGCCATCTTTTCTAGTTCTATGGCAAGTTTCTGTTTAACATGTATAGGATACTTTCTAGGTGGGTCTATCTTTGGTTCAGCGTTGTCTTTAAAAAAAAATCTTGCCTTTCCCGGGAGTTTGCCTATTCTGTCGAACTGTTCTGGGAATCGCTGTTTAAGGTCATCTACTCCAGTGACGTGTAGAGTAAGATGTTCTTTTCTGTCAGCTTTAATGTTGTTAATAGTTACCACACTCAGCTTTTCGCACATTGGTAAACCCAAAATTGCAGGTCCTTCAACATCTACCAAGTAAAATGTTGACGATGTCCATTCAGAGTCTCTGTATGAACATTCAAGTGTTACTGCTCCGAAAAAGTCTATACTTGTTCCATTGTAAGCTCTTAGCTTTGTCCTGCCACTCCTACTTTTTACATCCCTTGTGGGAAATCCTTGCTCATCCACCTTGTCAGGCATGATCTGTCTGAATATTCTTAAGGGTAGAGTGTTACCTTGGGCACCTGTGTCTATCTTGAACCGAATATTTCTTTGTTTGTGCATTTTAATTCCTGGTATTCAGAATTGTACCTTGCAGAAAGCCTGCGTTCTCTTTGGTTCGTTACTGAAAGTTAATATCTTCACAGTATCAAAAGTGGAAGGATCACTTTCTTCACTGGAGTCAAGGTCCTCAGTCATCATAGAGTGTGTTTGTTTTGACGACTTTCTGCTGTGAAGTTTGTGTTGAGCACTGTCTTGTTTCCTCTTGAAACATAATTTTATCCAGTGGCCCCTCTTTCTGCAGTAATGACATGTAGAGTCTTTAGCTGGACAGTGGTTTTGTATGTGGTTTAGGCCACAACATTTACACATAGCACCTCTGCTTGTGTTGTGTTTTTCTTGTTGCTTCGAACCAGCTGCTTTGTTTTGTTTGGGTTTATAGCTTTTTACTGCATCCACCTGGGCTGTTTCTGTACCTTGTTGAATTTGTTTAATGTTTAGTGCTTGTGCCTCGTGTTTCCTGCCTTCATCCAGAAGTTGTTGTAAAGTTAGTGTATCACTCTGGCTCAGTAGCCATTTCTGGAACTCTGGCATTGGTGTGCTAACAAGGATCTGTTCAATAATTCGCTCTTTTTCTTCTTCTTTGTTAAATTTACAAACACTTGTTTTCTCCTTGATGCGAGTGAAGAAATCATCTAGACTTTCACCAGGTTTCTGTCGCAGGTGGTGAAGTTCTAATCTTGCCGCTCTAAAGTTTGTGTGCTTTATGATCAGATGTTTTTCAAATTCGTCCAATATGGCTACTGGGTCGGTCGCTGACTCAACAGGCATGGCGGTAGCAAAACTGTTGTAAATTTTCAAACCTTCATCGTCCAATGCTTCTAGGATATATGGAGTTAAGGTTTGTCCTTCCAGACCAGTGGTCTTGGAATATAGATCTATGCGTTGGCGCCATAACAAGAAAGCTTCACTCTTATCATCTCGACCGGCAAATCGCATTTCGGGTGTGCTGCGATAGTGTTTAGCCTCCATGGTTGACCTCGATGACGAAAATTAGCCGAACAAACTGTACTCACGTGTTATTGTGTAGCTGTTTTGCGTCAGTCCGGTATCGACCGCTGCCACCATGTAATGTTATGATGTATGTATATAAGCATTACCTTGTCATCTACACAAGCACACACATGTTTCAGAAGGCACACAGTAAAGCGTGTTCAGTTTACAGCCATTTTTATTTACAGGATATCGTACATGTGAAGATTCGCATATTATTACAATGTGTGGTTCGTATTATTAATGTATTATATTACAACCACATCACCCCTAATGGGCCGATGGCCAAGAAAATATGGGCCAAACACCATATTACCAATATACCTCAATGGGCGTGTAATGGGATCCTTTTTTAACCCCTACTTTCAATACCATGCAAGCAATTTTCTATCATTATGATTAGACGCTAGAGGTATGTTTCAAAAACTGTTTGCTTCTGCTATTCATGAAACTCTCATCAGTCAATCACGAACAATTTTTCAACTGTGCAAAACACTATGATTTTTCTCACGAAACTGTGGTGAGAAAAGTTTTTGATCCATTGGATGCTTTACTTTGTAATTTCAATTTACCTGACAACAGTGATGGATCATCTCGGAACAGCTAAAGAAAATGAACATAGCTTGTACTTAATATACAGCATAGCACAAGCGTCCCTACAGTATTTTGTACCCGGGGTGGGTCCTACCTTTGGCACCCACCACCATAAAGGAAAACACTTGCAAGTATATTTTTAACAGTAAGTAAGCCTACTGTCATAATAGTGTCTAATGGTAACCCCTTCCAGGCTTTCACCCTGGGCGGACCGTCCCCCCGAACCCTGTTAGTACGCCTCTGCAGCACAGACCATTACTATTTCTGCTATCCTTAATGCGGGTAGTATTACAAAAAAATAATTGAAGTCTGACTGTTCTGTTTAAAAAGCGTGTATAAATCAATATACTACTCTGGACACGTTCATTTTCGAAGAACTTGTTCGCACCAGTTGTCAGAAACTGACCCATTTGGCGAAAGATACATAACTGGCAGTACATGTTTTCCCCCGCAATTTGATGGAAGAAGTTTACACATTTAGCGAGGCAGCTGGGTGCATTTTACTACACTGTTTTACGAAGTGACCTGTTAAATGCAGTAAAAAATAAACAAGTTATCAATTATGCAACAGATTTTTATTGTCAGGAAAAAACATCATTAAAAAAAACTGTACCTTCTGATTCCAAACTATGTTACTGTTAACGTAATTTGCTTTAAACTAAAGTGCCGTATTACGCTATTCATAAAATCGACACTTTAAAAAAAAAAATTAATGAAGAAAAATAATCTGTTCAACCTCTAATGGGTTATAATTAGGATATATTTTGTTTCAAATTCCAAATAATATGAACAACAGCCGATATGAGAAAGTGGCTTCACATTTGTCAAATCATTGTAAATAGGGACAATCACAATTATGCTTTTACGTTAAATAAATAAACAACAACAAAAAACAAAAACAAAATTAAAAAAAACAACAACAAACAAAGAAACAAAATCAAGAAAAAGCTCTGAACAAGAATAATTCCTGTTTTTATTTTTTGAATTTATTTCAAATACGAATTTATTCTGGATAGCTCATAGTCAACATTCCTTTTTTTAAGTCAATGTATTTTACTCGAAAAAAAAAAAAAATAGTGGCAACATTGGCAACTACTATATTTTGTCGCTGGCTGGGGGAATCCATGTGTAAGTTTTGAAAATTGTCTTTATTTATTAACAGATCGAGGAATGTAAACTTTTGTCATCTTCAAGCACCGAGCTCGCTGCCGCAGGTGACCATGACGGTTCAAAATGTCTTTCGCTCGATGTTGTTTATCAATTTCGTTGTTAAAGGACAGTGTTACTAGCGACCTCCACGTTGGATTTGAAATTTTATTTTTAATGCGACCTCAGTGTTTGTCGGGCGTTATGTTTGACACTCTTTCTATCCTATGTAGTTTTGAACTATTTATTTGGCCCATTCACCAAAATGCCAAAGCAATTATATAGTAGGCCTATACAAATTAAAGCAGTTCACTGAACTGGCGTGTGGCAAATGCTGAAAGGATATAGTATAGGCCTAACAGATAATACATCTTTTCACAGCAGAGATGGTTGCAATTCTGAAAGCTCTGGAATTCTCTAGCAACTCTCCTCATAAATTGACAGTATTAACAGACTCACTTTCTGCTATTCAAGATATACGAAACTTACGAGAATGCAGTAGACCTGATATAGCAGAAGAGATATTACTGGCAAATGCTTCTCTAAGGTCCATAGGAGGTTATGTTCTTATAGCTTGGATACCTTCACACATAGATAAACTAGTGGAGTCTTGCAGAGGATTGACTAACTTATTAAGATATTTGAAAGGTAATGGATGGGGTGCAAGCATTAAGGCAATGCTCACTTTTTATCGGTCTTTTGTTAGAGGAAAAATAGATTATGGAAGTATAATATATGACTCTGCTGCACACAGTAACAAGATTAAATTAGACAGAATTCAGCATCAGGCTTTATGTACAATAGCAGGTGCGATCAGATTAACATCAATGGGAGCTATTGAGGTGGCTTTAGGAATTCTACCCTTACAATTACGGAGAAAGGAGTTAAGACTAAATTACATGAACAGAGTTATGTTAGATAAGTCTCACCCAGCACATACAGCTTTTACCAGATGCCAACTAACAACTCAGGCCAATCCAATGTATACCACTGGATACCCTACAGGATGGAAGTGTATGGAGGAAATTGTCCATCTGGGTACATTAATTACATCAATTAATAACAGTTGTGAATACAAGCCAGTGATTCCACCCTGGGAAATCAAGTAATCAGACACAGACTACCACGTAGCAAAAATACTTAAGAAACCAAATAATTAAGAAAATATTAAAAACACAGCCAATAAATATATACAACAAATATCAAAAGACAGCATTACTGTGTACACAGAAGGATCCAAGGGAGAGGATGGCAAATTGGGGAAAGGAATATGTATTCCAATATGGAAAATGGCGAAAGAATATAGCATCACGGAAAATACATCCATTGTCACTGCAGAGATGGTGGCAATACTAAAAGCACTAGAAATATTCTCTAATAACCCTCCCAAAAAACTAACAGTTTTAACTGACTCTCTTTCAACAATTAAAGCACTTAGAAACTTATGATAATGTAGTAGACCTGATAAAGCAGAGGAGATATTTCTGGCTACTACATACTTATATTCCAGAGGATGTTCAGTCTTAATTGCTTGGATACCTTCACATGTTGGCATAGAATGAAATGAAGAAGCCAAGAAAGGTAGATCTGATAAAAATCTAATAAATGTAGGGACGAGTAAATCAGAAATTAAGAGCTTAATTAAAGATTTAATAACAGATGAAAAGCAGAGTGGGATAACAATCTGAAAGGAAGACATGCGTATAAGATGTTCAAGGCTCCAACAAGAAAGTGTCAGATATCTAGGGAATTGAAAATTGCCAGTAATAAGAAACTTCTCAGACTACACCTGGGAAAGGGCTATTTCAGAATAGAAGAACCTTACTGTGCAGGATGTCTTCAAGACAATAATATAGAACATTTCATGTTAAAATGTAAGAGTTATGAACAAATGAGAATACCAATATTAGATTATTTGCAAGCATCAAACTTACCTACAAATATAGAAGAGGTGTTAAGAATAGACAGACCTAGGGAGCTGCATAATATAGTCAAAAAATATTTAACACAAACAAATGTTAATATATAGTGGTTGGGAGTGTGAAGGTCTGATGCTGTTCTTACAATTCATCATTCATAACCCTCCACTCCCACAGGAGCATAGGCCTTCAACAAACACATGCCAAGTCCTCCTGTTGCGTGCCATCATCTCACATTCTTTCCACGTTCTCATCATTTTCACTTCTGTGTCCAGCTCTCTTCTCCACGTGCTTCTTGGTCTACCTCTGTCTCTCTTGCCCTGAGGGTTCCAGAACAAGGACTGCCTTGTAATGCTATCAATGGGTGTTTCCTCAGTGTGTGTCCTATCCATCGCCATCGTCTTCTTCTCATCTCTTGTTCCACTGTCACTTGTCTAGTTCTTGTCATCAGTTCCACGTTGGTAACCTTGTCATACCATTTTAATCCCTCTATTCTACGCAAGCATCCATTTATGAATGTCTAGCTTTTTGGTTGTTGTCTTTGTTGTTCTCCATGTCTCAGAGCCATACAATAGGACTGATTTCACATTTGAGTAAAAGATTCTTAATTTCGTGTTGGATCCGATTTCTCTTGATCTCCATATATTTCCCAATGCGATGAAAGCTCCTCTTGCTTTTTGTATTCTTAGTTTGATATCACTGTCTGTCCCTTCAACTTTGTCTATATTGCTGCCAAGTTATGTGTACGATTCCACATCTTGTATTGGTGTTTCTTCAAGTTCAACCCTGTTTTCATTTTTTTTTCTTTGATCCTTAGCCGCCGACCGTCAAAGCAGTCAGTGACCATCACGCCTGGTGGCGTCTTGTAGGGCAACATCAAATTGATTCCACTTTGCTCGGTTGGCAGCCATCCTTCGTACCGTGCCCCAACTATGGTTCATTCCCTGCATCTCAGCACCCACAGTCCTCTGCCAAGTTGTGTTTGGTCAGCCTCTCTTCCATTTTCCTTCAGGGGTCCATAGCATAGCTGTTCTTGTGATGGCATCAGGGTCTCTTCTGAGGACATGGCCAACCCAGCTCCAGCGTCTGCCAGCTATGATGGTGTGCATGTCCTCTTGCTTGCTCCGAGTGAGCAGATCTTGGTTGGTGATGGTATTCGGCCAAAAGATTCGGTGAATTTTTCTTTGGCATGTTGTGTGAAAAGAGGACAATTTCAAAATTTCCTTCTCTGTAACTCTCCAGCATTTCTGTGACGGGTCGTCGGTGGTGGTGTTGTGTGTTGCGATTCCTTTGCTATTCTATTATTTTTTCAATAGTAATGTTGGTTATAAGTGGTTAGCTCTGGCCATCAGAACATCCCTTCGACGTTCTGATTTGCATATTATAGGTTATTTGATTTCCCTTGTGGGAGAGTTATCGTGCTGGCAAAAGTAAACACCAACAGCTGTAACCGAACCCGAAACGTAATAAAAGATCAAGCCTTCTGCTTTGAGTCCACATGTATTGAGGTTCATACAAGACGATAATCGACATCACAAGACTTCATGTACAGTTCAGCATAACAATGAATTCCAAATAACATCAGTAAGTATCCGTCCGTGTCAAAACAATATGTCAGAAGAACATCGTGGCTATATACGTGCGCGGTTGTAGTCAACAGCCAGAAATGAGCGCATGAGTTCTTGACAACTACAATTTGAATCCTAAACCGATTCTCCTTCCATCATTTAATTTAGTTTAATTAATCTCATACTTAGATTAATATCCGAACTGACCCTGAGTTCTACATTTGCTTCATATAAACATATAGGCTATATACTCAGCCTTTTCCTTGGAAGGAATACACGACACGGCTTTCTTGCTTGACGGATAGCGTAACAAGGGCGCTGTAACCAAGTCACCCACCGTGACCTTCCCAACGCGAAATGCGTCATAATCTTAGCATATATTTCGCGTTCACTATACCGTAAAACATCGACACATTCTATAAATGTTAATGACCCCTAAACGTTGCGCATGGGTAAACCCCAGAAGACGCCGTCATTTAAAATAACACCGTAACAGATTTCCTGTCAGACGGGGGGAAAAAAATCTATTAGATAGATTTTTTTTTTTTTTGAACAATATTAATCAAATTATCAAAAATTTAACAAAACCCGACGTATGACCTACGATGTTCTATCTAGAACAGTGTCGCGGTCATGTCAGTAATATCTTATAATAAAATCAACGTCATATCATACATATAACTTATATTAAATAAAGAAATGTCACTGTCACTAACTAATCAACTAATTAATTTGATGTATGTATCGACTAACTAATACTGTGAGGTGTTATTAAAATTATTCTAACTAATTAAAATTAAAATAATTAATTATAATATGTAAGTATGGTACTAACTAATTAATATCTAATTGCAGAAAATGAGAAATAGTATAAGAAAGTAAAAGAAATAAAAATTGAGAAGTACGGACAACCAAAACTAAATATTAAAGTATACATTAAATTAGAATGCGTATGAAAATGAAGTGTAAGGATAGATACCTAATTAAATTAACGGAATCAGAAGAAAAGAACAGAAAAAATTTATACATTTTAACTATACATGTGAAATGTCATAATATAATATCCATTATCTTATTAATTACACTATTTAAAAGGTTTAATTGGTGTGATATTATTTTGTTTCATCTTTTCTTAGTATATTTTATTTATATTTTTTTTTTCATCACACTTTAACTTTATTATATAATATATTAATTTAATAACTAGAAAATTTAACAATATCGGACCTGAAGATCCAATCGTTGTTACATCCTGTTGACTTGTATGAAAGTTCATTAAGACACAAAGTTCATATTATCGAATCAAGATATGATTATCCATTCACTGTTAGTTCCTTTATTAAACTTTGAACGTAATTTGAGTAAGTCATCACTGTATATGTCACGTCTACATTAGAGATTGTTCCTTTTTATAAGTTTGCAATCGAAATGAGTGATACGCAAAGTGGAAGTGAAGTCAAAATTTTCAACCGATCCGTAAAACTTGATATTTTGATCACAATAGTTTATTTCGAAATGTCCTTATATAAGTAAGAAGTCCAACTGAAGTGTTGTATATGCTGACGTGGCATTAATAACGTTCATTGCAAATGTTATGATTGATTAGTCAAAAATTTTTCTTGAAATACTAATAATATTCATTCAAAATCCATAGGATGTCTGGACAATGTATCGGCTATGACGTTTTCAGTTCCTGGTATCGATTGTATCTCGAACTCATAGGGTTGCAACGCAATAGCAAAACGTGCAAGTTTCGGACTCTTATGGTTTGAACGACGTAGTGCTGCCACAGATTTCTGATCAGTTTGGATCAGAAAAGGAGATCCCAGTAGAAATTTTTCCAACTTGGTAATTGCCCAGATAACGGCGAGCAATTCTCTGTCTACAGTCGAGTATTTAGTCTCCGGAGGTTTCAGCTTGCGTGAAATGTAAAGTACTGGGTGGAGGACATCGTCATGATATTGGAGTAGACAAGCCCCGAGTCCGTAATTACTCGCATCTGTACGTAGAACAAACATTTTAGAGGCATCTGGTAATCTTAAAACAGGTGGGCATGAAAAAATATTCAAGATAGTGCGAAAAGTTTTGTCACATTCGTCTGTCCAATTTATCCTTATTGGCATGTTCTTCTTTAATAATGATGACAAGACAGACGTGATGGATGATAAGTAAGATACAAATCTACTATACTATTGGATTAACCCTAACAGACTCCTAACCTGTTTCTTCGTTTGAGGAACAGATAAATTTAATATTTTAGAAACCGTACTGGGAATCGTTTGGATACGTCCTGATCCAATAATGTGACCCAGGAATGTTATCTCATTACACGCTATTTGAATTTTAGTTGGTTTAGCGGTTAAATGGTTATCCCGCAATATTTCCAAAACTGATTTAAGACCCAAAAAATGTTCCTAAAATGATGAACTAAACAAACATATGTCGTCAATATAGGTAATTATATCTGATCTACCTGCTAAAATTTTTCGCATCATGCGAATAAAGGTAGCTGGAGCATTCATTAGCCCAAAATGCATCATGTTCCACTGGTAAAGACCTTGTGGAGTTGAGAATGCTGTGTAGTATTTGGCTCTTTCGGTTAGTGGAATCTGCCAATAACCTTTGGTTAAGTCAATTTTAGTGAAAAGTGTAGCATTGGATAGACGAGGAAGTAAATCGTCAAGGATAGGATGTGGTTCGCTATCAGGTACTGTCTGCGCATTAAGTTTCCTATAGTCAACACATAAACGTATGTTGTTGTCCTTTTTTCCGGACAATGACTAAAGGAGAAGAAAATGGAGATGTACTAGTCTCAATAATACCTAATGATATCATCTGTTCGAGTTCCTGAGATGTCTTACTCAGAAAATGTAGAGGTACAGAATAAGGATGAACACGAATTGGTGTATCATCGTTAAGAATAATATCGTGACTAATTACAGATGTGCAACCCGGTACATCAGTTAACACATCTGGGAAAGATTGTAGAAGATCAGCAATGCGTTGATGCTGTTGCGGTGTAACCGTAGAAGAAATGGTCACATCACGCCAAGATTCAGTAGATTGGACAATAAGTACAGGTAAAGGCATCTGCACTTCAGGAAAAGAAGATTCTTCCTCCTGTATAACAGATAGATTAGAATAATGACAAGTAGATACAGTATTGTCATCTAGTTCATGAAAAATTGACTGTAAGTGTATAGGACGTGTATGAAATTGTTTGAGCATATTAATATGGAATATCTTTCTGTGTCCCTTGATATCCAAGACGTAATCAACGTCTGAAATTTTATCAGTAACCTTATAAGGACCAGTCCATGAGATCAATAACTTATTGTTATTGTGAGGGAGTAATACATAAGCCTCATCGCCTGGGAATAATTGGCGTAATCGTCTAGATCGATTTTGTATAGATCGAGCATTAGCTTTTGCAGCCTCCGAAGAAGCTGTTGCCAATTGGCAAGACTCAATAATATTATTTCGAAGATTAATCACATACTCATAAGATGACTGAGTGTCCTGAGTCATCTCTGCATCAATTAATAAGTCTTTTATCAGTCCCATAGGACCTCTCGGAGGGGCACCAAAAACTAACTCAAAGGGAGAGAAGCCAGTTTGTTCATGTGGCACCTCTCGGTAAGCAAACAGGACAGCTGGGAGTGCTCTGTCCCAGTCCTGAGGGTGTTTAACAGTAACCTTATGTAAAAGTTGCTTAAGCGTACGGTTAAGTCTTTCAACTGCCCCGTTACTCATGGGATGATAAATGCTACTCAGATTCCTATCAATGTTCCAGGTTTTCATTACTTCCTTCATGGTATCGGAAATAAACTGCGACCCATGGTCAGATAATAATTTTCTAGGAAACCCTATTCTAGAAAAAATTAGATGTAGTGCATCAGCTACATCTGTGGTAGTGGTTGTCTTCAATGGAATGGCTTCTGGCCATCGTGTGCATAAATCAATGCACGTGAGAACAAATCTATGTCCTCTCGCAGATGGTAGAAGTGGACCAATTATATCTATGGCCATCTTGTCAAAAGGTCGTACTGAGATATCGCAAGCCTGAATAGGCGCCATGTGAAAAGCTCCACGTGCTTTCACTTCTTGGCACGTAGTACAAGAACGTACATACTGCGAAATATCTCGTGACACTCCTGGCCAAAAGAATGAAGACAAAACTCGAGATCGTGTTTGAGTATATCCCATATGTCCTGCACACTGCGAATCATGCGCATGTTGAAGAATGTACCGTCTAAAAGCAGTTGGTACCATCACTTGTTGTTTTACCTGTGATTTATCACCAAAACATCTAATCAGTATATCATTTTTCATAATGAACCATTGTTTGTTTTTATTACCTGTAGTTAAATTATCAACCTTATTAACTAGGTTAAAAAATTTATTTAAAGATTTGTCATTTTTTTGTTTGTTTGCAAATGATTCCCTGTCAATAGGTGAATTGACTTCAATATCCTCCTGTTTCTCTGCATCCATCTTATTATCATTGACACTTTCCATGAGCGTAGTTTGAGCTCTAGTTGTCACGGCGTTTCCAGTGCATAGATTGTGTCTCTCCCATTCAATTATCTCTTCTGGTGAACAATCCTTGCTGCCGTGTATGCGACCCACCATAAGGTCTGTAATCGGATTTTTCAGCATGCATACCTTCACGTTACCTGTGAAAAAAGGTGTGTTAACATGGATAATAGCTGTGGGGTAAAACTCAATAGTTCCCCCAAAAGTCATGCAACGGACATATGCCCCCGTTGCACAGCTAGGATGTACCAGCGACTGTCGCACTCCAATGGTTGTGGACCCCGAGTCTCTCAATACAGAAGCGATAGAGCCGTTAACTATCCCTCTGTTAAAAATCAGAGAGCCTGTTCCATCATTGGCTGCAAGACCTACTTCTGGTGTAATGTGTCCGCAGTTTAGCACTGTCTCCTTTGCCTTCTGAAAAATAAGATTGCATTGTGGACAACTATTCGCCACGTTATAATTTATAGCAAAGCATACAGCAGAAGATTGCATTTTATTATTGTTAAGTGGAACCTTAACCCTAGGAGTGATATCATTTGTAACTGCTGCCGCGGTATTATGATTATAATGTGACGATCCACGAGAATGAGAACGATTACGAGAATAATTAGTTGAATTATCCCGTTGTCGTCTATTGTAATTGTTATCTCGATGTCTCGAGTTATAATTATCGCTCTTCTTCCAATTGTTAACATTATCATATTGATATGACCGATTATAACTTGAGTTACGTGGATTACTGTTGTATCTTGACTGAGGTGAATAATTTCTGTTTTGTTGTCTTCCTCTATTAAAGTTATTGTTAAAGTTATTCTGTCCCTTATGAAAATTAATGTCATAATTTCCTTTGAATCTACTTCTGTCCACACTGTGTGTTCTAGGTTTATTATTATTATGATATGCCATATTGGAGGCTACAGGAAGAGGTTCTTTTATCAACGAGCTAGAAATATTAGCATTTGGATGAGCTGTGCAGTAATTTAAAGAAATTTTTTCTAACTCATCAATAGTTTCTGGTTTTCTTTCATGCAGATAAGCAAAGAATGGTGAGCTGACAGAAGATAATACTTTATCCCTCAATAACAAATCGACTAACTTGTCGTAAGATTTGTTGACACCTGCCAGTTCAACCCATCTGTTAAAAGTATTGCGTATGTTAGCAATAAATCCTGTAAAATCTTTATTATTATCTGGTAATAAACTTTTGAAACGTAATCTACATGCCTCTTCGTTCAAGTGGAAACGACGTAATAACAAAGTCTTAATGGCCTCATAATCTGTGGATAATGTAGGATCAATATTTTGTGCTGCACTTGCAGGTTCGCCATCAAGAAATTCCTTAAGTTTAAGTGCCCATGCAGTTTTGTCAAGGTTATTGACCCTGCATATATCCTCAAAGCGCGCCAGCCATGATGAAAGGTCGTCCACGTTTAATCTGAATGGTGGTAGTTTAAAGTAATAATTGCCCTTAAGTCGGGTGGATGAAGATCCAGATTGAGCATTATCATTTTGGCTAGCTGCAGCACTCTGCAAATTAAGTTTTGCTGTTTCCAATTTAAGCCGTTGCAATTCCATTTCTTGCTGCAATATGATTTCCTGTCGTTTCAATTTATTCTCTTCCTCAATACGTAGGATTTCATCTCTTGCCATCTTTCTTTCTTCTTCTTCCTTAGCAATAGCTTTCTTTTCAGCCTCTTTTCTTTCAAGTTCTTCCATCTCTGCCTTAGCAATAGCTTTTCTTTCAGCCTCTTCTGCCTTATGGTTTGCAAGTTGTTGTTCAGCAAATTCAAGGAGTGCATCTCCCTTTTTATTACAATCTTTTCCAATTTTAATGAAATGATCCAAGGTAAGCATTCTTGAAGTGGAATTATTTTAGTATCCAATTACTTATGTCTAGTAATCACCACTAGAATCTATGTCGATAATTCTAATTACTCAATGAATGAATAATTAATATAAGAAATTGCAATATTCCTGTAATGTTATTTATAAGTTCCACAATCTATAATATTTTGTAAAAATATTATATATATACTCACTAATATCTATCATAAATAGTTATGATAGTTAGTTATATAAGGTGCTGAAATTATATCATGCACTTAATATTAGTAACCAATAAATATGTGTTATATCCCTAAATAATTAGGTTATTTAATATTAATTGTCACTAAGTTCCCGCTGTAGTACTGAAAAAGTGTACTAATTAATATTTAATATGTCTTAATATGTTATAAATTTATAATAATTAATAATTATATATTATGCCCTAATCATGAGCTACAAAGTGCATTGCCCATTTATAGGACTACCACTGCAAATTGGGGCAAAGTCCCCAATTCCTCTTTAAAACTCATAAAAATTTAATCATATTCATTTACACTATTATTAATTAATAAATTATAGCATAAGTATTAAATTATAAAAGAACGAAATGAAGACAAACAATACAATGTGTTAAACAAGGATGACAAAACAGTAGCACAATACCAAAGTGACATTTTCACAATAAAACTGCATTAATAAATAAGGTGACTAAACCGGAAGTGAGAGTTTAAAGAATGAACTCAATGGAAAGTTAACCTGCGTACACAACAATTAGTGACGTATACATGGACTCATTTGACGTTAATACAATACATTTAAATAAAATTAAATATAGCCAGATTAGAATAAACAGGATAGATTACAAACATATGACTGTAACTGAATAAAAATAAGAACCAAATACACTAGAAAACACCAGTTATAACATGACTATACATCTAACATGCAAGGTGAATTAATGCAAGTCCGAACTGACACGATCACCGATTATGTATTCGACGCGTTCTTCGCGAGGTGCTATTAATTCACGGCCTTAAGAAACATTCAAAATGAATATCGGCATCCTTAGAGCCATGTTATTCATTCCGAAACGCCACCCATCCATACCCACGACATGTAAAAGACAGAAACAATATTTAACATGAATACAAAGAGAAAAAAGAACATGTCGCTCTAGGACAAAAAGGACGAAATATTTTAACGTTTAAAATCAGTGACTTATCTTGTTTTGGCGGTAATATAGTACATTATATGCTTCGCCAACAGACTCGAGAGCTTGATTGAAACATTGAATAAGTCAGCAATACGTTTCATTTGCTGTTTGAGAGCTGCAAATAACTTTGTTGAAGGACATCGACCGCTGATGGATTTTTCAACCGTTCATAGTGTTGTCAAGGGCATGACGTCACCGGTGTTTATGCAAATAATGTCCATTTCGGCTCGAGAGGAAAAATGTTCTATTCTTTTCGAGGTTCGCTCTGTTGAAAAGTTTCAAGACCACAAATGGCCACCAGTTGTGACGGGTCGTCGGTGGTGGTGTTGTGTGTTGCGATTCCTTTGCTATTCTATTATTTTTTCAATAGTAATGTTGGTTATAAGTGGTTAGCTCTGGCCATCAGAACATCCCTTCGACGTTCTGATTTGCATATTATAGGTTATTTGATTTCCCTTGTGGGAGAGTTATCGTGCTGGCAAAAGTAAACACCAACAGCTGTAACCGAACCCGAAACGTAATAAAAGATCAAGCCTTCTGCTTTGAGTCCACATGTATTGAGGTTCATACAAGACGATAATCGACATCACAAGACTTCATGTACAGTTCAGCATAACAATGAATTCCAAATAACATCAGTAAGTATCCGTCCGTGTCAAAACAATATGTCAGAAGAACATCGTGGCTATATACGTGCGCGGTTGTAGTCAACAGCCAGAAATGAGCGCATGAGTTCTTGACAACTACAATTTGAATCCTAAACCGATTCTCCTTCCATCATTTAATTTAGTTTAATTAATCTCATACTTAGATTAATATCCGAACTGACCCTGAGTTCTACATTTGCTTCATATAAACATATAGGCTATATACTCAGCCTTTTCCTTGGAAGGAATACACGACACGGCTTTCTTGCTTGACGGATAGCGTAACAAGGGCGCTGTAACCAAGTCACCCACCGTGACCTTCCCAACGCGAAATGCGTCATAATCTTAGCATATATTTCGCGTTCACTATACCGTAAAACATCGACACATTCTATAAATGTTAATGACCCCTAAACGTTGCGCATGGGTAAACCCCAGCAGACGCCGTCATTTAAAATAACACCGTAACAATTCCAAACCATAGAGAAGCACAGAAAGCACACAGCTCTGATATAATCTTAATTTTGTGCTTGTGCTGTACTGAGAGGACTTCCAGATGTTGTTTAGACTAAAAAAGGCTGTTCTTGCTTTGTTCATTCTGTTGTTGATGTCTTTGCGTGCTCCGCTGTCTGGTGTTACTATGCATCCTAGGTATGTGAAGGTGTATGTCTGTTCCAGATGCTGATTCCTTACTGATATGGGCTCAGGGCTGCTCACATTGAGCATCATGACCTCTGACTTCTTTAGATAATGTTCAAGCCTACCTGCTGGCTATACTTATTAAGTCTATCCGTTTTTTCCTGGATGTGTTGATGTGAATGTGCAAGTAGTGCAATGTCATCTGCATATTCCAGATCTTCCATGTAGAAAGTGTAGTCCATCTTATTCCTCTTGGACTGCCCTCTGTTGTCTGGCGCATCACCCAGTCTATGACTGGTAAAAATAGAGTGGTTGATAAGGGGCATCCCTGTCATACTCCTGCCTTCACCTCAAAGGTTAGGTTGCTCTGCCCAACACGTAAAGTTGGCATAGAGGTTTTTTAATATTGACACTATGCAGCTTGGAATTCCATAAGCCCTCAGTATGTTCCATAAACTGTCCCTTTGTATACTGTCAAAAGCCTTTTCAAAATCAACAAAATTGATGTACAGCTGTCTTTGCCATTCTGAGCACTGCTCAATAATGTTCCTGAGGGTAAATATATGATCTACACATCTTCTGTTCTTTCTAAATCCTGCTTGTTCTTTCCTCAATTTGTGATCTATTGCTTTTGAAATTCTCTGTATAATTATCCTGCCTAATATCCCAACCATTTACATTGTAATATTGACAGCATGAGTATTCCCTGCTCATATTCAATAACTAACATAACCAGCTGATGATACAGGAGAAATAAGTCGCTACTCCAGGTGCATAGCAGTCTTTGTTTGTAAAGCTGCCAGACTTCACTAGCACTTCCGTATGATCAGCTCAACATGGTACTTGTAAGATGGCCTATATTTGTTCTATAATTATTATATGATACTGTAATAAAAGGGAAAGATGACATTAATCTGCAAAATTGTCATGTTTAAAAGCCAAAAAAAATGCTACAATGATTGGAAATTTATGCATCTGAGAACACACACCTACATTTATTCATGTAAGAACACACCCAACTCCGCCTAGGCCAGTCGCAAGCCCAGCTGAAAAGGAGAAGGACGGCCTGCATGGAGGCCGTAAGGAGGTGGCCCCTCCACCATGTGAAGGCACAACAGGCCAATCACCTGTTTGCTTTAAAACATGATTACGCGAACTACAAGAGAGAAAACCGGACTGATTCTAAAGGCGACGAACTGGAATGGACTACAGACTACGACTTATGGAACTTGGAACACAAGAAGTATAAATGGTAAAGAAGAGGAGCTGGTGGAAGAGATGAGGAAAGCAAAATTAGAAATCCTAGCTATAAAGGAAACAAAGAAAAAGGGACAAGGAGTCATGAATCTTGATGGCAACATGCTACTCCACAGTGGTGTACCCACATCTGAAAGAGCTAAAGGGGGCGTGGGTTGCATTGTGGCCAGAAACCAAAAAGATAGTATCAAGGGATGCAACTTTGTCTCAGGGTGCCTTATGGTTGTAAAACTAAAAGAAGGAGAAACCATAGTCAACCTGGTCATAATGTATGGGCCAAATGAGGATGAGAGAGCAGAGGTCAAGGAGGAATTCTTTGAGCTGCTTCAAAGGACAGTGGATGACTGCCTAGATGAAATTATCATGCTCAGAGATTTCAATGCCAGAGTTGGAATGACAATGCTAGATGGGGTGGAGTTAACTGAAGATATGGAGAAGATACTCTCAATGACAATGGAAAGCAACTCCTTAGATTCTGCAGTGAGCAGAATCTGATCATTACAAACACAAAGTTTCCCTATAAGCGCATACATGCATACACTAGATGTGAACCAACAAAGAATGAGAAGTCAGTGATCGACTATGCCATTGTTAGAAGTTTATTCAAAAATGTCTGGAAAGCTAGAGTCTGGAGGGGGCCAGAGATTGGAAGTGATCACTACCTGCTTACAATCAAAAGAACAACTGAAAGAGTTGCTCAGCCTAGGAATTGCCAACATCATGCAAGAAACCAAGTAAACAAACAGGAGAAATGAGTATTAATACCTACAAGCTGAGAGAGCCAGAAATTAGGACCAGATATCAGGGGCTTATTGCTACAGTGGTGAGAAACACAGAAGAACAACCTGATGACTTGGAAACCCACTGGCTTAAATTCAAGGACATCATACAGACAGGTACAGCAGAAGAGCAAGGTGCTAGCAACAAAACAGAAGTCCTGGGAAGAATTTGGAGAAAAGCTAGAAAAAGATGCACAAGAAAACCAGAAATTGTTCTATAAGACCCTAAAGAACTTGAGGAAGGAAAAACAATACCCTCTCAAATTTATAAAGGATAAGCAAGGCAAATTGCTTACTGCCCTGAAGGAAGTAATGGAAAGATGGAAAGAATATTTCTCAGAACTCCTTGATGGTGAGCAAGGTCAAGCATCAGAAATGATAACCACTAGCACAGAAGAGGAAACCAATGTTGATGAAGATGACATAAAGATGGAAGAACTGAAGGAAGCACTGGAGAAAATCAAAATGGGCAAAGCAGCAGCACATGATGGTATAACACCAGAAATGGTTAATTACATGTGAGCATCAGGTGACCTATTACTCTTAAGGGTCCTACAGGCAGCGTGGTGCAACAAGACCATAGCAAATGATTGGGAGATTGACTTCATAATACCAATTTTAAAGAAGGGTGAGAATCGACAATGTGGAAACCATAGAGGCATATCCCTTCTCAGTGTCCCTGGTAAAATCTACTCTAGAATTCTAGAGCAGAGACTCTGACACCTAGTTAAGTGAAAAGGCCCTTGAGTATAAGAGTGAGATCTATCTTTGTTTCATAGATCTGGAAAGGCGTTTGACAGGGTCCCCTGGAGCAAACTTTGGGACTGTTTGGCAAGGAAGAACATTCTAGCAACTCTGATTTATGCTATACAGAGCTTTCACAAGTCTTGCAGAAATTATGCGAGGACAGCAAACCATAAGTCAGAAGAGTTCAGGACCACCACTGATGTAAGACAAGGTGATATCCTGTCACCTTATTATTTCATACTCCTCATGGATGATGTTATCAAGTCATGTAAGGAGAGAACAAGAAAGTATTCAGTGGGGTACTGGAAGATGAGACAGGTATGTATTTCAGAGCTGGCATTTGCTGATGATGTTGCCCTGATTGCTAAATCAGAGGCACATCTCCAATCCAACTTGCAAGTCTGGAAGAAAGAGCTCGAGAAGAGAGGGATAGTCATACGCAACTCTAAAACAAAATCCATGATGATATCACGAGAAGAAAGAAGACATCAGATTAAGCTGGGATAACAGGTCCTGGAGCAGGTCGACCACTTTAAATATCTTGGTGCTATTATAGACCGAAAGGGAGGCATCAAAGAAGAGTTGGCCATTCGAAAAGCAGCAGCTGGGAGATTTTATTATATTATATAATTTTTATTATATAATTTTGATATGTTATTTATTATAATTATACAATTATCTAATTTATATTTTATAATTTAAAATTATATGTTATATATATATATATATATATATATATATATATATATATATATATATATATATATATATATATATATATATATATATATATATATATATATATATATATATATATATATATATATATATATATATATATATATATATATATATATATCAATCCCCAGAGCTATGTCAGTGGGAGTTTTACTCCTGGTAGGTTCAACCAAGCTGGACTGGTCTGTGTGGGTAGGGGTCAGACAAAAGCTGGTACCCTGGTCCTCCAGGTTTGGGGTTTTAGCATAGGGCTGACACCCCTGTCTATGTAAAAAAAATAATGAAGTTACGGAAACAACAATAAATGAACAAACTTTGCTGCGGGATGGACATTCGGAGTCTGTGGCTCGTATGACTGTCAGTGGTGAAAGCCGAAAGGAAGCCACTGACATGAAAATGGATGTCCTGACCGCAAAACAGGATACAAGAATAGGATTTTGGAATGTCAGGACAATGTACGAGACAGGTAAACTAAGACAGGTCACGGCAGAAATGAGAAACTATAGGTTACACATCCTGGGGATAAGCGAGAGCAGATGGACAGGGGCAGGAAAAGTTAAAACAGCAACAGGAGAAACAGTACTTTACTCTGGAAGAGAGGATGGACAGCACAGTGAAGGCGTAGCCATTATTCTACAGAAAGGGATAGAAAGGACATTACTGGAATGGAAACCCATCAACAACAGACTGATACGATTGAGATTGAGAGGGAGATTCACCAACACTACAATAATACAATGCTACGCACCAACGAATGATAGTGATGAGGAGGTCAAGGATGAATTCTATCAACAACTGCAGAAAGAAATGGAAGATACACCTAGATATGATCTTGTTATAGTAATGGGAGACCTCAATGCGAAAGTTGGTACACACAATACATATAATGAAAGAACAATGGGGAAATGCGGCAGCGGAACAGCAAACGAAAATGGGGATAAGCAAATAAGTTTCTGTAGCATTAACAACCTGGTCATTGGAGGAACACTTTTCCCACATAAGGAAATTCACAAGTTAACATGGGAATCACCAAATGGTCGGGACAGAAACCAGATAGACCACATCATGGTTAACGGTAGATGGAGACATGCATTACAAGATGTGAAGGTAAGAAGAGGTGCAGATGTGGGAAGTGATCACCATTTAGTAGTAGCAAAACTGAAAGTGAAACTAAGAAGGGCTGGACCAACTGTAACTACACAGAAAAGGTTTGACATCAGCAAATTGAAGGACCCCCTTACCAGAAAAGCTTTTGCGGCCGACATTAAGAAACGATATCAATTTGCCAAAAGCCAGGAAAAGACATTGACTGATGATATAGACCAAAATTTCAACACCATTTCAACAGTATATAAGGAAAGTAGCAAATCATGCTTAGGATTCCAGGAAAGGAAGAAGCAAGACTGGATAACACCAGAAACACTAAACACCATAAAGATGAGAAACGAAATGAAAAGAAAGAAAACAGAAGCGAAGTCCCCCAGGTTAAAGCAACTACAGTAGAACTCCATTTATCCGAACCCCAATTATCCGAACATCCAATTATCCGAACACTTTTTCCAGAAAAAAAAATCAGTCACCACCAGTCACGTTAGACTCCATTTCTGAATCTTTTGATGCGACAAGCTTCAAATGTGTGCGAACAATTTGTAGAGGATGAAATGGGCTAATGGTCAGTCTCTTACATACAGGAAGTCAGTTAGATCATAAAGTCAGTTAATATCTGGTTTACCAATCCAGTGTATGTGTGCGTTCTAGGCAGAACACTGGCTAAACAGACAGTTCAACTTAAAATAATTGTGTCTGCTACTACAGCAGAATAATTTTGGTGTACAAGTTTTTCTCTGTTCGATATGGCATCTTCCAGTAGGCCTAAAGCATATAAAAGGAACCGCAATGTTTTGTCAATTGAAACGAAAACAGAAATTGTCAAGAGACTAGGAAAAGGTGAAACTGTGTCTTCACTTGCGAGGATTTTCAATGTTGGGAAAGCTACCGTCCCTGACATCAAAAGTAACAAGGATAAAATTATGAGTTTTGCATCGAAATTGGATAGTTAAAATGGGTCGAAGAAACGTAAAACCATGAAGAATGCGAAAGATTTGAAATTGGAAGAGGCTTTGTATATATGGTTTGTGCAAAGAAGAAGCAAAGGGTAACCTATCTCTGGCTCTCTATTGTGTGAAAAGGCACTTCAGTTCAACAATCAACTTGACGGTCCTCCTGACTTTAAGGCTAGCCAGGGATGGTTAAGAAACTTGAAATCTCGTCATGGCATACGAGAATTGGAGATTCAAGGGGAATTTTAGAGAGAGTAACAATTTTGGTAGCCGCGAATGCCAGTGGAAGTCATCGTTTACCGGTGCTAATGATCGGCAAAGCCAAAAAACCACGTCGTTTAAAGAATGTGACATGTCTCCCATTGTGCTACAAAGCACAGAAGAGTGCTTGGATAAATAGTGAAATATTTCTTGATTGGTATACAAATCAGTTCCTCCCAAATGTGAAGAGGTTGAGAGAACAAGAAAAGAAAACTGGAAAAGTAATTCTTCTACTGGACAATGCACCATCTCATCCAGAGACGGATACATTGAATGCAGTTGATGCAAATTTTAAAGTAATTTTTCTACCTCCCAATGTAACAGCACTGATTCAACCAATGGATCAGAGTGTTACAGCAAAGCTTAAAAAGATGTACAAGAAGGAAGTCTTGCGTCGTTTATTGTTGGCTGAAGATGAAGAAAGTGTGGTGGCGTTTTCCAAAAAGCTTAATCTCAAAGACTGCTGCTATATGTTAGCTGATGCTTGGACAACCCTGTCACAAGATAATCTCAACAAGGCTTGGAATAGATTGCTTGGGAAAAAAGGAGGAAATGAAACTACTGCAGTGGACACAAATGATGATGGAATAAATGAAGTTGTGGAACTGTTTCAAGCAATGCCCGGATTTTCGGACTGTGACAAAGATGATGCACACATGTGGCTAGAAGTTGATAATGATTCTGGTTTTCAGTTTTTGAATGACGAAGAAATTTTGTCTTTTGTGCAAGAAGAAAACCAAATACATGTAGTGACCGATGATGAAGACTCCTCAGATGTACATGATGTACTTGTAGATTATGAAGAAAACCCAAAACGTCGACCAAATCCTGAAGAGGCCTTTATAGCACTAGAAACAGCGATGGCTTGGTACGAGCAAGAAGATGACAGCTGTCCTACACAGCTTCTGCTGTTGAAGACAATGCGGGACTTAGCAGCCAAAAGGAGACTATCCAGTTTGGTGCAAAAGAGGATTCCTCATTATTTTAAATAGTGGGCTACATCTGTGCAAGAACATGTATACGTAAGTTGCACCTGGTTTTGAATCGTTTGTAATGTTATTTTGATAACATTTCTCTTTCTTAAAAAAAAAAATTAATACAAGTAGTACATGCACTGCAGTGTAATGAAAGATTTTGGTGATACAGTGATCTAATACAGTGTGGGTATTATTATTACAGTACAAGTAAATATGTTTTATAGAGTATTTTCCTTGTGATGGTTAATTATTTTTAGAAATATGTGTACATGTACTCGATACATTATGTAATCCAATTATCCGAACATTTGATTATCCGAACGATGCTCGGTCCCATGGGGTTCGGATAAATGGAGTTCTACTGTATATAGCGAACAGTACAGTCAACTGGACAGGGAAGTTAAACGCCAAACCCGAGCCAACAAAAGGAATTTCCTAGACGATCTTGCAAAACAGGCAGAAGAGGCAGCACTGAGAAATGAACAAAGCACAGTATACAAAATAACTAAATTCATCAGCGGAAAACAAGGTGCAAACAATATTACATTAGTAAGAGATAAGCAAGGAAATCTCATCAAGACAGCAGAGGGACAGGAAACAAGATGGGCAGAGCACTTCAGAGAAACTCTGAACAAGGAAATACCAGAGACACAATTGAATGTTCCTGAGGCTGAAAACGATCTAGATGTAAATACAGACATTCCACGAAAAGAAGAAATCATCACAGCAATCAAAGGGTTAAAGAACGGTAAAGCTCCGGGCTATGATAACTTAAATGCAGAGCTATTTAAGACAGACCCTGAGCTAGCAGCAGAACTATTAGAACCACTATTTGCACAAGTGTGGAAAACGGGGACAACACCATCAGAGTGGAACAAAGGAATAATTGTCAAATTGCCCAAGAAGGGAGATCTTTCAGACTGCAATAATTGGAGAGGAATCACTCTTCTCTCAGTTCCCAGCAAAATACTAGGCAGGATAATTATACAGAGAATTTCAAAGGCAGTAGACTACAAACTGAGGAAAGAACAAGCAGGATTTAGAAAGAACAGAAGATGTGTAGACCATATATTCACTCTCAGGACATTATAGAGCAGTGCTCAGAATGGCAAAGACAGCTTTACATAAATTTTGTTGATTTTGAAAAGGCTTTTGACAGCATACATAGGGACAGTTTATGCTGGA
>JAMPIV010011571.1:0-50058 GCA_024509875.1 Oreohelix idahoensis
CATTATTAAGAAAAAGTTACTTTTCAAGGTTAGTTGTCTTTTTCGAAATATTTTCTAGAATATTCTGTGAAACGTTTGCCGCTGCATTCAAATAAAGGACAAAATATCGCAAAAGCGTCCAAAAAATGACTGTTGCGTATAATAACTATGGTCCCTTTTGTCGATTTCGTTACCTTGTGTCAACTTGGGGACGTGACTTTTCCTCCGTCCCCCCCCCCAATTGCATCTTTTTAGCCTTGCTAGTTTCACGCAATTTTTCAGTCATATTTTTTTCCTTTTTGATCCGCCGTTCTCATCCCGTTCAAATGGTAACCGTTTTGACTTCCCGTCTAGCAAGTCAATTTTTATGGAGGGTAGTGACCCGCGGTCAGAGCGATCATGTACTATCAGCAGCTTACGCATTATGTTTTTATCCTTACATGTTATCTTTGGAGGTATTTTAACGTTGTATCACTGTTAATTTTACGACACATCTCCCCACTTGAAAACATGCCTACGGCAAGTTCCAAAACCAGTGATACACATAGGTAAAATTACTCCTCACGTCTGCCACTACTCTAATTTTGATCACAGGGGTGCCGACTGAGGAAATCTGCACCGACATTCAATTTGCCTGGGATATATTGGATACTAAACTGATAAGGTTGAAGCAATAAAGACCACCTCAGCAATCTCGCGTTTTCATGCTTAGCCTGAGATAAGAATACGAGAGGCTGATGATCCGTCTCGACCACAAAAGTCCTACCATACAGATAGATTTGAAACTTCTTTATTGCCCAGATTAACGCTAAACATTCTTTTTCGCTTGGGGAGTATCCTTGTTCCGCCTTATTCAATTTGCGGCTTGCATAAGCGACTGGTTTCAGTTCCCCATCAGGTGAAGATGATCTTTGCAACAAAGCCCCTCCGAGTCCTACATTACTTGCATCGGTTCTTAAGACAAAGTCCTGTGTCAAATCAGGCAGTTTGAGAATAGGCTTGCTAGTGAGTTTTTCCTTTAACTCTTGGAACGCTAGTTCACATTGTGCAGTCCAAATAATTTTATCTGGAAGTCCCTTGCGAGTCAGATCAGTCAGAGGAGCACAAATAGAGTTAAAATCTTTGATATATTTTTGATAAAATCCGCATAACGACACGAATGATCGCACGTCCTTTTTTGTTTGTGGCCTAGGTGCTCTCTGCAGTTTTTCCAAATTCTTAGGATCAGGGGTCATATTACCCTGATATACAGTGTGCCCCAAGAATTCCAACTCTTTGCATCCAATACAACATTTTGTTGGCCTAGCAGTTAAGTTCGCCTCCCGAAGCCTATTAAATAACATTTCTAGAGCTTCAATGTGTTCTTCAAATGTCTCTGTGGCGACGAGAATATCATCCATGAAATTCGTGATACATGGGTTATTCAGGG
Source organism: Oreohelix idahoensis (assembly GCA_024509875.1). Taxonomy (NCBI): domain Eukaryota; kingdom Metazoa; phylum Mollusca; class Gastropoda; order Stylommatophora; family Oreohelicidae; genus Oreohelix; species Oreohelix idahoensis. The sequence goes on from JAMPIV010011571.1 coordinate 1,409, forward strand.
GATCCAACAATTTGCGCATCATCCTTGAAAATACACTCGGAGCATTTTTCAGTCCGAATGGTAGCATGTTGAATTCATAATGTCCATCCGAAGTGCTAAAAGCCAAATAAGGTCTCACTTCAGGCTTCACTGGAATCTGGTAATAGCCTTTACTAAGATCCACCTTTGAACAGTATTTTGCCTTGTTTAATCTGGCAAATAACTGTTTGGTGTCTGGTAATGGATCCACTTGTCCTTCTGTGACAGCATTCAGTTTCCTATAATCTATGCACAGTCGGTGTTCCCCAGACGGTTTTCTCAACAAGACGACACTGGAACTAAAGGGTGATTCACTGTGTGAAATGATCCCCTCCTTCAATAAATAATCTATTTCTTCCTTCAATGCCTTCTCCTTCGCGAACGGAATAGAATAGGCTCTCATACAGATTGGGTTTGAGTCTACCAGTTTCATGTCATACTGTAGCAAATTTGTATGGCCTGGTTTATCTGTTAATACATCTGTATGTTCCTCCAGAACCTGTTGAACTCTCTCCCTCTGATTTTTAGTCAGGTGCTTACTGACTTTTACCTGTGCTGCTGTTTCACAAGGATGTAATGGGTATTCATGTGAGGTGAGTGGTTCCTTTTGCATCTGAGTTGCAATAGCCAAGGTCAGTAAGGGGGTGCTTTCCTGGAGTGGTCTGTCCAGATACTTCTTTAATAAGTTTACATGATAAACTTTCTCCTTCCCCTTTTTGTCAATTTTATAGTTTGTTCTAGACACCTTCTCTAGAACCGTATATGGACCTTGCCAACCAATTTGTAATTTATTCTGGCTGCCGGGTAGTAGAAGAAGCACCTTCTCTCCCACAGCTAGTTCTCGGTCCTTTGCCTTCCTATTAAAATATGCTGCATGTTTCTTCCTGGCTTGTTTCAAATTATCATTGGCCAGTTTCCATCCAGCTTTCAGACGAGTGGTCAGTTCGTTCACGTATTGATAAGATGAGGTAACAGGTTCTTCCGCCTTCTCATCCGTCCAGGTCCTTAATAAAGCTAATAAAGGACCTTTGATTGGCCTCCCAAATAGCAGAGTTGCGGGAGCCATCCCGGTTGAACTATGTGGTACCTCCCGATACGCAAACAATGCCGCGGGCAGGAATTGATCCCACAGATCCGGTTTTTCGTGTGCCAGCTTTCTCAGGATAGAAATGAGAGTCCCGTTGAACCTCTCTACCTGGCCGTTCCCTTGTGGATGGTACGGACTACAATGAAAGTGTCTGGCTTGAAATAGTTTAAAAACTTCTTCCGTTAGTTTCCCCTTGAACTGAGATCCATTATCCGTCAAGATTTGATGCGGGAATCCTAATCGGGTGAATATTGTAAGTAGTGCCTCTGCTACGTGTTTTGAATCAATTGATGGCAGGGCTACCGCCTCTCCCCACATAGAACAAGTGTCCACCAGAGTAAGGATGTAACTGTTCCTCCTCTTGGTCCGAGTGAGAGGTCCCACAATATCCACTGCAACCCTCTCGAAAGGTGTTCCCACTATGGGCATTTCCCCTAGAGTTGCAGGAGCAGTCCAGTGCTCATTATATTTTTGGTCATTGAACTGTGCTCAAAGTTTGTCCTACCTCTATTACCCTGTTCCCTATTGTCAAATTTATTAAATGGCTGTGGAGCTTTAAAATTATCTATGTGCTTCTTTTTAGCACCACTTACCTCTGCCTGGGCTGCCTGATACCTCTCAGCGACATTTAAAACCTCTCCCAATTTCTCTGCACCTTGTTCCATGAGAAATTTTCTCATGTCTGGAGCCATGGACTCTCTCAATTGCTCAATCACGATCATTTCTTTAAGATCTTGGGTCTTCCCCAGAGCAGTCCATTTCTCCAAATAGGTTTCCAGTCTAGCAGAGAATTGGTGGTATGTCTCCCCAGACAACAGTTTGGCATTTCTAAATTTCTTACGATAAAATTCACCATTCTTCTCGTACCTTAATAACAGAGCCTGCTTTAACATGTCATAATTGTCTTGGTCTTCCCTGTTCATTTTAGCAAAGACTTCATAAGAAGTACCTCTCAGTCCTTGTGATAACTTTAAACTCCACCTCTCTCTCTCTAACCCATATGTAGTAGCTAATAACTCAAAACGTCCTAGGTACCCCTCTATGTCATCGTCTTTTTCAACAAAATGGTCTAAATGGAACCCCATAGCTGAGTTTGAGGCTCCCAGACTGGGCGTAGCATCTGAGGCAAAAGGGCTGGCACCATTTTCAGGAGCCTGGCCTTGTAATTCCAGCTCCCTTAGTCGTAATTCGTGCTCCCTTTGCAACCTTCTATCTTCTGCCTCTCTTTCGGCCTTTTTATCTTCTGCCTCCCTTTCGGCCTTTTTATCTTCTGCCTCCCTTTCGGCCTTTTTATCTTCTGCCTCCCTTTGCTGTCGTTTGTCTTCTGCCTCAATCTGCAGCCTCTTAATTTCTCTATCAGCCTCAATTTGTAACCTCTTCTCTTCAGCCAACCTTTCAGACTCTAATTTTCTTTCAGCCTCTTTTTCTAATCTTCTTTCTTCCCGTTCAATATATTTATCACATTCAGCCGTTACATATTGAATTAAAATCTGACCATCCATTCCCATCTCCTTTGCCGTCAGCACAGCAGCTGATCTAAATTTTGCCAGCTCCGCCATACTTTTTAGACAATTTAGTAATGTACAAGATAAATCTCTAACCACTAAAGTACTTCTAATTACTATAATCTAACTAATTATAATTAACCAGTTAACTAATTAATTATTACTGGCTGTGAAGATTCACCAACTTCTAATTGCCCTATTAATTTAAAGGGACACCACTATACGACCTCACACATTTCTTTTTTTCTAATGAATGTGGCTACGTTAAAATCTAGGGTACTGAATGTAATGTGTTGTATTGACATATACAAACACACACACACACAGATATTAAATAATATAATACTATCAATAAAATTTAGAACACAATGAACTAAATTCAGCTGGTGAAATTTTAGAAAGTAAATCTTTTTTAAATTTATTTGTTCTGAACCAAGGTTTTATTTTGGCCAGAACATATGAAAGATTTTGAAAATTTATGAGTGAATGGCATGAATAAATGGCATGATAAATAAAAGGTGTGTACGTATACAATTTTCACGATTAGTTAATATTTCTACAGTTCATAATTTTATTTTCCCTGGGAGAACGATGAATAGATGTGCTGTTGGGGTGGCTTCATCCCTCCCTGTCTATGCCTACCAAACATTGTCCATTAATGATGGAAGGAAATGGGATGTTTTAGTAGTAATTCACTTTGGGTGCTATGTCTATGAAGTTGGTGTAAATCCAGCAGACCAGCCTGCTTACGTAACTTTGAAAGAGTAGTTCTGGTGCTGGAATCTGGTGGCCCCACCTCTCCGTGCTTGGGGGCAAATATCAAGAGTCTGGTGGCCCCACCTCTTCGTGCTTGGGGCTATAATAGGCTGCTCTGACACAATGTTGCTGCACGGGTCCCTCTTGTAATATTCAACACATTTGACACCACATTGGTGCCAAATAAAAAACTCACAGCTCAGATTATGAATAAAGAACACAGAAATGCCAGCAAAACTCAGCTGAGCTGCTGGCTATAGTATGGCGTCCCTGAACTTATTTCAATTTACTTCATTGGAAATCACCACACTTAAAATTTACTGTGTCTATCACTGGACAACTATTGAGGAATGGCAAAAAAGCGCGTCTGAGCGCTGATAATATGATTGTCTGTGGCCAATCAATGCCTTGTGTTTTTTCAAATTCAAATTTCATACACTAAAGTCATTTCAGTCATGCTTCAGTCAAGTATGGATTTTTATCTGTTAGTCCGTCCGTCTCTACTTGCGTTTTCACAAAAAACGTACTTGGTTTTTGAACCAACCTATCCGTCCCCTCTACAAATTTTGTCTTTAAAGTTATTTTTAGCCACAGCTCCCACCAATGTCCCTCTCTTTCATTCTAACTAGATTTGGACACTTGAGTCTCAAGGTCGCGGTTTTTGTGCAAATTAGTAACATGTTTGATTCAATGCAGTCTTTCGCTGATGTGAACAACACAGTCTTTTGTCAATGTCTTCATTATTATCTATCCGTCTGTATAAATAAAAGCATATTATTTCACTGCTCAAAATGGGCCATCCGGCCAGCTAGGTTTTATATTCCTAACATCATTATTAAGAAAAAGTTACTTTTCAAGGTTAGTTGTCTTTTTCGAAATATTTTCTAGAATATTCTGTGAAACGTTTGCCGCTGCATTCAAATAAAGGACAAAATATCGCAAAAGCGTCCAAAAAATGACTGTTGCGTATAATAACTATGGTCCCTTTTGTCGATTTCGTTACCTTGTGTCAACTTGGGGACGTGACTTTTCCTCCGTTCCCCCCCCCCCCCAATTGCATCTTTTTAGCCTTGCTAGTTTCACGCAATTTTTCAGTCATATTTTTTCCTTTTTGATCCGCCGTTCTCATCCCGTTCAAATGGTAACCGTTTTGACTTCCCGTCTAGCAAGTCAATTTTTATGGAGGGTAGTGACCCGCGGTCAGGGCGATCATGTACTATCAGCAGCTTACGCATTATGTTTTTATCCTTACATGTTATCTTTGGAGGTATTTTAACGTTGTATCACTGTTAATTTTACGACAGGATGTCTGTGAGGTTGTCTATCCATCAAGTGTGTCGCCTTGGCTGCTGTAAGCTTGTGTTGTTGTAGGATGTCTGTGAGGTTGTCTATCCATCAAGTGTGTCGCCTTGGCTGCTGTAAGCCCGTGTTGTTGTAGGATGTCTGTGAGGTTGTCTATGCATCAAGTTTGTCGACTTGGCTGCTGTAAGCCCGTGTTTTTGTAGGATGTCTGTGAGGTTGTCTAGTCATCAAGTGTGTCGCCTTGGGTGCTGTAAGCTTGTGTTGTTGTAGGATGTCTGTGAGGTTGTCTATCCATCAAGTGTGTCACCTTGGTTGCTGTAAGCCCGTGTTGTTGCAGGATATCTGTGAGGTCTATCCATCAAGTGTGTCGCCTTGGCTGCTGTAAGCTTGTGTTGTTGTAGGATGTCTGTGAGGTTGTCTATCCATCAAGTGTGTCGCCTTGGCTGCTGTAAGCCCGTGTTGTTGTAGGATGTCTGTGAGGTTGTCTATCCATCAAGTGTGTCGCCTTGGCTGCTGTAAGCTTGTGTTGTTGTAGGATGACTGTGAGGTTGTCTATCCATCAAGTGTGTCGCCTTGGCTGCTGTAAGCTTGTGTTGTTGTAGGATGTCTGTGAGGTTGTCTATCCATCAAGTGTGTCGCCTTGGCTGCTGTAAGCCCGTGTTGTTGTAGGATGTCTGTGAGGTTGTCTATCCATCAAGTTTGTCGCCTTGGCTGCTGTAAGCCCGTGTTGTTGTAGGATGTCTGTGAGGTTGTCTATCCATCAAATGTGTCGCCTTGGCTGCTGTAAGCTTGTGTTGTTGTAGGATGTCTGTGAGGTTGTCTATCCATCAAGTGTGTCGCCTTGGCTGCTGTAAGCCCGTGTTGTTGTAGGATGTCTGTGAGGTTGTCTATCTATCAAGTGTGTCACCTTGGCTGCTGTAAGCCCGTGTTGTTGTAGGATGTCTGTGAGGTTGTCTATCCATCAAGTGTGTCGCTTTGGCTGCTGTAAGCCCGTGTTGTTGTAGGATGTCTGTGATGTCTATCCATCAAGTGTGTCGCCTTGGCTGCCGTAAGCCCGTGTTGTTGTAGGATGTCTGTGAGGTTGTCTATCCATCAAGTGTGTCGCCTTGGCTGCTGTAAGCCCGTGTTGTTGTAGGATGTCTGTGAGGTTGTCTATCCATCAGCCTCCTGGCCTTCTCGTGCTCTGGACCCATATCTTTTAGTGTTGTAGGCGCGTAGTGGTAATTTATCGGGGCTCCATTCTCACGAGATGGTCAAGTCACGTAATTTTCTGTCTATCTATATACTTGATGCGGGATGTAGTACCTACAGTTTTTCTGATGTCATCATTTATCAATTTGTCTCCCCTGGTAACATTAATAGCTTTTCTTAAAATCTCTTCTCACAGAATGTAGTTTTTCTCTCCCCTGCTTTGGTCAGAGACCTTGTTCGACACTGATAGCAAAGAGTTAGTAAGAATTTACTATTTATCAGCTGGCGTTTAGTTTCCATACCGATATTCTTATGTCGGAGTAGTGGGTGACAGTTTGTAAGTCACTGCACTGGCTTTTTGATATCTTTTTTGGCCAGTCTGTGAGATTAGAAAAAAGATAGCTGAGCAGATAGTATTCAGAAATGGACAGGAAAGAAGAGTCACGGATACTGGCAGTGTACAAGACGGACAAATATGGAAACAGATAAGAGCGTTCAACAGAAACTGATAACCCAACAACTACTTAGGTTACGGGATGAAAGAAGGAAGTAGGCTCACGAAGGCCTATAACCCACTCTTTACATATTTTATTTATTAGAGATTTCTGTTAAGTTGTCGTTTCTGAACCTTGTTATCTAATGAGTTTATTTTTAGTTGTAGCTGTTCTTTTCTTTCTTTCTTTAGATCAGCGGTGGCCAAACTACGTCCCGCGGGCCAGATCCGGCCCGCCAACCAGTTTTGAACGGCCCGCCAACTTGTTTTGGCTGGCCTCTTATTGTTGATTGAAGCCACACTCTTCACAATGAAATAACACACAAATGTATGTTTGAAATAAATAATTACATGTCATATTACAAATTACAAAACAAATTAAAACAACAGATTCATTATATTTTTTTAACAGTAATTTCAGTCCGAAGACTGGTATACATGTCTTGGCAGATGTGCAATACAGTAGTTTGCCGTTGCTTTCTGTACGTGGTTCATTATATATGAAATGACGTTTTCATAAATAATTGCAGGATTTCAATTAAAATGCACAGGCAGAATCTCCAACAGTAATAGTTCGTGACAAAGCATTTGATTGTACAGTTGTTTTGGTTGTCATGGAAATTGCGACTATAGTGGGTGTTATTGCCATATTTGAATTCGATAACCCTTTTCCCTCAAAAGTTTAGAATTACGTACATGAAACTTGAATTGGTACCTAGCTCATCAAATCTGATGATCGATAACTATAGTAGATCCAGCTTTTCATGTAATGTCTAACAATAGTAATCATCATCTCATCTCAGCCCGTAACCCGTCATGGGTCGTAGGGGTGCCATGGTGGAAGCATCAGCAGACAGGGTCCTCCACTGCTCTCTATCCTCAGCAATGCGTACAAGTGCGGAAAAACCGTGTCCTGCCCATTCTTTGATGTTATCAGCCCAGGATTTTCTCTGCCTTCCTCTTCTCCGTTTACCTTCGACTGTTCCCTGAAGGATCGTTTTCGAAAGGGAGTCATGACGAGTTACATGCCCAAACCAGGCAAGCTTTCGACGTTTCACTATTGACAAAAGTGGTTCTTGGTGGCCTGCATAGTAATACATTTTGCGATATTGTACATTATTTGCAATAAATAAACATTTTGAGAAGATACAAATGGTAAAAGAGTGTTAAAATGCAACGGAAACTTTATCAGTTAAATTGTATTTTGTCAGCTTGTTGGTGAATAAATACGCAAGTTATTATAAGAAAATTAATATCGTAAATCAAGGTTCTGAGAAATTAATGTTGTTTTTTCTTTATAAGAAAATCTCAGTTTCGAAAAGAAATTATTATTATTATTGTTAATCAGAATCGACCTCACTGCACTCGGGGCAAACCCATAGGTGCTCAGTCTCCCTCAGCAAATGTCGAAGAGTATGCACGCTGGTTGTACATACAACGGATGCATCCTCTCTCGCGTCCATTTCTGCTAGTCTCACGTTTGTTGCCAAACTCCAACAGCCTCAGCCTTGTTCATTCATCCATTGCAGCGTCATTATCCAGCAGGCGATCATTAATAGCCATTAGTATCTCTCCCTTATCCATGTCCAGTGTCCCCACTATGGGTGCTCTCGAGGCTAGTCTGTCAGCTCTCTCATTGCCACGTACCCCTGCATGACAAGGACAGTAAATCCACACCAGTTCTTGAAGACTTGAGGATTCTATTGATGTTTTCCATTCCTGCCGCAGTCATCCATTCTGAACTTTCCGAAGCATGGTTTGAGAGTCTGACAATATAACTGCCCTGGTTGATGGAGTTTCAGACAGCCATCTCAGTACTGCAGTAACTGCCTCTACCTCCATTCTCATGCTAGAGATTGTTGTCATGTAGGCTCCACTCTGTTCAGCGACGACCCTGCCCTTTATTCTCGCAGAGAAGCTCCATCCTGATTTCTCACCACGCACTACAGACCCATCAGTGTACACAATGGTGTCATCATCCCCAGCATGATCACTTATTAGCTGATTAATCTCCAGCTCTGCTTTTCCATTGCTCCAAGCTCTGCACTCTCTGCCAAGGCTAATGATGGCCTGCTGGTAGTTGATCCAGTTCTCCTCTGACTTACTTCACTCTTCCCCTTTGGATACATTTTCAACCGTGGTCACCTGACCAATCGTAGCCTCTGCCTGTGCCATCCATGACATCCCCCTCTTGATTCTTGTTCCTTTGATGTCAGCTACATTCTCATATTCGGGGTGTCTTTTCTCGGTGGTTTCCCGCATATATGCTTTTGCCTGGGCCATTGCATATCTGCGTCTAATCGACAGCAATCCGAGCACGTATCTCATTGTCACAATGGGGGTATCACGCGTACAGCCCAAAACTAGTCACATCCCTTCATTTTGAATGCGTTAAGTCGGTCACACTGTGACACTGACAGCGTGAGTATTCCTAGCCCGTACTCGATTACTGAAATCAAGAGCTGATGATACAGGAGAAACAACAGTCTCTGTTCCAAGTGCGCAGCAGCCATTGCTTTCAAGGCTGCCAGTCCTCGCTTGCACTTCTGTATGATCAGTTCGATATGATACTTGAATGATAACCCACGATCAAATGTTACTACCAGATACTTCAGCCTGTCTTGCCTTTCAATGTTCTGGCCATTGAAAGTGATGTCTGGAAGGTCTGCTTTCACTATGGAGTTGTTCAAAGAGCACCAACCACATCACACAGGCCTTGTTGGGATTGACCTTTGATCCGCTTTCCTCACACCATTTAGAAACCGCCTGTAGGGTCTCTTTTATACCTTGGACCATTTCCTGTTTGTCTGAGCCAGTTCTGTACATGTCATCTGCAAAAGTTAATGTTCGCCCCAGTCCTATTGGTTGCAAGGTTGCTACTTTTGCTGTGTAGATGTTAAACAGCACTGGTGATAGTAGAGAACCCTGGGCTAGTCCCGGGAAAATGCGCATTGGTTCTGATGTCCAATTTCCCAAGCGAAATGCAGCTGATCTCTCCATTAAGGCAGCTGCTATCCACCGTGTTATCCAAAGGTTTACCTCACATGCCATTATACTTGTATAGTCTATTAGGGTTGCAAAGTCCACACTGTTATAAGCATCCTGTAGGTCAATTGCGACAGCCACCGTTTCTCTTTTACCCTGGAATGCCTCGTACACATCGTATGCAAACGTTCTAGCGTTACCCCATGTTATTTTCATAGACCTATAACTACCCAGGGTATCAGGAAGGATGTGTGCATTTTCGAGGTGGCTCATTACTTGCCTTGCAACTATCTTTTCAAGTAATTTACCATAGACATTCTGTAGTGTGATAATTCGATAGCTGTCGAGCAATGTGGGATCTTTGCCAGGTTTAGGAAGTGGCCAAAGGTAACTGTGTAGCCAATCTTCCGGCACCCTCAGGATTCTGTATGCTGGTATTGAAATCGCTTACCATATTTATAATGGCTGTGTCGTCGAGCTGTTTAATGTGATGGTGTTGTACACCATCAGGACCCTGAGCAGTGTTTCTGCTGGTTTTCAATGTGTACACCACGTCCTCTTCAGAAATGAGATCGAAGTATGTCTGGCCCCTTAGGCCATTTTCCAGCACACTGTCCTTTATTTTCAGACGGGCATTCTTGTCACCTTTATTTAGAAAAGAAATACAATTTTCTAAGACAAAATACTCCTTTTAAAAATGCTTTCTGAAAAATGATTGCGATGTATTTTGATCAGCGGATCCTAAATTATCTGACTAATTCCAATTTCGGTGTTTCTTAAAACGCTGACCTAAAATCCACTGCCTCTGGTTCATTTTAATAAAACTTGCAGGCTGCTGTAAATAGGCTAAGATTTAAAGAACAACAAAAGTGAGAGACAAGCAGAGGACAAAATGAAGCACATCTTAGACACTTCTTCTTTTAAATACATAACACCAGGTTGTACATCGAGCTTCTGTTAAACAGTCATCATGTTCTTGTATCATCCCACATGGTGCAGATGATCAAATTCGTCCACATTTGTACATGAAGCGAGCCAGTGATCGAGAGCCTACAACATAGCAAGTCGCAAGTACGGTAATTCAGAATAAACTCAAGTTGGTCGGTTCATTTCAACGTAGTTTTCTGCAATTCATACATGCCACACCTCAAAGATGAAAAACCTGTACAAAAAATCCAAAACCCTGTACAAAGACCCAATAAAACCTGTACAAAGACTGAAAAAAAAAAACATATCAAAAGAGTTAATTCGTGTAAAAATATTTTCAATTACAGTGCGCTGCAATTTAAATGAGGCACGGGGACTTTGCCGTTTAAAGCAGGTCTTCACTTATTTTAAAACCCAAACAATAATTGTCTGAGTTTATTTTACACTGTAAAAATAATGTGATGGTGTCATCATTTAGTCTATTTCTGTGCTTAATTATCACTAACAGACTGTGATATCCTGTGTTCAATAGGACCTTATAAAAGAACTCTGAGACACAGTAATAAGGGGAATGGGTTAGAAAACCTGTACAGAAATTATGTACAGGGTGTACACATCTGAAAACGCAAACACCTTGTACAGATTATGGGTAAACCATAGCATGTGGCATGTATGGCAATTCATGAAATTAATTAAACACAGGCATATACTCTATATTCTACTGCTAACGCATGCATGCATGCTCAATATTTGTTTCCTGCCCCGTTCCACTATTTTGACCTGGCAAATTCACGCATTGGGCACCATCTGCTGGGAATTCTCCGTTCCTGGTCTTTTCTGACTGCTAGAAGCTTGTGGTGCTGGCTGATCGTAATACTTCTGTATAAGTTTTGTTTTTGTAGTATTTGACTAGTCGTATTACAGGTGTTTAGTTAGTCATCTCATTCCTCAATAGTTCACTTAAAGTCTATTCGGCGACTTTCATTAAATTCTCATTTCATAGCTGTAAATTTTCTTCCTTTTTCTTTTTTTTCTTTCTGTCTTTTCTCGCCTTTCCCTATCTTTCCAGAATGCTGGCGGAATTTTTTAATTGTAGGTCACTGAAGTTTCAGGTAAGACAATTAGTATATAGCGGTAATGAGCCCACATCAGCCGTCCACAAATACTGATATGGAAATTACTAACATTTACAGCATTATTGACAAGCTCAAGAAGGTTCGAGACAACCTAGTGGTACATCTTAGCAAATGTAAGATATTAAACAATTTATGAAGAAGTCGACACACTGTGAGGTAAATAACGATGACGCAGCAGCTTGGAAGTCAAAGCTGGTACGCGTTCCTGTTTCTCCCTCCATCCTCTCTCTCTATTTTCATCTCCTCCCCTCCCGTCAGGTCACTCTTTCAAGCTCACACATTAGTTCTTGACTTTACTTCTTCCTTTTTTTCTTTTCATGAAACGCGAAAGAAGTAAGATGTATAATGATTCTTGTGGAAAAATAAGAAAAATTCAAATATAGATTTTCTCATGCTAGTGAGAAAGTTCTTTTAAAAAATGAAAGAACAAATAAATAAATAAGAGGAAATAATAATTGATAACTTTACATTATGGCATAGGAAGAGGTCAACAACATTATTGATCAAGAAAATCAAAAATCGAGATCTGTGGAGGAACAAGATCACTAACGCCTCGAGCAATGATGTTATAGAGAGTTTTCAAAGAACCGAAATCTATTATGCAGATAGGGAGATTACATTTGAAACAACAAGATAACGCTTTTATTTGATTTATTTCTTTGTTTCAGTAGTGAAATGCAATTTCTGTCCCTGTTCGCTTTGAACACCTGCAAAACAAAAATATATAAAGTATACTCAATGGTATATATCATCTGTTGTTTTTGCGGCAATTAATTAAACCACGTTTTGACAAAAGCAATCTTTTTCTGGGAGGGGGAGAGATCAGTTACATTTTTCCTCATTACAATGGCATATTCGCTCACAAACATCTGAACAAAGTGAAGAAACTGCAACATCACTTGTGTTGCTGACTGAAATATTGAGCTTATTATAGTGGTTAGTGCACTGGCTTCCTAGCGCAGTGGTCTATGGTTCGATCCCCAGATGAGGCGGAAAATTTTTAGGCCACAAAACGGCTCCTGGGTCGACCCAGCCCCAAATGGGTACCAGAGCTACTCTGGGAAGGTTAAGGCGGCCGGCGTGATGCCGACCACATCACCCCTCGTGTGCCGACGGTCAAGATAATATGGGCCTATCACCATATTCCCAATATGCCTCAATGGGCGTGTAACGGGTTCCTTTACCTTTTTATAAATCCTCTGGACAATCTGTTTTCTTCTTGTTTGCTGCCTCCAGACGAAAAGTGAGACAATTTTCTCTGCTACAACAATTACTCCACTCTTTCAGATACAAAAGAACGTGATTCTAATCTGATTCATGTCCTGAACGTTCTCGTGCACAAAGAGCAAGTGAAGTACAAGCAGGTGCAGTAGCAAGCATCTTGTCATGACGCGTGTTCAAAAAGCCTTTCACAACAACTTTTTTGCTCAACAATAAAGTATTGCAGTTCTCTGCTTAAAATGCCACGACATGTCTCACTTTAAAAAAAAAAAAAAAAGTGACTATACATCGTTTACAAACTGGCAAACGATATATAGACTCTATTTTTTTTTCAGGCTGAAGTTAAGCAGAAGTAGTTGATGAGAAAGATTTGATTTACTGTATTTAGACTGAGTGGAGGAGGGAAGAAGATATTATATTTCATCATCATCATCAGCTGCCATCTCCACAACGAAGGTTGGCTGTAATGGATCTCCAACGTCTTCTGTCTCTTGTCTTGGTGGTGCACTCTGATAGACTCTTTCCTGTCCATCTCTTGATGTTATCTTCTCACTTATAGCGCTGTCTTCCCCTTGCACGTTTGCCTTCAACTCTCCCTTCTGTTATGGTCTTCTGCAAGGTGTTATGCCTTTTTATGTGGCCAAAGTATTTTAGCTGCCGAACTTTGATCTCCGTTAGTTCTCTCTTCAAAACTAGATTTTCAAGGACCTCCTTATTTGTTTTCTTCTCTTTCCCTGAGATACGCCCCATTCTTCTGTATATCCACATTTCAAGAGCCTTAATTCTTTCTTCCAATTGCTTATTCATCGTCCGTTTCTACACCATACAGTAATGCAGAATATATATAACACTTTATGATTCTCAGTTTTAATTTGTGACATAACTGTTTAGATGTCAGTATATGTTTCATGTTGTTGAATGTAGCTTTGGCCATTCCTATTCTCTTCTTGATTTCTGTTACACATCTGCCATCTTCTGTTATTATATGACCAAGATAAAAGTAGCTCTTGACTTGTTCCAGGATTTTCCAATTTACGCTTATCTTTAATGTGGGCTTATCGTCTGTTTTACTAATTATCATAGTTTTTGTTTTCTCAATATTAATGTCCAATCCATATTCATGTGATCAAATACAATGAACATAGGTTAATGAGTTAATTAAAGCATTAGACTCATAGGTTTAATCCTCCCTCCCTCTGTTGAGACAAGATCCCGTTAGAGCAAAGTTATTAACCCCCGAAAAAGTCAAAGGTTTTTACGCTATGGTCTAAAATTCCCTCTACAGTAAAGAACAGAGTTATAAGTTAATCTATTCTGAAGTGAAATAAAGGAGTAGCTTGACTGCTTGCATCAGGACCAGCGAACCAGAGCTGGTCAAGACCGTACTCCACCTCCACGTGGTGGTCCTGGCAACAGTCTGCAGCAGTGCAGTCTGGCTGAGCGAGTACGGATCGAAATGGGAAGGCAAACCCGGTCCCTAAAAAATGCCGTGCTGAAGTCGGATGTGTCGACCGAAAGGTGCAGATATCACAACTACGGCGTAAACAGACACAACGCAACCACCGTCCTTTTCAGGGCGAACGAGGAAGAAGAAATAAAGGAGCAGTGATACTGGATAGGTTGTGGTGGTTCACTGGTAGAGTAGGAACTGGCCATCACTGATACAACGTCAGTTTTGAAGGATAAGAAACTTCCGGGCAACGCCGGGTAAAGTATGAACTGGCCATCACTGTTGATATCCAAGTAAGTTATTGAGTGGTGGAAAAAGATGATAAATGTTATAGTATTATGTGCGCTGATGAAAGACAAATCAGCATTCGTCGGGCTTACAGATGGCCGACAAGGCGTGTGGGTGTACAGACATCAGTGAACGCGAATGCATGTAGTTCTAACGAAAAGTCAATAATAGTCACATACACACACCAACACACATGTAGGAGTCAGCAAAAGGTTATAACTCCTGATCGTTCTACACTGTTTTAATACTCCACAGTCACGAGGACATCACTAAGTACATTGTCACAGGTACAGTACACAGCAAAAATAGGACACATCTCATGAGCACCAAATCTATAGGTAGTTAAGTGCATAGCATACAACATCCCAGGCACAACAGCTGCATAGGTACAGCAGTTCATAATGATAAAGTTATCACTGGTCCAAATTATCCCTACAGCAAAGGGAACTGCCTATATCACAGTACAATAATGTCTGTATCGTCAGACTCAACATAACTCATGGGAGAAAAACACCTTCCCTATAATAATAATAATAATCTGTCGACCTTCACAAATCTCACTCATCGGAGATATCAAACATAATGGCCTATCCTTGGCCCGAAAAAAATCTTTAACAACGGACATTCTGCAGAATATATTCAAGCCTTATATCCATGGCTTTATGAAATCTTAGGAAATATCAAAATCCCTTTCGCCAAAACAATTCTCTATATCCGGACACACTGACCATAATCGTCAGTCCCTTCTCTCAGCATTCGAATGTCTCGAAAAATCTCCCCGCCCAAATAAACAGCTCAGCGCAAATTTATCTCAGCGCGGATTTTTCGCCTGAGAAAGATGAATTTCGTTCACCCACGTTCTGGACTATTCTGCATCCAGAACATTCGCGAAGATACGCGAAGTTATTTTAAACACATAAACAGCTAAACAAGGGAGCTAACAAAGGTCCGGCCTGTACTTACAAGTATTTTACAGATAAACTCCCCTTGACTAGAATTAGGACTTAACAGTCTACACCGCCCCCCCGAGGGAAAAAAATATAAAATCTTTTTTTTTGGACAAAATGCGTCAAAGAAAAATATAGAGGTCGATAAATTACTAATCTCTACACATAATTATCACACTATGCAAAGTCATGTTTACAACATGAACCAAAAAAGGATAGAAGTACGTGTAAAGTACAAAAGAAGAGAAGTATAGAAAAGTAAAGAGATAAGCATACGAAGTACATCAACTTCAAAGGAATATGCAGACATATGACATATAGACTAGCCATGACATCAAAATAAAAAGTGAAAAGAACAGATGAAATACAAGAGGAATAAGTAGTAAAGAAAGAAAGACATGCTACAAGAATAAAGAAAACAATGATATATCAAGGAAAAACAATTACATAAAACAATGCATTATATAAATGAACACCGTTATAGTACATTAGCATCCATTACAAAAAACAATGATAATCTAAATCAAAGAATAAGTAATTAGCTATCATCTAAAAAGAAAATAGCCTAAAGTCCATGACAACCAAGTTAATACGCTCATGGAGTACAAATGATGAGCTGATAAAGGACATCAAAATATACAACACCATATTACATGGCTATTGCTGACGCGCAATCAAGCGTCGGGTGAGGTAAAAATACATAACCACCTCAGAAAAAATATCTTCACAAAGTACCAATATCGTATATGGTTACCTCTAGTGCACAATCACGCGCCGGGCAAAGAAAAATATTACAGTGCCAGAAAAAATACATTTTCTCATGTCTTCATATTTCTCAAAAAGTACAATATAGTATAATCATTACCATAGTAATACGTTCATCATTTCAAAACTCAGAAGTATACGAACAATATAGTAATATAATGATGCCTAACAATGAAGCAACATTTTATCACAAAGAAGTTTCATCAAATATAATACTGTCTAATACACTATATTATAGTAATATACATATACAATATAATCTCATATCTCAAATAAGTTCTAAACAACATCTGGAAGTCCTAAAGATCCAGGAACATGCTGTAAGAAGCTCAACACCATCTAATGAGACGACAAACTGGCTCCACGGCAATGGCAATTCTTGCAAAAATTCCAACGGTAAACATCTCAAACATATAATAAAGTAGTTGAGACTCTCATGGCAAAACATACGCTGTGGAAAAAACACAAATGAAAAACTCTGTTTGGTAAAGGTAAGACTTTATGATATACAACAGCTAATTCTATAGTAAACCTATCAACTGTGGCTGTGTAAACTTCCGGCCCCTGCATGGTGATAATCAAACCTTCCTCTGCTACACAAGAAAGGATAGCAGAGAAAGTAGCACAGTCTAACTTGGAATAACAATCATATAGAGTGCCAAAAGTGTCCGAGACAAATAGCAGTGTGCAATAATGTATGGTAAAGTTATCAATATACAAGATGCCGACATCAATAGGCAAATCCATAAGACAATTAAGTTCGTACATGTAGCAGAGAAAACACTAGTCATTGCAGTAAAGGAGTTGCAATCAATGTGACTGGATGTAGATTCAGTCGTAGCAATAGAGTTAGTGTCTGTGTCAGACAAAATCGAAGGATCTTCTTCTACAATAGTAGTTAAAGAAGAGTCAAAGTTAGAGTTGCGACGTACTGAGGTATGTCGAACTGGGCTAAAAGAAGCACCAAAATTAGCATGATGAACAATTGTATCATCAATACTGCAAGATTGCACCAAATTAGCAGAATGTATTGCGTTAGCAGAATGTACTTGGTGATAAGATTTTGGCATAGTTCCTAAGGTGGAAGCAGTAAGGTTATTTTGCCGTTCCCAAGCAGCAATTTGTACCGGCGTACACACCTTTACACCATGTATCTGTCCGACAGTAAGGTCAGCGAAAGGTGCTCTGAGCAAACATGCGTGTATATAACCAGTGAAAAACGGTATGGCAATGTGGACTATGGCAGTCGGAAATATCTCAACTGTCCCACCGAACGTCATACACTTCACCAATTTACCTGTAGCACAAGATGGATGGACTAGAGACTGTCTAATTCCAACAGTTGCGCATCCAGAATCAAAGAGAACTGAGACTGGATTATTATGAACAAACCCCTTATGTAACGTAAGAGACCCTCTTCCATCATGCGCAGCTAAGGCAGGAAGAGGAGGTAGAGGATGACCTCAACTCAAGGTAGTTATAGCTGTAGGTTGGAACAAAGTTGTGCACTCCGGGCACTGAGATGCTCTTTTGAAATCGAAAGCAGAGCAAGCAATAGTGTTAGAGCCGCTATTATTATTGTTACCTTGACTATTAATAACTTGGGACTCTTGTTGAGCAGAGTTAGCATGACGATAAGATCTGTTATTATTTGGAGATCTACTGTCATATCGCGATCTATCATTTTGAGATCTACCGTCATATCGCGATCTATCACGACTATTATCTCTGTTGGAAGCATTATTTCCTGTATTGAAATTATTGTTCTGATTTGAACCCGTTAGCATAGTTGCGATTGTCATTTCCCCTTTGATCAAAATATCTATTTGATGGGTTTTGCTGTCTCTGAGAAAAATTATTATAAGGTTGATAACCTCTATTGTAGTTACCCCTTCCAAAATTTCCATAATTATTGGGACCAAAATTTTGAGGACCGTTAAATTGCCTCCAGTTCCTTGAAGAAGAATCATTACGTGATGGACCCCCTTGGTTCTGTCCAAAATTACGATTATATCTACCACCAAAATTTCGATCAACACTTTGAGATCTACGTCGCCAATTAGGACCATATGGTATTGCTGAAGCCATGGGTAAACCTTCTTCGACTATAGAATTGCTAACCGTTACATTTGGATGTGCTGTGACATATTGGCAACAGTATTGTTCCATATCTTTCAAATTTGGAGGTTTTCGCTCATGTAGAAAGGAAAGAAAAGATTTATTCACTGACGACATAACTTTGTCACGAAGCAGTAAGTCCATAAGGGCTTCATATGTGTGTTCAGTTTTTGACAGTTCAACCCAACGTGAAAACGTAAGGAGAATAACTGATATAAAGTCTGAAAAATCTTTCCCTGTCTCTGGCAATAGAGACTTAAAGCGTAGGCGATAACCTTCATCCAGTTGGTATTTTTTTAATAAGGCCGCTCTGACAACATCATAGTTATACTTGTCAGGACCTTCCATCATACTTATAGAATTCCAAGCTTCACCCTAAAGTATGTTCATAAGTTGTGCAACGTATTGCGTCTTGTCTATCTTATGAGATTTGCATGAAAGTTCAAATCTATTTAGATAGAATGAGATATCGTCGCTGGCAGGGTTGAAAACAGGTAATTTAATATCATGAGGTTTAGTATTTGCCTTATTAGAAGTTGTTTGATTGTTTGTCTCATTTTGTGCATTACCCATATTCATTACCTTTATTTTCTCCAGCTCCATAGCTGCCAATTTTTGCTCGTGAAGTCTTTGGTTTTCTTCAGCTTGCATCTGAAGTTTCTGTTTTTTCATTTCTATTTGCATTTGCATTTTTTTATCCTCAGCTTCTCTTTGCTGTTGAATTTTTCTATCTTCAGCTTCCAATTTCTGTTTTCTCTCTTCCGCTTCTAATTTCTGTTTTTCCGTTTCCATTTTCTGTTTTTCAGCCTCCATTTGCATTTGCTGTTGCATTTTTCTCTCTTCAGCTTCTAATTTCTGTTTTTCAGCTTCTATCTTCTGTTTTTCTATTTCCATTTGAAATTTTCTCTCATCTGCCTGCATTTGCAATTTCATATTCTCAGCTTCCATTTTCTGTTTCTTTTCTTCAGCCTTCTGCGCCTTGAAATATTCAACAAGTGCGAAGTCTTTTACTTCCTCATTAGTCATTCCAAGGGATCTCCCTTGTTCAATGAAATAATCCAAAGTAGCCATTATGCTGGATTATATGAGATAAATACCTTGTGTAAATATATTACTTGAGAAACTCACTTTATCCCAACTCAGTGGGTGACAAGTCCTTAATCTAGAACCTGTATAATTACCTTAACTATTAATAATTTAATTAATCACCTATATATCTATTGTGCATTATAATATTGACAGTGTATAACAAAATGGATAATACAAACAAGAAAGACAAAGACAAGATATAAAGAACAAATGACAACGTTCGCAGGAATCAACTAAAGTAAAAAAGTAGAAATAAAGTGAAAAAATATTGCAAAACGTGCAACGACAGCTGCGAATAGGATACAATACAAATGACAAAACAGCGTATAAACGAATATAACTCAAAGATAGAAAGGGGAGGAAGACACTCACAAACAAATTAATCAAGAACTAAAGAACAGAGGAAAATATAACGAAAACAACACTAAGACATCTCGTCACACCTAAACAATTATAAAGATGACTGAATCCGGCGTAAACAGAGTATGCCCCGAATTATCAAGGGATCTTTTACGACACGGACTTAGACAAAACAGTCCCTATAGAACGCTTTCGTAGGCCCTCGGTGAAGTGGGATATATCCTACGAAAGTCTCCACCCAACCTGCCCGCTGAAATATGACACATATAACATATATAATACAAAAAACAAGGATCTAATCAAGGAAGGCTTAATTACAACACACTGAGGCACAGTTTACAAACAAATAGCCACTTATCTTTAGAAGGGGGGAGCCACGCTGGTGTAATGGCTTCGGCGTTGTACTGGCGACCAGGTGTTCATGGTTCAAACCCGGGCGTCGGCGTTTGAAGAAATGTTTACGGCCGGAAATTTGACTGAATAGCCTGAACGGCTCCTGTGATAAACCCTCTGTGGATGGGAAGGAGCGAAGCTCCTGACCGGGTTGGAAGGAAAGTCCTCAGGTTCCCCAGCCTCGCAATGACATGTCATTGGGCCGAAGGGCTGAAAGCCTAAGTGCCGCTGGTTAAAAAAAAAAAAAAAAAAAAAAAAAAAAAAAAATCTTTAGAAGGGAAAAATCGTGGCCTCCGAAACCACAGCAAAGATGTACACAGCTAATACAATCCGAAGAAATCCACTGGCTATCGATGTCGGAACTCCAAGGTAACAGCGGCAATGATGTACATAGATAATCCCGTGTGAAGAAGTCCAAAGGTAATCATCACTGGAACTCCGAGGTAACGGCCCACAAGAAGAAGTACAGCAACACTGGAACTCTTGACTTGAAACTTGAACTTGTAAGATAATATCCTTCAATCAGTTGATAACACCCCAAAATGCTGGCTCACCACTGATACTGGATAGGTTGTGGTGGTTCACTGGTGGAGTAGGAACTGGCCATCACTGATACAACGTCAGTTTTGAAGGATAAGAAACTTCCGGGCAACGCCGGTTAAAGTATGAACTGGCCATCACTGTTGATATCCAAGTAAGTTATTGAGTGGTGGGAAAAGATGATAAATGTTATAGTATTAAGTGCGCTGATGAAGGACAAATCAGCATTCGTCGGGCTTACTGATGGCCGACCAGGCGTGTGGGTGTATAGACATCAGTGAACGCGAATGCATGTAGTTCTAACGAAAAGTCAATAATAGTCACACACACACACGTAGGAGTCAGCAAAAGGTTATAACTCCTGATCGTTCTACACTGTTTTAATACTCCACAGTCACGAGGACATCACTAAGTACATTGTCACAGGTACAGTACACAGCAAAAATAGTAAACATCTCATGAGCACCAAATCTATAGGTAGTTAAGTGCATAGCATACAACATCCCAGGCACAACAGCTGCATAAGTACAGCAGTTCATAATGATAAAGTTATCAACTGGTCCAAATTATCCCTACAGCAAAGGGAACTGCCTATATCGCAGTACAATAATGTCTGTATCGTCAGACTCAACATAACTCATGGGAGAAAAACACCTTCCGTATAATAATAATAATCTGTCGACCTTCACAAATCTCCCTCATTGGAGATATCAAACATAATGGCCTATCCTTGGCCCGAAAAAATCTTTAACAACGGACATTCTGCAGAATATATTCAAGCCTTATATCCATGGCTTTATGAAATCTTAGGAAATATCAAAATCCCTTTCGCCAAAACAATTCTCTATATCCGGACACACTGACCATAATCGTCAGTCCCTTCTATCAGCATTCGAATGTCTCGATAAATCTCCGTGCCCAAAAAAACAGCTCAGCACAAATTTATCTCAGCGCGGATTTTTCGCCCGAGATGAATTTCGTTCACCCACGTTCTGGACCATTCTGCATCCAGAACATTCGAGAAGATACGCAAAGTTATTTTAAACACATAAACAGCTAAACAAGGGAGCTAACAAAGGTCCGGCCTGTACTCCCCTTGACTAGAATTAGGACTTAACAAGCAGCTTTAGCAAACCTTGCATAAGAAAATACCGAACCCCATGGGGAGCATAAGTACAATTACATGTCACATATTGCATAATTAACCCAAAAAGTACCCACACACTGTCTTCTGCAAAATTAATCTCTACAAATAGAATTATCCTTTTATTTAATAATCTCGCATCTTCTGATCAAACCTGTCATACAAAAAAGGCCTCTTCAGGACTTGGTCGACGTTTTTGGTTTTTTTCTTCATAATCTACAAGTACATCATGTATTCTGAGTCATCATCGGTCACTACTTCTTCTTGCACAAAAGACAAAATTTCTTCGTCATTCAAAAACTAAAAACCAGAATCATCATCTTCTAGCCACTTGTTGCATCTTCATTGCTTAAACACCAATCATCACAGTCCCTCATGGTTTCCCAAGAAATCTTCCAAGCCTTGTTGGATTAAATATCAAACCCATCTTTGAGATTAAGCCGAAAAAATAAACGACCAGGACCTTCCTTCTTGTAACAACTTTGCTATAACACCCATCCATTGGTTGTCAGTCCCAGAAATATTCTGCATCAAGCATTCAATCTCTGGATGAAATCTCCGTCAAAATCCTTTTTCTTGTTCTCCAAAACATTTGTATACCTCGAAATATTTCACAAATCACTATTCTGTGCTTTGTAGCACACTGGGAGACATGTCACATTCTTTAAACAACATGGTTTTTGGCTTTGCCGAAAGTAAACGATGACTTCCACTGGCATTCCTTTCGCGCCGAATGCAAAATACTTATCATCTCCGTGCACGTTCAAAACATTAAAGCTTGGAATCTTCAATCGTTACATCACGGATTTAAAGTTTTCAATGTTACAACAGAGTAAACCAAATATGTTCAATACAAAATCTTCAATTTCACACATTTGGGATCTAATTTGCTTTGTTACTTTTTAATCACATTGAAAATCCTCGCAAGTGAAGACGAACCTTGTCCTAGTCTCTTGCAAAGTTATTTTAAACACATAAACAGCTAAACAAGGGAGCTAACAAAGGTCCGGCCTGTACTCCCCTTGACTAGAATTAGGACTTAACAAGCAGCTTTAGCAAACCTTGCATAAGAAAATACAAAATAAGTACATGGGTTATCTCCAAATAGAATTATTCTTCCCCTGCTTTCTCTCGCTCTGACAAACCTGTGATCACAAATTCAGTCTCTCTTACCTACAAAGGTGTTTTCACCACATCTGGAACAATTGTTAATGGCACCCACAGCCCATCCATGGTTGGTTGTTTGGCAAATCAAGCCCCAGTTTCTCCGACTAATTAATCAAATGTTGGGAAACGCTTGATTCACTATTGTAAGTAGGATGCTGATAAAGGTCACTTCAATTTTGGTCCAGGTAGTAAAATACTTATGAGATCTAAATGTCACAGTGTACATTAGCTTGGAATCTTCAATCGTTACATCAAATGTTAGGTAAATAAATATGTTCATGATCAATCTTCTTCACAACATGTGGTCGTTATACAGGTAATGTCAATGTTTGATTTGGTAGCCACCACAGGCTGAATGTTTATGAAATTGGGAAAAGAAATCTGGATATTCTATAAGTCCAGTTATCATTTATTCTTAATATTATTTGGGTTGGTACTCTGTCTCTTTCTGGGTGTACCACGAGACCAGACAAGTCACCTTGAAAAACCCGATATTATATCAGAATGTTCTTTGATAAAGCTTATTTCCAGTTTCATATGGAATGGAAGCCGCTGGTAAGGTTTAGGGTTTGACCCAAATACTATATAGGGAGAAAATACAAATACTTAACATAATATAGTATAATTCACAATCCTATCCTTACATAGAATATATTATCCACTTCGGTTATTTAACTTAAATTAGAAACTATAAGCTTAGAGATAGTCTCATCGTTTAAAAAAAACTTCCGTGAAATAAATTCTAGTCATTTAAAAAGAATCAATCATCATGAATTAGGAATAAAAACATATTTCGTCAGTACTCATGATGAATCGCAATTACTAGTAGGTTACAATATTCTGACTGGTTACTAGCAGTTAATTAAATTTTTATTATAGCTGGAAGAGTTTAGCTAGAATTTATTATTTATTCTGCTATCCACTGTACAACAGTAAAACTTAGAGAAATATCCTTGACGGACCTATCTAGTAAATCACTCTGCACAAAATCTTAGTGAAATATAATTGACGATTTTAACACTTAAATCACTCAACAATACTAGTGAATATATTACCTCCAAACAGAACTATTAAGACTATTCTCCAACAAAAACTAAGAAACTCTACTCAAACGAGTGATTCTAGAATTGCCGCTAGAAGTCTTCTAAAGCTGTGGCAGTACTGGATAAATCTGAGTTAGAAAGGTGAGGTATATAGATATTAGAGATGAAAGGAGATAGTTAATTATCCCCCAAAAGCCAGACCCTACCAGATGTTCACACCTACGGTGAATTCTACGTTCAGTTTTTGGCTTATACCTAATTCAAAGCCGAAAACCCAGGATCTTCGTTCTCGCTTAGATCAGACATCGGCAATATGCTAATCAGTGTGAGTTTCCTTCGTCTCTCTGCTCGTATTCAAGCGAGCAATGTCTTTAGATCTTCCGATTCGCCATGTTTAATTACTTATCAAACGAACGGATTCAGGGAAAGGTAATAAAGATTTCTCACTTTGGTTCCCAATATCTACTCAAATTTATTAAAATCTGGTCGCTGTCTGATCTCTACAACGATTTGATCTCTGGCGCTGGTGTTAAAATTACAGCTCACGTTAGCTAATAGGTCTCTGGTAGACTCTCATCAAAGAAATTAGCGAACCGCAATACAATGCGTGCTAAATGAGAAAAGAGGGACAGATTTCTGAGTAATAGGAGGTTTTATGTTAACCCAACAGGCGTAGGTGAAGCTAGGTAAAAAAGAATGAAGATAAAGAAAATAGATATATGAAATCAATTATCATAATCTGCCACACCCACGTCATGTTTGATTTGAATCCCAGGCCTTTCCAGCGAGAGATCGAGTAATTATCCACTCTGCCAAGAGATGTCTTATGAACAATATGGCAGCATCCCAGCATGGGGTCCCTAGAATCGTGGGGCCCTGCCCAGTGTGCCCATGCCTTAAGACGGCACTGAGTCCTGGTATTTCCTATATAGGCCTATGTTTGAAAATTTTTTCGGTGTAAAGATTAAATAGGCAGGGGGACAGCACACAACCTTATCTGACACCTTTTTTTATGTCTATGTATGGTGAATAATTCCTTCCAGATCTTACTATGGCAGTTTGCTCCCAATAAAGTTTAATGAGTATTCTTATATCTTTTCCATCAATACCTATGTCTTCGAGGCATTCAATTATTTTCTCATGATGGAGAAAAGCCTTCTTATAGTCAATGAAGCACATGTACATACTTTTTTGGACCTCTGTATATTTTTCTGCTAATATTCTTAGGCAAAATATTGCCTCTCTTGTCTAAAACCAAACTGTTCTTCTTGGATTTCGCTGTCTACCTTACTTTTTATTCTTTCCTGTATGATTTTGAGCAGTATCTTAATTGCATGACTCATCAGGCTGATTGTTCTGAAGGCTGAACATTCTGTTGCGTGAGGTTTTTTGGGCAATGTTATAAAGATTGATGTCTTCATGTCGTGTGGTATACATCCAGTATTGTATATATTGTTGCATAGATCTGTGATTGTATCTATACCAAAGCTCTCCAGGGCTTCTATCATTTCAATTTTTATGTTGTCCATGCCTGCTGATTTTCCTTTTTGTATCATAAATATTCGTATTGCATTCTCTACTTCTGATCTGAGAATGTTTGTGCCTTCATTAGAATCTGGTGATGGTTTTGTTACCTCTGTTGCCCTTGAATACATTTTTTGCCCATCTGTTTGATATGTCTTTCTGATCAAGTAAGATTACACCATTTTTGTTCTTGATACAGCTTCCTCCTTGGGCAAACCGCGACCTATCTGATAATTTCTTTATTTCTTCATGCATATCTCTTGTCATGTGCTTTGCTTCCAAGTCTTCTATTTCCTTGCATTTTGTTTCTATTAACAGTTCTTGTGCTTGTCTACACATAGTGCGTATGTCATTGTCTACTGTTTTATATCCTGGAGTGTTCTTTGCTTTCTTTCTTTCTGCCATTTTATTCAAGATGTCATCTATCATCCAAGTTTGATTTTTCTTAGGTTCCATTTAAGGTAAATTTGCATTTGCTGATTGTATGCTTGTTTTTAAGCATTCTCATTTTGTGGTTACTTTTTCTTCTGGGTTTTCTCCTCTATACTGCTCCATGCTTTCTGTCAGTAACTGTTGAAATTTATTTTTGACGTCGACTAGATATTTTTGCTTTATATCTGGTTGTTTTACTGATGATATTTCTATCTGGGGTTCCTCCTGTCTTCTGTTCTTTTCAGCTTTATATTTACTTTGATGACGACCGGATTGTGATCTGAATTTATGTCGGTTCCAGGATGTGTCTTTGCACTTGTGACACTATTCTTAAATCTATGTTTTATCATGAAATAGTCAATTCGATTTCTTGTTACATCTCCTGGGCTTTTCCATGTGTATAATTTCCTTGGGTGGTGTTCAAAAAAGGTGTTACATATGACCAGCTGGTTTTCTTCACAGAACTGGATAAGTCAGTCTCCCCTATCATTGCTTGTCCCTAATCCATACTGTCCTACAATTTTCTTGTATTTTCCTTTTCCTACTTTTGCATTCATATCACCCATTACTATCAACACATCTGTAGATTTTACTGGTTTAAGTGTGTGTTGTAGCTCTTCATAGTAGGCTATTCTTCTATTTCTTCCTCGCTATGATCTTTAGTTGGTGCATAAGTTTGTAAGATTGATATGTCGAATGGCTTTGCTCTCATCTTTAGTAACATCATTCTGTCATTGTGTGTCCAGTATCCACATAAGTATTTTTTTAACTCTTTCTTTATCAACATTCCTACTCCTCTTTCATGTTTTTCTCCTCCTGAGTGTATAAGCGTGTACTGGTCTCTTTTCATGTAGCCTGTATCCAATAGTCTTGCCTCTGCAACTCCCAGTATATCAAGTTTCATGTCTGTTGCCTCTAATATTAGATTGTCAAGCTTTCCTTCTCCGTTGAGAGTTCTAACGTTCCATGTTCCTATTTTTAGGCTCCTCCTACTAGTTTTTAGGTGGTCTTTCTCAGAATGCTCCCTTTCAACAGAATTTGAGGAACACTTGTCATTATATACTTTCTTACTCATTAGAGGAGTTGCCTCTTCCCTGTTATTTTGTACAGTAGATTCTTCCCCAGGGGACAGAGGGTTCTCTACATATCGGTTCTTATCTTTTGGTTGTGATCTCATTACATTCTGTAGGATGTACGTGGTAAGGCCCCCAATCTCTTCCACGATGGCTAACCGTTGTCTTTTTCTATGCCCGACACGCACTTTGCTGTTCCGCTTTGTGAGCCATTGATCTTCTTAGATTCCTCCGCCTCAGTCTTTGTGTACTAGGGATGGACATTCCTTTGTGGAAGATTACTCCTACTCCACTCATGTAGTTTAGCGTCAGTCAAGACTGTTGCCCGGGATGTGGCCACTGCCGTACATAAGCAGTATTCCTGGAGCCACACATGAGCTAGATAAAGAGAGGAGAACCTAATAGGATCCTGACCATCCTAAAAAGGACATGGCTGTCTCTCACCGTGAGGTACTATCCCTCTCTCTTTATCCTACATCCCTTGTATTATATTTAGATATTGGAAATCAGATTTTATTTTCTTGAATTTACTACACTAAATATCCTAATTATAACCCACCAAGGGCTGAACGAAATACTTTGTCTTAAAAAAACAAAACAAAGAACAAGTGGCATTTGGACCAAAACTGGAGATTGTGAGACCGTCTAAAAAATAAATTTTAGAACTCCTGGAGGTTACCGGGAAACCACATCAATGGCCTCGAGCCACGACACTTTTCGTACTTTCGGGAGTGCCTTCTTTTTTACTTTTTTGTAATTAATACTATTAGCTCGTTCGTAGCATACCAATGTTTATACTTGTCAGTGTAATTAAAAGTCATGTTTCATATTCTAAATATAAATAATATGTTTAAAACGTTTTAAATAATATATATACTTACTAAATTTGAACGTTTCCGATAACTTTTGCTGATTACTCCCAAGCGGAAACAACACGTAGACAGTGAAGAGCGTTTTTCTGTTCTGTCTGCTTAAAGAAACAAATATTGTAAAATGGGTAATTTTCTTTTTCGTTTTACTATTAAGAATTTACGAATTTGGCAGCACAGTTACTTGTTATCAAAGACTATCACTGACTTACAGGATTTAAACACAAAGAGCGCATTCGAAAATGGAGCAGTCAAAGCACCGCATACGCGACGACTGAAGTCGGAATTGAATTCAGTTAGAAGTAAATAGGGCCTACAATAAATAGCCTACTCTTATATTACTGGGAGAGAAGTCTGTCCTCCTACTTTTCGAAGAGAACCTGAATGCTTTGATCCACCGGGATTAAAAAACGGAAATAGTGATGAAAGCATTCACTTACATTATCACTACAGAGTTATACATAGTTGAAGTGAACATTAGTGGGACGTATGTCCGATTTCGCGTAATTGTCTATCTATCCGACAGCCAATTAAGTCGCACACGTCATTAAGGTTAGGGGTTGAAATGAAAACATGGGACATATGTCTGCTTTCTCCCAAATGTCTATAGGCTAGATCCAATTAAACATTAAGTCGTCTACGTCGAAAGGGTTAGGTTTAGAGTTATCCTAACTCAGTAATATTTACATTTAGCGACCCCTGCATTGTTGAGTGTGTGACCTCCCTTTCTGCGGCGTCTTAGAGCATAATTTTTAGATAGGCGAAGAAGAAAGCAACTGATAGGGTCATCATTTCTACATGAATTTCACCACATAAGTTCTTCTAAGATGAGGCAAACAGTACCCTGCTCGTTCCAAACTGTCGTTTAACTTACCTTTTTCACTCTAACCTACTGCTATCTGAAACAGAAGAAATTACCAGTAGTGTGTATCAATGCTTATCCGTTTGACCTAACATTGTGAAACGTTTCCGAATTATTAATAGTCACTGTATTACTTACTTAGTCGTTCCCCTTCTACCGTGAGGTGTAGAAGTTTGGAAGAGAGAGCGCCAGGCTATCCTATCGGCTGTCTTCCTCCTGGCCTGGTTCCATTCTAGTCCTCAGTCCTTCAAAGATTGTCTAATGTTGTCCTCCCAGCGGACTCTGGGTCGTCCTGGGGGTCTGGATCCTTGGCTCTTTGTTTCCCATGCTTGTCGTGGTAGCCGATCTTCTCCCATTCTGCAGACATGGCCAAACCATCTTAATTGGGACTGTTCTACTTGCGTCTGCAGGGGGTAGGATTTAAAGCCTTGACGTATCGTCTGGTTGCGTACCATGTCTCTTCTTGTTACTTCAACCACTTTCCTCAGATACTTCATTTCTGAGGTTTGGATCTGGCTTTTGTGGGTTGTAGTCATTGCCCATGACTCGCATCCATATGTCAAGACTGGGACATAGGTGGAGCGGTATACAGCCATCTTTGTTTTCTTACCAACCTCTCTCTTGCTGAGGAATCCTCGATTTATGGCCTGAAACAGTCTCCCAGCTGCTACTTTTCGAGTGGCCAACTCTTCTTTGATGCCTCCCTTTTGGTCTATAATAGCTCTGAGGTATTTAAAGTGGTCAACCTGCTCCAGGACCTGTTCTCCCAGCTTAATCTGATGTCTTCTTTCTTCTTATATCACCATGGATTTTGTTTTAGAGCTGCTTATGACCATCCCTCTCTTCTCCAGCTCTTCCTTCCAGACTTGCAGGTTGGATTGGAGATGTGCCTCTGATTTAGCAATCAGGGCAACATCATCAACAAATGCCAGCTCTGAAATACAGACCTGTCTCATCTTCCAGTACCCCATGGTTACTGAAGGCTTTAATTTAGTGCAATAAATTGGGCTAAAGGAAAGGATAGTGAACTGGAGGCTGCCATATTGGTCTATTTTTGGCAAGTGGCTATGATTACGAATAATGAATATAATTACGGCGTTTACACGGGGTGGCCTACAAACGAGAAGATATATGTAAATGCGAAGGTATATAGTTGGAGCAATTTTTGAATTGTTTATGGCATTGTGAAGGGATGGGGGTGGGCGTAGGTAGGGGGAGGGTACAGGTTAGTGTTCGGGGGGTGGCAGCACTGGTGCGGAGCGTGGGGGAGGGGAGGTTAGTATTAGGTCTATGTCTGCATTTTTGTGTTTAATGGTTTTTTTTGGGGGGATGGGTTAAGTCTGTGTCTGCATTTTCATTTTTAATGGATTTTATTTTTTGTGGGGAGTGTTAGGGTTTGGTCTATGTTTTCATTTTTAACAGTATGGGGGGGGGGGAGGAGTTAGATCTAAGTCTGCATTTTCGTTTTAGAACACATCTGCTATCATTTTGACACATAATTTTGCTGCACTTTGCACGATAACCTTGACCCAAAATCCAACCATTATTCGAGCTTGCACCGTTGGGGAAAAAAAAGCCTCTAGTCCGAGGAGTTTGCACTCACGATCAAGCAGAAATAGGGCGGGGATGTTTGGGTTAGCGTTAATAATGAGTATTTTACATTGTGTTGAAGCGATACAATTGCGTTTCTGTTACGTTCGGGCAAAATGGGGGACCTTGTTCTACTATCCTTCCTATTTACCATATATTGGATACTTTATGTTTGTTTACTCATCGATACCTCTTTGCGGAACGGGAGGTCACTCTCTACAAAGCATGACTAACACCGGGGTCACTGAAGGTAAATATTACTTCTAACTCTTACCTCTTCTTGCTATATTATTGGACCGATGGGAAGGACACTGAACTAGAGGTCACTATTTTTGTCAGTTTTGGGCTAGTGGCTATGATTACACACAATGTATATAATTGCGGCATTTATACGGTTATGTTCGAGATGACATGTAAAAGCGAAGGGGCAGTTTTTTATGGTATAGTTGGGGGAGGGGGGGATGTGGCGGTACTGGTGGTGGGGGGGTTAGGACGATGTCTGCTTTTGCAACGTGTTGCACTATGCTTCGCAACTACCCATTTTTGAATTCTTATTTGAGGCCGTAT
Source organism: Oreohelix idahoensis (assembly GCA_024509875.1). Classification (NCBI taxonomy): domain Eukaryota; kingdom Metazoa; phylum Mollusca; class Gastropoda; order Stylommatophora; family Oreohelicidae; genus Oreohelix; species Oreohelix idahoensis. The sequence continues at coordinate 32,251 of JAMPIV010011571.1, forward strand.
CGGTGTGTGACTTAATTTTTCACCAAATTGATAAACATTCGGGCAATATTGGACACACGTCCCAACGTCATTTAAACCAGGTTAGGGTTTATATTTAGGCTTATGGTTCCTAACCCTTATCACTGTGTCTCTGAATTTTTTTTTTTTTTTTGAAGGTTGTATTGCTGTGGGTGAATGAGTTGGTTGTCGGATTGTTAGAAATTTATACGAAATTGGATACATGCCCCACTTTCTTCACTTCGGCTATCCTACACGCACCATTGTGTTCATCATTTCATTTGAAATCAAGAACAGTAAGACGTGTCCAGTGTTACCAAATGTCTATTGATCCGGCAGAAAATTAAGTCACATCATTAGGGTTACGGTTAGAATTTCTAAATCTAACCCTTACCCCTTATTACTGCATTTCTGAATTCTTATTTAGGGCTATATCGATGTTGGCGACTTCATTGGCCTCTGGATTGATAGACATTTGGTTGAAATCTGACACATGTCCCACTTTTGTTCATTTGAACCATCATTTCAGATAGAAATATGATTTCAAATAATTACATTCTGCTTTCTCCTGAGGTGCACTTTATTTAACTGTTTTATTTTGAAAAATGTTATTAAAACTGATAAAAATGTCAATGAATTATAACAGTGTTTGTAACATTTGTAAACCAGATGGCCTGCCTTACCCCAAAAGCAAGATGCACCTGTTGGAAATAAAAAGTCTCTTTGGGTAGTATAATTTCTGCTGCAAGTTTTTCAGATACTGGTAATTATAATTAAGTTTACTACTGGCATGGGAGCCGCGCTAGCGTAGTGGTTACAACACCGCTCTGGCGACCGGGTGATACAGGATCAAACCCGGGCGACGGCATTTGAGGATTTTTCGTCGACCGGGATTTGGACTGGATTAACTCGAGACCTGGCGAGGACATTTGAAGGAGTGTCGTCGACCAGGGACTGGCGGCTCCTGAGCCGACCCAGCTGCAATGGGTACCTCCGAAATCGGCGAGTATTTGCCTGAATGGCGAGGGACACCTGTCTCTGTACAAGAAATAAAGGGATACTCACGTAAAATCAATGTCAGGTTAGACATAAATAATAACCTGAGATTTCGCCTCGAGTATTAGCGGGCGTACGAAAAAAAAAAAAAAAAAAAAAAACTACTGGCATCAGTCACCAGTTTGCAAAAAAAAAAAAAAAAAAAAAAAAAAAACTTAATACTCGTATCAGAAAGATACAACCCACTTTCTTAAGGCACGTCATGACAAGAAATCTGGAAGTGACGAGGAAAGATTGAAGGAAAGAGATATAAACGACAGCAAAGAGAGAAATTGCTGGACATTTTAACATTGTGGTGTGAAAAGAAGTGAACAGTAGAATTGATAAGCACTGGGGCAGGAAGTTTTGGAGAGACATGATACCTACACCAGCTGGCAGGGAACATGAAGAAGAAGAAGACAGGTGATGAGTTACCATGTTTCTCCATTCATAATTCAGAGAATTGACTTTTAAATTGTACACTTTTAAAATCTCCTCAGCTCTGCCAACTGCCCCATCTGCTATAGTGTCACTTCTCTTGAGCATCACAGTTTTTGCTCTGATGCAGATATTCAAAGGCGACATTTCTTCAAAAGAGTATTTAACTGTAGCAGGTGGATTTATTGGTTCACTGCTATTTATAACTCTGCTGACTGTATCCTTTTGTTTGATTGATATGTGTTTGGGGGAAACTGGATATTGGGAAGCTTGAACTTACGTTGTACTTCACTGAGATGATGCCTGAAGGTGGATATGATGTGGTGACTTTTTTTAAATGGTGTTTTTATATAGTTTTGTTGATGCGTCACTGAAATGTAAAGTTGTCATATAGTGAAGGGTGTTTGAAAAGATATAGTCCACATATATTCTTTTAATTTTTATTATTAAATGAGATATAGGAAACTAAAAGAAGATGTAATGAATACCCTTTTGTGAAGATGATATAGGGAGTTGAATGGATGTCGGGACCCCAAGATGCAGCAAAAGTGAATGCAGTCAGCGACTCATAGCTTGACTGCCTGCGTCAGGACCAGCGAATCAGAGCTGGTCAAGACCGCACTCCACCTCCACGTGGTGGTCCTGGAAACAGTCTGCAGCAGTGCAGTCTGGCTGAGCGAGTGCAGATCGAAATGGGAAGGCAAACCCGGTCCATAAAAAATGCCGTGCAGAAGTCAGATGTGTCGACCGAAAGGTGCAGATATCACAGCTTAGGCTCAAACAGACACAACGCAACCACCGTCCTTTTCAGGGCGAACGAGGAAGAAGAAGAATGGATGAAAAATGTACCTTGCAATTTTTGTGTGTGCATTTTGTTGTTGTTTTTTTTTCCAGATGATCTGTGAAGTTTTGTTATATGCTATCATATTTACTTGTGTAACACACGTGACATTTTCGTAATATCTGAAATAAAATAGACTCATATTGATGAAATTCATGCGGTTTTGCTGAGAGAAAAAATTACTTATTATTTAACATCAGTTTATCAACAGATAATGGGAACTTGACAATGCACTAAAACTGAGCCAGTTACACATATTTAACTGGCATCTGGCAGTCCAAACTCAGTTAACTGATCTTAAATGGTTTTATCATTATACATCACAAATGTTGTCTGTGCTTTCATTATCGAGGCTGTTCTAGTCATCATCTTAAAAGCCATCAAATATGCTGGAGATGTATGTCATTTTGAGGAACCTTTTCACTGGTTTGGAAAAAGAAATTTATGACCTTGCTCTTCTGGCTGAGGATCTTCTCTTGCCTCCTTGTCTTCATTGAATCATGCTGCGAATTTCGCATCCACTCATATTTTATTACTGGCCTCAGGGCATTGTAGAATCTTGTCATTTTACATAGCATGACCATGAGACCTGCCTCCTAGATGTTCATCTCTTTGCTTCCTTCCTGTAATATGAAGGTAATCATGACCACCATCACTGTCAGATTCCAGGACAACTTTCTAAAGCACATTTGAGCCAATCTTCAACAAGGTCATCTGTTATTCATCCATTTTCTTGAGCACTAAAAGGGATGTTGATGAGGAACCTCTTTCAGGGTTGAATTTATCAGCAAACTGGTATCTTGATAGTTGGAGTGAGAATTCTAGTTAATAATAAGCTCCCTTTAAAAAAAAAAAATTAGAATTAAATGTTAAACAAACAGAAAAGTGTGTCTCATGACATATTTTACAACTACAAGGGCAAATCAGAAAACAATTAATAGGACTGAGAAATTAAACAAAGTTTGATTACAGGAAACTCACTATATGTGCACAATGAAAGTGTAACTGATAACATTATTTTTCAACATAGTTTTGTTTGTGAGGCACCTAACACAGTGTGCAAGACGGAATTTCCCATTGTTGACAGCCACATTGTGGTGGCAGAATTAAAATCTTCATGGCAAGTTAAACAGTATTCCAGTAAGTGCTCCTTCAAGGCATTACAGAGATTAAAATAGCTGGGAGCCAAATTAGGACTGTATGGAAGATGGTTCAACAGTTCCCAACAGAAATGTGCAGCAGCAAGTTCTGAGCTTGCTAAGCTGTGTGTGGTCAGGCATTGTCAGTATGAAGAATCACACTATCATAATGAAGACAATTGTTTTCTTCTGGTAGCCCCTGACAAGTTTGTCAGCACAGTGCAGTAGTATTTGACATTAACTGCATCCATGTTCCAGGAAATCCACCAGTATCGCACACACTCAATGTGTCTTAGAAGACGGTGGCCAGATGATGGTGTTACTTTGAATGTTGCCCTGGGTGAGCTGGGGTGTTTCCACTCCATTGGCAGAGCCTGATTGCTTACTATGGGAGTGAAGTGATGCAGCCCCCTCTCATCACCAGTAATGACTTGATGCAAAAAGTCCTTCTACTGCATAACGTTACTGAAAACTCTGACGTGTATAACACAATAAATGTGTACCCATGCCAGATCTGTCCCAGGAGAAGCAAATTTAGCACTCCTAACAAAGGGACATAAGCAGGGATATGGAAATGAGTACCCCTTCAAATAAGTCGGAAAAAATATATATATAGTTTTATATGGTGTGTCAAGCACTATGACAAAATCAGGGATAGTTTATTTTGTTTGTGTAGTATGCTAATTGATACACTCTTTTTGTGAAAGAAAATGTTCATGTAAATTCTGAGTACCCAAGACAGATCTGGCTTAGGAATACTATTGGTATTGAATAATTGTTGTCTATAATTAGTCTTGGTCATCCTTAGCTACATATCCTGGTTAGTGGAGAGATCGTACTAATGACCTCTGTCCGCGAAGCACTATTTTGTGGTGCCCAATTGTCAGAGAGGATAGCTACATTTCGCTCCCAAAGCTAGGCGGTGGTGTCGATTGGAAGGTCCTAGGTTCAGTTCCCGGTTGTTTTTCTGTTGTCTAGTCCTCTACTTCTTTAATTCTCACAAGTTCCTGAAACATACCTTTTTGTATTATTTATTTATTGACTTCTGGGAAATAGCTCATGAGATGCTCAATTTATTTCAACCATGCCGGGTCCAGAACATGTTTTATTGGAAGCTCTGGGATGCATTATACATTTTGCTTGCCAGATGGCACTCAGCAAACAACTAGTTTAAATACTAGATTGACACAACCTTGTCTTAAATGCTCCATCCCCATTATTTGGCTTTGAAAAATATTGTGTTTTATTTTTTTTTAAACAAATTCTTCATTCTGATCCTGAGATGATGACCATGGGGTGCAGCCTATCTTTATCAGGGATAAGAGTTTTAGAGACATCCTCGTTCACAACTGCTACTTAGTAGTAACACTGCTTACTTTGGCACACAGGCTTATCATTGTCCAAAATGTTTTACTTGTCCACTTTCCAAATCCAAGCTTTTTCTGCTTTACTTGTTCGGGAGGCCTTTGCTTATGAATCTAGGGACCTCATCTACGCTGTTGTTTGCTGAAAATTAAAAAACATATTTGCATGGTAAATATCTCACTTCTCCCTCCCCTTTTTTAAATTTTTTCTTTAAAAAAAAAAAATTTAAACGCAAGTCAGATTTTAGTGACCTGAGAACTGATGACTTTTTAAGGATGTACAACAGATGCTAGTTCTTAAAATTGAAAGAATGAAAGTGCTTCAGTGGCAGTATTTTTTAAAGAGATGATAAATGTTACATCAATAATTCTGATTATTTTTCTGTTCATGCTGCGTTAGGAGATGATTGCTACATGCTCAGACAACTCACTGCTATTCATTATTTGTTATACAGGATATGTATGTTAGCATTAGTTGAATTACTGTTCACTGAAGTATGTCATTAGTTTATATTGTAATGAATAATTACTTTGGAGGCAGTACCTGTTTTTTTATTATTTAATATTTCATATCAGTTGCAAATAAATAATCAGCTATTTTGGATCTCAAGTTATTTTCAGTAGTCAATTGATACCATCATCCGTTGAAATAACAATTATAGTGATTGACGTAGAATGTGGAAAAGGGCATAAATGAAGCTGTATGTTGTTTTCATTTTCTTGTATAATTTGACTGCAAAAACATTTTTTAGCACAAAGCCAACTAAACCTAACTTGTTTAATTTGTTTGCTTATTAATAGAATTTGTTGTTTCCACAGTGATTCTATGTTTGTTTGTTGCATTGTTTGCATCAGCTTTAGTGCACAGGGTGTGTGTCACTACTTGGTGAGTTCCTTCATAATTTTTTTTTGTTGGTTACTTTGTTGTATATGAAAGTCAGATTTAACAGTTTGTTACAGATTTTAGGACAGAGTTGTCAGATTTAGGTATAAGGTTGAGTAGGAAATAAGTGACTCCCATCTAGAGGGCAGCAGAGCTGTGAGAGTACAGTAGGTCATTTTGATGCTTGTTTTTAGGTCCTCAGTGATATCTCTCTTATAAATCAGAATTGATGATTGCAGATAGCAGTTTTGATTAACAGTTGATAGTGACAGATTTTAAAAATTTTTCCCTGTCATATCAAGAGAGCTTCCATATTTTTGTGCACAAAAGTAAGCATTATTTCACCAGTTATCCTCAGTTTAGCAATGCTCTTGAACTAAGAAAGAACAGATCTCAGCAGCTATGGCACCAGCCCCATGACAGCAGAACATCTGCTGCAGTCCTGCCCAACATACAGCAATGAACAGTGTAGCATATGGCAACAACTCACTTCTCTCCACGAAAAACTGTTTGGAGATGTCAGGAACCTTGAGCTGACAACTGTTCTTATAAGAGTCATGTCGAAGTCTGAAGGCGGACGAGGAAGAATAGAAGAATTAAGAAACAATAAAAAAGCTACTGTTATGAGTTTGTTCATGAGACTAGCAACCTCCTCTTGTAAAATGAATTGCTACAGCAACCAACGATGTGAGAGCATGTGCTGTCATGTAGGTTTTCTATAGGGTGCCATCTGCATTGATGGGTCCATGCTCCATAGGGAGCACAAAAGGAGATGATGATGTTATATTGAAAATTTCCCATTTACTGTATGAATTATGTTTTTATAAACACTAAGTTTAATGATTGCATCAGAAATGAGAATCCATTGTCTTCTATTTTCAGTTTGATATTTTCTCTTGTGGCCCTGTACTACATCAACCGCATTTCTCAAACCATGTATGCACCACAGGTCAATGTAGCAAGTGTTGCCCCATCCAAGAAGAGAAAGTGAACTTGAATAATTGTAGCTTATACTTGCCGCAATGACTATAACTGCTGAACAGTGAAAGGTTTATAGTTTTATTTGTAGGTATGAGGAATACTTGAGACTTCTGTGGCATATCTTTTTGTTTATGTTATTTAGAACGTCATCTATAAAAATAATCTGTTAAAAGTGTTTCATAAAGAACTAAACAATATTGAGTACATGTTATACCTTCAGAATTGAGGTTATATTTAATATGAATAAGGAATTGTCTAGAAATATTCCAGTAATGAATGAACGAATCGTAAGAAATACAGGGTACATTTTAGTGACGACACCATGGTACAGAAATATGGGTGCCAGAAGATAAAGTTTGAGGCTCAGGCTTAGATTTTAAAAATATTTCTTGAAGTTTAAGTTGTTCCACGTTTTGGTTTTTCGTTTAGCAACTCTTTTTGTGTTTTGTAGACTGTCATTTTGTTGGCATCTTGAAACAATTCTCATACATTTTCTCTTACTTCATATAGTATCCACAGATTTTACAGAAACTGTTTTGACATAATGTTCAGGATTACCTTACATAGAAAAATAAGTGCTAAATTCTCCAACACAAGAATGTTGAACAGTACATGGGTACTGAATCGCCATAATGTAGCAACAACAACAAAAAACCAAAGATATGCAAATGGTGCATACAGTGAAAACAAAGCTATGTCCTTGTAGTTAATTAGTACCACTTTAAGATATATTTGTTCTGGGCACTTTTCTGGTTTGTGACGTTGTCCGGAATTTTGAATGCAGGATAATAGAACGTCTTCTGGTGACTTTTGGTGACTAATTCATAGCAAAAAGCAGATTTTCCATTTAATGGTTGCATGTGTGTCGATATGTTATCATGTCTGTTTTGATTGAAACATAAAATTAATGATACATAATTATTCTTATATTTCTTATGGAAAACATATTTATGTGTAATTTTATTAAAGACTCATTTCAGCAGAAATGTGTTAATAATTATGTGAGATTACAGTAACTTCAGCCTAATGGTATAAATCAAGAGATTTTCTCTGTATTATTGTAAATTTTAATGTTTTAGAATGGAAAATATGTTTATCAACAGAGACCAGTGCTAAAGAAAATTGTTACAAAGTGCCGAGAAAAAAAAATTTATCCACTTTCATCAGACTTGTATTTGGTTGAAACTGTTTACAACACATTATGGTCACAGACAGAATTAATGAAAATAGAAGCTGAGGACGAAAAGAAATGGTGGAAGTTTGGTACATAAATAATATGGCTTGGAAGATTCAACAATAGGGATCACACAAGACTGAAAGTTGTGGAAGTTCATGGTCACCTTTACGTGTCAGAATAATATGTTAACTGATGGGTGGAAGTTGCTTTTCTGTGTAATCAAATCAAATTTTTGGCACCAAAATGACATTTCTCAGTGTTTTTGTCTTATGTGAGCATATAATTTTCACCTTAGATGTAATCTTTTAGGAGTCATTTGACATAGGTCTAGCTGTTTTTATGTTTAAGTAGAACATGTGTTATCAAAACAACATCAGTTTTATAACATTTCAGTGATTCATGCAGAGCACAAACATGTTTTAAATGCCTTAGTTTAGGACAGAGGGTAATAATTTTATATTTTCGAATATCTTTCAATACTACTTTGTAGTTACCATGCTGAATGATCTCTGGAGACTGTAACCATATTGATTTTCATGATTGGTTGGCATATTAATTTATGTTCAGACTGAAATAAAATGTAATCATAACAATCTTTTGCTTTGATTTAATCTTAATCAGTTGTTTCATTGTAAGTTATTATCATTACAATTTTTTTTTTCTCAGTGTTTTTAACCTTCAGTTTGTTTTCTGGAGACGATTTATTTCCAATTCTCCATTGTCAACTGTTTCTGTAAAATTATTATAGGTTGTGGAAATTCCAGCATTAATGTCTGCCTGAGGTGACAACAAATTGCATTGATTCTCAACTTTCACGTTGTTTCTTTGAAGTGTCGGTTTTTTAGTCCCACACTGATTGATGGAGATTAGAGGTTGACAGAGAGAGAGAGAATGCTGAACAGTTCAACATCACAACATGGAAGAAGTCAACAGGATTTATAAACAGCACTAGAGATAGGAAGATCACTAATGTGCACCTGGTAAATGCCAGGGGAACAAGAGGTGAGAAGAAGACGCTGGAGATGGATAGGATGCACACTGAGGAAACCTGTTGATAGCATTACAAGGCAGTCCTTGTTGTGGAATCCCCAGGGTAAGAGAGGAAGAGGGAAATCAAAGAACATGGGGAAGAGGACATGAGACATACATGGAAAGACCTTGAACTGGCAGCATAGGACAGGAGGACTTGGGGAGCTGAAGGTTGATGTTGATGATGATGTTGATGACTAGAAGTAGGAAGTTGTAGAGAGACATCTCCTATACCAGCCTGCATGGCACTTCAAAGTATGAAACATGTTGATGATGATGTTGATGACTAGAAGTAGGAAGTTGTAGAGAGACATCTCCTATACCAGCCTGCATGGCACTTCAAAGTATGAAACATGTTGATGATGATGTTGATGACTAGAAGTAGGAAGTTGTAGAGAGACATCTCCTATACCAGCCTGCATGGCACTTCAAAGTATGAAACATGTTGATGACTAGAAGTAGGAAGTTGTAGAGAGACATCTCCTATACCAGCCTGCATGGCACTTCAAAGTATGAAACATGTTGATGATGATGTTGATGACTAGAAGTAGGAAGTTGTAGAGAGACATCTCCTATACCAGCCTGCATGGCACTTCAAAGTATGAAACATGTTGATGATGATGTTGATGACTAGAAGTAGGAAGTTGTAGAGAGACATCTCCTATACCGACCTGCATGGCACTTCAAAGTATGAAACATGTTGATGATGATGTTGATGACTAGAAGTAGGAAGTTGTAGAGAGACATCTCCTATACCAGCCTGCATGGCACTTCAAAGTATGAAACATGTTGATGATGATGTTGATGACTAGAAGTAGGAAGTTGTAGAGAGACATCTCCTATACCAGCCTGCATGGCACTTCAAAGTATGAAACATGTTGATGATGATGTTGATGACTAGAAGTAGGAAGTTGTAGAGAGACATCTCCTATACCAGCCTGCATGGCACTTCAAAGTATGAAACATGTTGATGATGATGTTGATGACTAGAAGTAGGAAGTTGTAGAGAGACATCTCCTATACCAGCCTGCATGGCACTTCAAAGTATGAAACATGTTGATGATGATGTTGATGACTAGAAGTAGGAAGTTGTAGAGAGACATCTCCTATACCAGCCTGCATGGCACTTCAAAGTATGAAACATGTTGATGATGATGTTGATGACTAGAAGTAGGAAGTTGTAGAGAGACATCTCCTATACCAGCCTGCATGGCACTTCAAAGTATGAAACATGTTGATGATGATGTTGATGACTAGAAGTAGGAAGTTGTAGAGAGACATCTCCTATACCAGCCTGCATGGCACTTCAAAGTATGAAACATGTTGATGATGATGTTGATGACTAGAAGTAGGAAGTTGTAGAGAGACATCTCCTATACCAGCCTGCATGGCACTTCAAAGTATGAAACATGTTGATGATGATGTTGATGACTAGAAGTAGGAAGTTGTAGAGAGACATCTCCTATACCAGCCTGCATGGCACTTCAAAGTATGAAACAAGATGTTGATGACTAGAAGTAGGAAGTTGTAGAGAGACATCTCCTATACCAGCCTGCATGGCACTTCAAAGTATGAAACATGTTGATGATGAAGTTGATGACTAGAAGTAGGAAGTTGTAGAGAGACATCTCCTATACCAGCCTGCATGGCACTTCAAAGTATGAAACATGTTGATGATGACTTTGATGACTAGAAGTAGGAAGTTGTAGAGAGACATCTCCTATACCAGCCTGCATGGCACTTCAAAGTATGAAACATGTTGATGATGATGTTGATGACTAGAAGTAGGAAGTTGTAGAGATACATCTCCTATACCAGCCTGCATGGCACTTCAAAGTATGAAACATGTTGATGATGATGTTGATGACTAGAAGTAGGAAGTTGTAGAGAGACATCTCCTATACCAGCCTGCATGGCACTTCAAAGTATGAAACATGTTGATGATGATGTTGATGACTAGAAGTAGGAAGTTGTAGAGGGACATCTCCTATACCAGCCTGCATGGCACTTCAAAGTATGAAACATGTTGATGATGATGTTGATGACTAGAAGTAGGAAGTTGTAGAGAGACATCTCCTATACCAGCCTGCATGGCACTTCAAAGTATGAAACATGTTGATGATGATGTTGATGACTAGAAGTAGGAAGTTGTAGAGAGACATCTCCTATACCAGCCTGCATGGCACTTCAAAGTATGAAACATGTTGATGATGATGTTGATGACTAGAAGTAGGAAGTTGTAGAGGGACATCTCCTATACCAGCCTGCATGGCACTTCAAAGTATGAAACATGTTGATGATGATGTTGATGACTAGAAGTAGGAAGTTGTAGAGAGACATCTCCTATACCAGCCTGCATGGCACTTCAAAGTATGAAACATGTTGATGATGATGTTGATGACTAGAAGTAGGAAGTTGTAGAGAGACATCTCCTATACCAGCCTGCATGGCACTTCAAAGTATGAAACATGTTGATGGAGACAAATCTCCTATACCAGCCTGCATGGCACTTCAAAGTATGAAACATGTTGATGATGAGGAAGTTGTAGAGGGACATCTCCTATACCAGCCTGCATGGCACTTCAAAGTATGAAACATGTTGATGATGATGTTGATGACTAGAAGTAGGAAGTTGTAGAGAGACATCTCCTATACCAGCCTGCATGGCACTTCAAAGTATGAAACATGTTGATGATGATGTTGATGACTAGAAGTAGGAAGTTGTAGAGAGACATCTCCTATACCAGCCTGCATGGCACTTCAAAGTATGAAACATGTTGTGATGATGATGATGTTGATGACTAGAAGTAGGAAGTTGTAGAGAGACATCTCCTATACCAGCCTGCATGGCACTTCAAAGTATGAAACATGTTGATGATGATGTTGATGACTAGAAGTAGGAAGTTGTAGAGAGACATCTCCTATACCAGCCTGCATGGCACTTCAAAGTATGAAACATGTTGATGATGATGTTGATGACTATGACTAGAAGTAGGAAGTTGTAGAGAGACATCTCCTATACCAGCCTGCATGGCACTTCAAAGTATGAAACATGTTGATGATGATGTTGATGACTAGAAGTAGGAAGTTGTAGAGAGACATCTCCTATACCAGCCTGCATGGCACTTCAAAGTATGAAACATGTTGATGATGATGTTGATGACTAGAAGTAGGAAGTTGTAGAGAGACATCTCCTATACCAGCCTGCATGGCACTTCAAAGTATGAAACATGTTGATGATGATGTTGATGACTAGAAGTAGGAAGTTGTAGAGAGACATCTCCTATACCAGCCTGCATGGCACTTCAAAGTATGAAACATGTTGATGATGATGTTGATGACTAGAAGTAGGAAGTTGTAGAGAGACATCTCCTATACCAGCCTGCATGGCACTTCAAAGTATGAAACATGTTGATGATGATGTTGATGACTAGAAGTAGGAAGTTGTAGAGAGACATCTCCTATACCGACCTGCATGGCACTTCAAAGTATGAAACATGTTGATGATGATGTTGATGACTAGAAGTAGGAAGTTGTAGAGAGACATCTCCTATACCAGCCTGCATGGCACTTCAAAGTATGAAACATGTTGATGATGATGTTGATGACTAGAAGTAGGAAGTTGTAGAGAGACATCTCCTATACCAGCCTGCATGGCACTTCAAAGTATGAAACATGTTGATGATGATGTTGATGACTAGAAGTAGGAAGTTGTAGAGAGACATCTCCTATACCAGCCTGCATGGCACTTCAAAGTATGAAACATGTTGATGATGATGTTGATGACTAGAAGTAGGAAGTTGTAGAGAGACATCTCCTATACCAGCCTGCATGGCACTTCAAAGTATGAAACATGTTGATGATGATGTTGATGACTAGAAGTAGGAAGTTGTAGAGAGACATCTCCTATACCAGCCTGCATGGCACTTCAAAGTATGAAACATGTTGATGATGATGTTGATGACTAGAAGTAGGAAGTTGTAGAGAGACATCTCCTATACCAGCCTGCATGGCACTTCAAAGTATGAAACATGTTGATGATGATGTTGATGACTAGAAGTAGGAAGTTGTAGAGAGACATCTCCTATACCAGCCTGCATGGCACTTCAAAGTATAAAACATGTTGATGATGATGTTGATGACTAGAAGTAGGAAGTTGTAGAGAGACATTTCCTATACCAGCCTGCATGGCACTTCAAAGTATGAAACATGTTGATGATGATGTTGATGACTAGAAGTAAGAAGTTGTAGAGAGACATCTCCTATACCAGCCTGCATGGCACTTCAAAGTATGAAACATGTTGATGATGATGTTGATGACTAGAAGTAGGAAGTTGTAGAGAGACATCTCCTATACCAGCCTGCATGGCACTTCAAAGTATGAAACATGTTGATGATGATGTTGATGACTAGAAGTAGGAAGTTGTAGAGAGACATCTCCTATACCAGCCTGCATGGCACTTCAAAGTATGAAACATGTTGATGATGATGTTGATGACTAGAAGTAGGAAGTTGTAGAGAGACATCTCCTATACCAGCCTGCATGGCACTTCAAAGTATGAAACATGTTGATGATGATGTTGATGACTAGAAGTAGGAAGTTGTAGAGGGACATCTCCTATACCAGCCTGCATGGCACTTCAAAGTATGAAACATGTTGATGATGATGTTGATGACTAGAAGTAGGAAGTTGTAGAGAGACATCTCCTATACCAGCCTGCATGGCACTTCAAAGTATGAAACATGTTGATGATGATGTTGATGACTAGAAGTAGGAAGTTGTAGAGAGACATCTCCTATACCAGCCTGCATGGCACTTCAAAGTATGAAACAAGATGTTGATGACTAGAAGTAGGAAGTTGTAGAGGGACATCTCCTATACCAGCCTGCATGGCACTTCAAAGTATGAAACAAGATGTTGATGACTAGAAGTAGGAAGTTGTAGAGGGACATCTCCTATACCAGCCTGCATGGCACTTCAAAGTATGAAACATGTTGATGATGATGTTGATGACTAGAAGTAGGAAGTTGTAGAGAGACATCTCCTATACCAGCCTGCATGGCACTTCAAAGTATGAAACATGTTGATGATGATGTTGATGACTAGAAGTAGGAAGTTGTAGAGAGACATCTCCTATACCAGCCTGCATGGCACTTCAAAGTATGAAACATGTTGATGATGATGTTGATGACTAGAAGTAGGAAGTTGTAGAGAGACATCTCCTATACCAGCCTGCATGGCACTTCAAAGTATGAAACATGTTGATGATGATGTTGATGACTAGAAGTAGGAAGTTGTAGAGAGACATCTCCTATACCAGCCTGCATGGCACTTCAAAGTATGAAACATGTTGATGATGATGTTGATGACTAGAAGTAGGAAGTTGTAGAGAGACATCTCCTATACCAGCCTGCATGGCACTTCAAAGTATGAAACATGTTGATGATGATGTTGATGACTAGAAGTAGGAAGTTGTAGAGAGACATCTCCTATACCAGCCTGCATGGCACTTCAAAGTATGAAACATGTTGATGATGATGTTGATGACTAGAAGTAGGAAGTTGTAGAGAGACATCTCCTATACCAGCCTGCATGGCACTTCAAAGTATGAAACATGTTGATGATGATGTTGATGACTAGAAGTAGGAAGTTGTAGAGAGACATCTCCTATACCAGCCTGCATGGCACTTCAAAGTATGAAACATGTTGATGATGATGTTGATGACTAGAAGTAGGAAGTTGTAGAGAGACATCTCCTATACCAGCCTGCATGGCACTTCAAAGTATGAAACATGTTGATGATGATGTTGATGACTAGAAGTAGGAAGTTGTAGAGAGACATCTCCTATACCAGCCTGCATGGCACTTCAAAGTATGAAACATGTTGATGATGATGATGACTAGAAGTAGGAAGTTGTAGAGAGACATCTCCTATACCAGCCTGCATGGCACTTCAAAGTATGAAACATGTTGATGATGATGTTGATGACTAGAAGTAGGAAGTTGTAGAGAGACATCTCCTATACCAGCCTGCATGGCACTTCAAAGTATGAAACATGTTGATGATGATGTTGATGACTAGAAGTAGGAAGTTGTAGAGAGACATCTCCTATACCAGCCTGCATGGCACTTCAAAGTATGAAACATGTTGATGATGATGTTGATGACTAGAAGTAGGAAGTTGTAGAGGGACATCTCCTATACCAGCCTGCATGGCACTTCAAAGTATGAAACATGTTGATGATGATGTTGATGACTAGAAGTAGGAAGAAGTTGTAGAGAGACATCTCCTATACCAGCCTGCATGGCACTTCAAAGTATGAAACATGTTGATGATGATGTTGATGACTAGAAGTAGGAAGTTGTAGAGAGACATCTCCTATACCAGCCTGCATGGCACTTCAAAGTATGAAACATGTTGATGATGATGTTGATGACTAGAAGTAGGAAGTTGTAGAGAGACATCTCCTATACCAGCCTGCATGGCACTTCAAAGTATGAAACATGTTGATGATGATGTTGATGACTAGAAGTAGGAAGTTGTAGAGAGACATCTCCTATACCAGCCTGCATGGCACTTCAAAGTATGAAACATGTTGATGATGATGTTGATGACTAGAAGTAGGAAGTTGTAGAGAGACATCTCCTATACCAGCCTGCATGGCACTTCAAAGTATGAAACATGTTGATGATGATGTTTGATGACTAGAAGTAGGAAGTTGTAGAGAGACATCTCCTATACCAGCCTGCATGGCACTTCAAAGTATGAAACATGTTGATGATGATGTTGATGACTAGAAGTAGGAAGTTGTAGAAGAGACATCTCCTATACCAGCCTGCATGCACTTCAAAGTATGAAACATGTTGATGATGATGTTGATGACTAGAAGTAGGGAAGTTGTAGAGAGTGAACCTCACATGGGGTTGATGGAGATGTTTGAAGACGGGGAAGTAGGAAGTTGTAGAGAGACATCTCCTATAACCAGCCTGCATGGCACTTCAAAAGTATGAAAACATGTTGATGATTGATGTTTGATGGGCACTAGACAGTAGGAAGTTGGAGAGAGACAAAAGTCTCCGTATAGTTACATGGGCCGGCAGTGGCACTTCAAAGTATGAAAACATGTTGGATGGATGATGTTGATGGGACTAGAAGTAGGACGTTGTAGAGAGGGACATCTCCTATTACCAGCCTGGAGGTGACACGTCCAGGAGTATGTTACATGTTGATGGCGTATGTTGATGGACTAGGAAGTAGGATGTTGGAGAGCGCTAAATCTCACCAGTGACCGCCTGCTAGGGGCACTTCAAAGTATGAAATCATGTTGATGTGTGTTTGATGGGACTAGAAGTAGAAGTTGTTAGAGAGACATCTACTATTACCAGCCTGCTTGGGCACTTCAAAGTATGAAACATGTTGGATGATGATGTGAAGAGTACACGCGGGGCGGTTGTTCCAGAGGACATTTTTTTTTTTCTTTCTTGCATTCTCTTTCTAAAGTCATTGAAAAACTTGTTGATGATGATGGTTGATGACTAGAAGTAGGAAGTTGTAGAGAGGACAATTCCTATACCAAGCCTGCATGCACTTAAAAGTATAGGAAACATGTTGATGATGATGTGTGACTAGAAGTTAGGAAGTTGTAGGAGAGATCATTCTCCTATACCCAGCCCTGACATGGCATATCTACAAAGTATTATGATGATAACAATGTTAATGGATGATGTTGTTGACTAAGAAGGTAGGGAAGTTTGTAGAGGAGACATCTCCTTATTTACCCCAGCCTGCTTGGGCAAACTTTAAAACACGTTATGAAAACATGTGATGATGATGATTTGATGGACTTTAGAAGTAGGGAGTTGCTGTGTTAGCGAGACATCTCCTATTACCAGCACTGCATGGCACTTCAAAGTTATCGAAACATGTGATGATGATTGTTGATGACTAGAAGTAGGAAGTTGTAGAGGGGACATCTCCTATACCAGCCTGATGGCACTTCCAAAGTATGAAACATGTTGAGATGATGTTGATGACTAGGAAGTAGGAAAAGATGTAGCGAGAGAATCTCTTACCAGCTGCATGGCACTTCAAAGTATGAAACAAGTTGTTTGATGACTAGAAAGTAGAAGTTGTAGAGGGGACATCTCTATACCAGCCTGCATGGCCACTTCAAGAGTATGAAACAAGATGTGATGACTAGAAGTAGGAAGTTGTAGAGGGGACATCTCCTATACCAGCCTGCATGGGACCTTCAAAGTATGAAACAGTTGATGATGATGGTTGATGACTAGAAGTAGGAAGTTGTTAGAGAGACATCTCCTATACCGAACCTGCATGGCAAACTTCAAATTATAAACATGTTGATATGATGTGATGACTAGAAGTATGAAGTATGTAGAGAACATCTCCTATACCACCTGCATGGCAACTTCAAAGTATGAAAAACATGTTGATGATGAAGTTTGATGACAAGAAGTAGGAAGTTGTAGAGAGACACTCCAATACCAGCCTGCATGGCACTTTCAAAAGGTATGAAACAAGTTGATCGATGCTGTTTGATGAATAGAAGTAAGGAAAAGATGTAGAGAACATCTCCTAAACCAAGCCCCTTCATGGCACTATCAAAGAATAAACATGATTGAATGATGAGGTTTATGACTAGAGAGTAGGAAGTTGGTAAGAGAAGACATCTCCTATACCAGCCAGCCAAGGCACTTAATCAAGAATGTAACATGTTTGATGATTATGTTGATGACTAGAATAGGAAGTTGTAGAGAGACCTCACCTATACCGACCAGCATGGCAACTTCAACGTATGAACATGTTGATGATGATGTTGATGACTAGAAGTAGGAAAGATGTAGAGAGACAATCTCCTATACCATCCTGCATGGCACATCAAAGTAGAGAGGAATTCTCCCA
>JAMPIV010011572.1:0-80430 GCA_024509875.1 Oreohelix idahoensis
ATCATGTATTCGTGCAGAACAGAACTGACAAGGCATCTCAGATGATCCACAACAGGAGCAGCTAACTAATCTTTCCCGCGAGTCCGGCTCTACTACCAGGTTTTTTTTTAAAATTGTTATTTTAAGCCCGCTTTTCAGGAAACAAAAATAAATCAGCTGCAAACATGTGTTTTTTTTCTTTTAAATTCCATTCACGAATTTGTTTTGTTTTTTCTGAAGCATATTTTTCTGCCAAGATATGTGTACGCTTCTACATATTTTAGTGGTGTTTCTTCAAGTTCAACCTTGTGTAGCCGCGTATACCGTACTTTTCTTCAGATACAGACTATATCCCACTACAAAAACAGAAAGAGGCACAGATTAACATATAAAATAAATTCTTATGAGAAACAGAAGATATTAAAACGATGACATGCATTTTTTATTGGGGTTGAGCATCGCTTCACGTGTCACAGAGTGGTCATGTGATCTCTCTGACCAATCAGGAGCTCAGCATGCTTCCCCCGGCAGGAATTGAGAACAGGACGCCATTCAGTCAGGGAAAGAAAGCGAACCCTAGCAGACGTGTTTTAGTCTAGCGCTGTGAAATTATTAGTTGAAGAGATCAACTTTAGACTTTTTCATCCATTGTGCATTCTAGGATGTTGTGTGCTATTGTGTTTTTCAGAATATTGTAAGTATTGACTACAAATGATTACACTTTGGTTAATAGATCACACAGCTATGTCTACGGCAGACTTAGGTTCGAATATTCAAATATAAAAAATGAAACCTAAAACCTTGTGGAGAGAAAATGCTCTATGAATTGGAGAATGGTAAACCTATGGATTCCCACATCAATATAAAAGAAAGCTTTTGCATGAAGAACTATACTGAAGAGCCGGCAGTATATTTGCGAGGACAGAATCTAAATACTCAACGTAGGAATACAGTAGAAACAAGGAGACAGTCTCATTAATAAATGAAGATTTAGAAAAGGTGCAAAAGGAATTTTGCATTAATGAAATGGTACCAGATGTGATACACTAATATTTACATCTCTATGTAAATATGCCATTATCCAAGACTTTGTTGCATTTGCATACAGCATCGCTTATTTAGTGCCCGTGCCAGTCCTCTATTGTCACGTCGCGTTTGAAGGATAAGAATTTATTAGAAGAAATAATAGATATGAATGTGGAAAATTTGGCTCAATAATTCCTGTTGGGTTTTCCCACTTCTGAAGGGTGACGAAGAGGGTAAATTCTCCTAACTAGACAAGGTCTGGAAAAGGTTGTAAGGAGATATTTGGTCTCTCGCTACCATAGTCCCCTTCTCAGTTATCTATTATTGTTATCCTTTAAATTATATTATATTTTACGAGCGCCCCCCCCCCCCTCCCTTATAAAGGAAGATAAACATCAGACAATATGTAACATCTAATAGAAGGAACAAAGCATGGGGTACAGTATATACACCCAATTGGTTTATTACAATAAACTGAATAGATGGTGGATGATAGTATTGTCGATGGAATTAGTGTCTGCTGTATGTATTATGTGTCTCACAATCCAAGTGTTTTTCATCATGGATGACAAAATAGGCATTGATATAGTGAGTTCCCTTTCTATAGGAACTTAGCTTTTCAGCCCCCGGCTGATAGTGAAGCGTGGTTAGTTCTCCAGTCTCCTTCTGACGTTGCACCAGGTAGGTCTTGAATGGTTCGGATTTGCCTTCTCTGTGCTCGACTCCGTATTCTGCTCTGAGATTGGACTGTCGTGCAAGGCTCCACCATAGACTACTCAGATGGACCAGCAATTTATACACGTGGCTTCAGTGCGTTTAATGCATGAATTCGCAGCTTGTCTAGATTAGGTCTAGCTTTCTTGATTACCTGGGCGTAAGTGAAAAATGGCTGGATTTGCCGCACTTTTAGCGGGTCATTTCCGCTTGGACACGTGATCCGTAGCGTGCATCATGTGACCTTAGCCTCATATAGACGCTCCAATCAATAACGTTAAAAGTCACGTGGGGTCTTCCTAAAGTGGCCTAAACTGGTTCTATCTAAGTTTATGTAGGTCCTACATTAAAACAGGTTTCTAGCTACCGAAGTCAGGGGTCAACAATGACGTCGTATCTAAAAATAGTATTAGACTCGAGGAGAAAATCACTGAACGCTAGGAGAATATCAGCAAGTGACATTTCCCTGGACTTTACGAGCTTTTCGATCATGCATTGAAGATGATAAAAAATGATGTGCTCGTAAATAATAATAAAAATGAAGAGAAGATTGGGCAAGTTGTCACACAAGCCCCTCCTCAAGTTTGACGTTCCGTCCAACTCCTCTGGTCCTGTCTTCCTCTTCTTTTTCAGTTTCTCATATCTCCTCGTTTGAATAAGGGTGTTTACTCAGAAAATCTGCCCCTACGTTGTTCTTCCCAGGTAAGTATTCTGGTTTTCTTCCTGCTTTTCTTTGGATGCCTACGTCTGCAGCAATGCTTTCCTAGGTCCTGTAACTGGTCTACCCTATGTGTTGAGGTTACCTGGTTACAATCTGAACAGGACTTCACATATCGAGCTATGTCTTCTGTGATGCCGGGCCAATAATAATGGGTGGCTATCCTTTGATTTTTGGAACCATTACCCAGGTGTTCACTCAAAGTAGCACCATGCCCCCATTCCATAACTTTATTTCTATATATGGATGGCACCACAATCTGTCCATGACTTTTTAGCCCTCTGCCAGCTTTCCTGTGCAAGAGTCCATGTTCCATATAAAAGTCACCCTTTCTTCGAGGGTTATGTGAGTTTTTCAATTTGCCAAAGCAAGGCCCCAATGTGCTATCAGCCGCTTGAGCCCTTTTCATCTTATTCGGATGAATTTCTAATTTAGAGTCCCTCTCTATGCATTTGGAGTCAGACCTGGTCTGGATGGCAGCCATAACCACAGGCTTTACTGGTTCTCCTAAAAAGACATATCTACGCCCTAACATCAGGGGGTAGAAAGGATCCTCTAAAACTGCAGCATTGATTTCCCCTTCCACATAGCGACAGCTGACCTGAATCTTCGCTATGGGCAAATTTAAGGGTAATGCTCCCTTGAGTGGCCCTGGATATCCACTGTTTCTGTGGTGAGTTGTTCGGGGTGCACCAGAGATGAAGAAACGACCGCGTCATAGGACAAACCTGTGTCATACATCCCAATGACTTGTTTGCCATTCACGGTCACTGTCTCCTGTATAGGTGGGTGATGGAGGCTATTCTGACTCACTGTCAGTTCCTTCCTGTCAACAGCCCTCACCTGCAAACATGCAACCTGATGTGGAGGGTTTTCCTTCTGCACTCGGCAGTATTGTGGTTGCTCATTTTACACGTCTTACACCACTTTTCTCCCCGCCTCTGAGGCTGGAAAGCTGATCTCTGAGTAGTCTTATTTTGCCTGTCATGTTTTCTGAAGTGGTGGTAAGGTAGATTCATTTGGGGGTCCAAGTGTGCCTAAGGTGTCGGCCTCGATAATTCTTCCGGTTGGTTCCACCGGGATGGTTCATTCTCTGTTAGCGCTGCCTGATAACGTTCCGCCAACTGGACGATGGATTCTAAAGTGCTGGCCCCATTCTCTGTCAGGAATCTTCTCATGTCGGAAGTCATGGTGTCCTTCAGTTGCTCGATCATGACCATTTCCTTCAGGCCTTCCCAATCATGAGTAAAATTCCCTAGGGCACCCCACTTCTCCACGTAGGAATCCAGTCTTGCAGCAAACTGAGCAACGCTCTCTCCAACTTCCCTCCTAGCATTACGGAACCTCTTCCTATATGCGTCAGCATGTAGCTCATAACGTATCAGGAGTGCCTTTTTCAGAGAGTCATAGTCATCCTGTAAACCTGGAGGAAGCTTGCTATACACTTCATAAGCAGTTCCTCTAAGCCCTTGTGACAGTTTCAGGTTCCACTTGCTCCTCTCCAACCCAAATGTGGTGGCAAACTTCTCAAATTTGTCCAAATACATATCGATCGAGTCGGCTTGTTCTGAGAAAGCTTCAAATGGAAACGTCAAGGGTCCCAAGTTTGACATGAGTGAGGATGGCAAAGGTCCTGAGCCCCCTGCATGCAAGGAGGGCATATCATCTGACCGTGGTGATAGGTTGCCTGAGGAGGTAGATGCTCTCGCACCGGCTACCGGTTCAACTCTTTGAGCCTGTCCCTGCATCTCTAACTGCTTCATCTTCAGTGCATGCTCGCGTTCCTCTCTCTCGCTTCTTTCCCTAGCGTCTACAGCTTTTATCCTCTCATCTATTTCGGCTAACTTTATTCGCTCTTCTCTTTCAGCTTTCGCTGTTTCTCGAGCGTAATACTTATCAGTCTCGACACTGACATAATTCGCAAGGTCCACCCCACTATAACCTAGATCTCGACCGGCCTCCCCTAGTGCTGCCTTAAGCTTAACTATTTCAGCCATCTTTTGCTGTTATAGTCCACATTGAGTAACCTAGTGCTACCTTCCAATAGTATTTCTAACAACAAGCAAAAACTTACTAATAATCAGACTGCTGTAGAATGAAATTACTACAGTTATGGAAACTTAAGGTCTGTAATTCAATGAAATACAAAATCATGAACTAACTTAATTAAATACAACATATATAAAGGGATTCACCAATCAATGCCTGAAATTCTAGAAAAAATGTGTTCTGTCTTTCTAGAGCTCACTGTGTGAAAATACATGTGTTAAAATGGTATACTGTAATGACTGAATGAATGATACTATTCCAGAGGTATGATAAAATACATAAGTTCAAATCCCGGACTGAGACCCCAGTGTCACGTCGCGTTTGAAGGATAAGAATTTATTAGAAGAAATAATAGATATGAATGTGGAAAATTTGGCTCAAGAATTCCTGTTGGGTTTTCCCACTTCTGAAGGGTGACGAAGAGGGTAAATTCTCCTATCTAGACAAGGTCTGGAAAAGGTTGTAAGGAGATATTTGGTCTCTCGCTACCATAGTCCCCTTCTCCGTTATCTATTATTGTTATCCTTTAAATTATATTATATTTTACGAGGCCCCCCCCTCCCTTATAAAGGAAGATAAACATCAGACAATATGTAACATCTAATAGAAGGAACAAAGCATGGGGTACAGTATATACACCCAATTGGTTTATTACATTAAACTGAATAGATGGTGGATGATAGTATTGTCGATGGAATTAGTGTCTGCTGTATGTATTATGTGTCTCACAATCCAAGTGTTTTTCATCATGGATGACAAAATAGGCATTGATATAGTGAGTTCCCTTTCTATAGGAACTTAGCTTTCCAGCCCCCGGCTGATAGTGAAGCGTGGTTAGTTCTCCGGTCTCCTTCTGACGTTGCACCAGGTAAGTCTTGAATGGTTAGGATTTGCCTTCTCTGTGCTCGACTCCGTATTCTGCTCTGAGATTGGACTGTCGTGCAAGGCTCCACCATAGACTACTCAGATGGACCAGCAATTTAGACACGTGGCTTCAGTGCGTTTAATGCATGAATTCGCATTTTGTTTAGATTAGGTCTAGCTTTCTTGATTACCTGGGCGTAAGTGAAAAATGGCTGGATTTGCCGCACTTTTAGCGGGTCATTTCCGCTTGGACACGTGATCCGTAGCGTGCATCATGTGACCTTAGCCTCATATAGACGCTCCAATCAATAACGTTAAAAGTCACGTGGGGTCTTCCTAAAGTGGCCTAAACTGGTTCTATCTAAGTTTATGTAGGTCCTACATTAAAACAGGTTTCTAGCTACCGAGGTCAGGGGTCAACAATGACGTCGTATCTAAAAATAGTATTAGACTCGAGGAGAAAATCACTGAACGCTAGGAGAATATCCGCAAGTGACATTTCCCGGGACTTTTCGGGCTTTTCGATCATGCATTGAAGATGATAAAAAATGATGTGCTCGTAAATAATAATAAAAATGAAGAGAAGATTGGGCAAGTTGTCACATCTATAAAGAGCAATAAAAGATGATGGAGCAAATAAGCAGATAATCGGAGATTATCATACCACTATAATTAACCCCAGTGCATAAGGAAACCACGATTAACAAGGAATAAAAAAAGACTGGAAAATGCATCGACAACAAGGGTATAGGCAGGCCAGCCCATACAGCTATCGTTTTACCCATGAAAATACCTGGACAATGCATAACAAACACGTTCCGCGCCACCCGCCCAATTTCAACAAGAGAAATGAATATTGTCTGCCAGGAAGTTATCCTAAAGTAGACGCACATCCCACTGCCCCATATAAATATGTATATGGTTCGCATACTGGAAGCTATTATGCTGTAGACCTACAGAAACCTAATGCATGTTCTACTGAAAAGGAAGAAATGTTGTACAACTCTACAACGGGAGGTTTCTATACCTCTAAACACGTACACAGACGAAGTGAAAACCCTTCACATGAAGGAAACAGAAAATCTTACATCCCAGATGAAGATGATGACAGTTGTTCAACCCATCGTAAAGTAACATACGCGGATAGGCGAAGTTACAGTGTTTACAGTAGAAACAACATATATCAACGTAAAAGTCGTCCTCAGCTTGACAGAGATAGACGATTTATTGATTACCGGACATATGAAAAACCACATAGCACATGGCAGAAACGGAGGTATCCAATCCACGCTGTTCCCCGTTCGAATCCCCAGCACACAAAATCCCATGCCCCCATGAGACAAACACCTCCATATTATCGCCACAGAGAAACAGAAAGCAGACCATGTATACTATCATCGATCAAGTATAATGACAGCACGTCAAGGCGCACGACAGCAGCTAACAAACACTGGAACATATTGAATAAACGAGCTCAAAGAATGACTGTACGAAATTTCATAAATGAAGTAAAAACAAGAAAAATTTGGGAGTTTCGTAACATAACATCTAGGAACGGACAAGTTTGCCTCCTAACAACAGACGGATGGAGAGCACACATCGGTCCCATAACACCAGGAAAGACAGCCAAGACATACCAACAAGTAAATTTAGCACAATCAACTCCTTGGAATACTCAATCCAGGCCAACAAAACAAGTACCAACAACAAATAAAACCAAGTTAATTTATGCCAAAACTACGATGGTTTGTGTAGCAACACAAACTGACAATACCAAGTCAACGTTTATCCACACTCAAACTTACTCCCGCAGTGACCATTCGTCAGTCGATACGTACCACACTCCAAATTCAGGCAGCTCCAGTTGGAATACTAGTGAAGAACAACCACTGCTATACCAAAAGAACAAGGTTGGTCGTTACGAACAATCAGATCCTGAAGAAACCATCCCCAAACAGTTTGTGGAATCATATACCACAAATCCTTATGAAGACGAAACGCAACAAGAAATGAGAAACTACAGTGTCAGCCCCAGTGCAATTTTGTCAGACCCCAACGAACAAAATGACAGAGAAATGGTAGAAGCATATGAACGAGAAACAGATATTGATTAACCAGACACAGCCAGTTCTATTGAAACCAGTGATGCGGATAGCACATTATTTATACTGTCAGCTCCAGTGTCAAACGCGCCTATAAAACAGAATATGATCACTCACCTCCTGTAACCAAGATTCCTCGTATATCGCAGAACTATATCAGACGAAAGACTTTGAAGAAACGTAGGAATGTTCCAAAACCAAGCCGAGAAGTATTAGCCTCAGCTCAACTTGTTAAAAACAACAGTGTGCAAATTACTGCGCCCACTGTAAACGGTGTTAACATACCGCAGAACCAGGTCAGACGAAAAATCAAGGCGAAACATATACCTTCCTCAAAACTAACAGATGTTCCAGCCATGCAAACCCCAACCACATTGAAACCATCACCGCCCTTGTTAATGTCCTCAGAGCCCCAACAATCAGCAAATGCAGTGTCGCCTACCACACCCATCACCACTGCTACCCAATATGATGCTCGCCTATCCAGTCGGGACATTGCAAGGTTAGAGATGGCAGAGAAACTGAAGGAACTAGCGAAGCTATTCTGAAACACGCCCCTCATATCTTCATGTACATGCCATCCCATGTACGGTCAATGCAAATGTGCACTTACTTTTTAACAATGTACTAACGTTTTTAAATGTACTCTAATTTCAGACTATGTTCAAGGTGACAGTTATAGATGACTTTATGCCAGAAAGTTTTTCCCAGCCATACCACTACTGATGACCAGCGAGCACTCAAGAACAGCCCACAGATGATTCTAGTTAGACATTTTATGGTTTTGTGAAATAAAGATGACACAAAAGATACAATGTTCCTTGTTTACAGACACACTTATTAGTCAGACAGTTTTTGATGTTTAGAATGTTGACTTACACAACCTCACTTATAGCACATGTGTCCCACTGATTCTGTTGTAACATTGATCTATACTTTTGTAACTGATCATATTCCACGCTTCATTCACTAGACTTCTTGTCCTTACAGTTCCAGAGCCCAGTGTTTTCTTTTACATGCATCTTAGCGCATCTTCATGCAGGCACTCTTGCACGAGTAATTTTCTTCTTACCTGATACTAATATCTTTGTTCCCAATTATCTTAACTCATCTATTATATATCATTTCGATCCATCACACTGACACCACTATGACATCTGTCATTATTATGGCATACTATCCTATTTTTCTCCACAGGATTTATTTATCTTAGCATGTTCACAAAAATTTGTTTACGTTGCAAAAGAAATTGTATATCCAACCTTTAACTCGCTATTGTAAGATTTTCCTCACTCCACTATCACACCTCCTTAACTTACTATTTTTCTTTCCACTACTTTGAGATGACATTCTAGACATGAGTTTTTCTATCCAAATCACTTTCCATCCCTTCGAATTACAATAATGTTGTAATCAGGAGATCTTAAATTTTCCCCTATCTTTCAAGAACTTACAGTATCATCTCCTCACTCCTTATTGACAACAGTCACTACTATGTAAATTCTTTTCTGACCTTAACTATTGCTTGCAGCCCTATTGTTTAGAATTGGTAGTATCTCTAGTGTTTAGAGAACTGTTTATTATCATTCTCCTGAAATTGTGATACATTGACAGAAAAGAATTGAAATTTTGATAAATTGAAAAGAGAAAAAAAAAAAAATTGCAAACCAGAAAAGATGAACAAAACAGAAAATGCAAAGAAAAGAAATCAAAGAGAAAAGATATTAAAAAAAAAAATGAAAAGAGAAAAGACAAAGAAAAAAAGAGAACACATTTGGAATGTTTTTATAGAATGTGTTATCTGTTTATATGCCACCCTCACACATTTTGATGATATGATGATAAGCCAATATTGTAAAACATTGACTGCCCTGATGTTAGCAGCCGACATAAAAGAAAAGAACAAGAGAAAATAAATCACCATATCAGAGTGAGAAATTAGTTTTTACTCCTACTGCCCATTACCAGTCATACCCCCACCAGCATGATCTCTGACACTCCAGCAGTATTTCGTTGATACTGCCTATGACAAGTACCCCAAATGACATTTGCGCGTGTTGATTTTTGCAAATGAAAAATCCTTTGAGAGCATTTGTATATGCTAACCCCAGATTGAACAAATTGCAACTATTTGTTGATGATGCCTTTGCCCCATGTTAAAGAAATGACATTTGCACATGCTGACTTAGCAAATGAAATACCCCTCTATAGCATTTGTATATGCTGACCCCACATTGAATACCCCATTACCGGATGATACCACTGATGTCCTATTTAAGGAAGAAGCAACTGTTTAGTGATGATGAAGATGCCATTTTAGGTTATGGTGAAATTTTATGTGACACAACTAATGTTTTTGTTGTGCGGTTTATGCACTTATGCCCACATTGAAATGGGAAAATGAATAATTTGAGGTTGTTATGAAATAACAGAGAAAATAATTGAAATTTTCTGGGTTCTATGAACATAGAACAAATCGGAGGAATACCATTGCTGCATATGAGAACCATAAATATATGGATCATTATTGGACAGGAGACACAAATGAAATATGATAATCCTATGGAACAAAAAAGTGTTAAGGACACAATGGAGATTAAATGAGGAAAAAAAGATTGAATGCTGATGCACCCAGAAAATAATGGAACTATATGAGATTTGGATCACCCATGGACAAAGGATATGCAAATGGAGTATACATATCCCATAAAACCGCAGAGGTTATAGACACAATAATAATAATGGAATAAAATGATCATATTATAAATAAGAGACAAGAGATTGTTAATATCTCCATATTTTGGGAGAAAAGAAAATTTTTGATATTTTTGCCACTTGCCTTATATTGTGAACCTGATTAATATAGCACATGAATATGGCTTGCCGATGATTATATCAAAATGCTTATGGTATTTTAAACTAAATAATAAAACAAACCAGAGGATTGAAATATGATTGAGACATTGTGACAATACTGAGCTTGGATCACCCTTTACGATATATGGACCAAGAACAATGTAACCCCATGGATTGACGTGTCATAGATCCATATACAATGGAGGATGGATATAATATTATAAAAGACTACCTAGATTGGACATCCATATTGCTGAATCATGTATTACCATTGGAATACATGTACCCTCATGCCCCATAGGAATTAACTTAAATTATTATGAATTTAAGAAAGATAAATTGATCATCTGGCTGTAGCAGCAGATGTTATAAACACCATATAGCTCTGACAAACTTTCGACCTGCGAAGGCAGAGCTGGTGTTGACAATCCTGCACATAATGTACAAAATTTTTTTTTCATCTCATATTGTCAAAAAGTTCTTACATCTCAGTTGATTGTTCCAAAAATAATTGTTTGATGTGTTTTTGATAAATGTATTGCTAGATAAGGTACATAGGGAGTTACTAAGGATGAATTCTCAAGATAACAGGAAGACTAGAAGGGATACAATGATATTGGAGCACCATAAATGATAAATTGGTGTTATGAAAAAAAAAATAAAGGAGACAAATATAAACTGTATACAAGGATGCCTTGAGAGTGACAACATGGATACATATTGTCAAGAGTATAAGCAGTTGTCTTAACAGAGAAAATAAAGTAATACGGAACCCAACGTAGAAAATTCATGATGATTTGAAACTATATTTTCCTTTTCCCTTATATTTCATAATATGATAGTAACATATTCGTCTGTTAGTTGCTGAATAATTTGATGAATTGTAAGTCAAAGAAGATCTTTGAAAAAAAAAAAAAAAAAAATAAAAAAAAAAAAATATATATATATATATATATATATATATATATATATATATATATATATATAATATATATATATATATATATATATATATATATATATATATATATATATTATAATATATATATATATATATATATATATATATATATATATATGTATATATGTATATATGTATATATGTATATATATATATATATATATATATATATATATATATATATATATATATATATATATATATATATATATATATATTATATATATATATATATATATATATATATATATATATATATATATATATATATATATATATATATTTCTAGGAAAGGGTTCACAGGAAAAATACTGTGTTGACAGAAAAGAAGGAATGATTAGAAATAACTGACTTATGGACAGGATCACAACCAGACGTATTACCTGTACGGATATTGGAGACAAACATCACATATTTAAAAAAAAAAAAAAGAAGAAGATGATGAGTACCCATGAGAACATTGGCTATTTTATGAAAGTGGATTACCATTACCATAAGGATTTGGAGATTTTGGACATTTCTTGGAATATTGCAGAATACTTGGTAACTAAATAAATAAATTACACCCATGAGTATGGAACATCAGGAAGAAAATAACTTCAACATTGTTAGAGTACTTGAAGCTTTGGGATATGAAACCAATGACAGGAACAGAAATGATATTACACCTTGCCCCCCCACAATGACTAATAATATGTTGTCAACATGCATTTAGTTATGATTAAGTTATACAAATATGATATACTATTGCTCATATTTCCCAGTGTTGCCACTTGTCACATTTTTTTGAGTGATGACCTTATAAATGTTTTGAAGATTTTATTGGCCAGTGTTGCCAATTTGAAAATTTGATGAAAAATGTTGTAAAATGCTGGATAGTTAAAAAAAATTTTTTGAAGTTGATGTCCATCCCTAAGTTTTTATATAGAAGTTGATCTCATATAGATATAGGAACCCAGGTTTAGGAATTAGTTTAAATTTTTCTGAATTATTTTTGGACTTAGAAAATTTTTGAACTTTAAATTTTTCTGAACATTTTTTTTTTTTAACTTAAGAAATTTTTGGGAAAATTTTTTAAGATTTGATAGTACTCAAATGTCTCCCTACGGGATACATTTGCAGGGCCCCGGGATCTGTATGTAGCCGCGTATACCGTACTTTTCATCAGATACAGACTATATCCTACTACAAAAACAGAAAGAGGCACAGATTAACATATAAAATAAATTCTTATGAGAAACAGAAGATATTAAAAACGATGACATGCATTTTTTATTGGGGTCGAGCTTCGCTTCACGTGTCACAGAGTGGTCATGTGATCTCTCTGACCAATCAGGAGCTCAGCATGTTTCCCCCAGCAGGAATTGAGAACAGGACGCCATTCAGTCAGGGAAGGAAAGCGAACCCTAGCAGACGTGTTTTAGTCTAGCGCTGTGAAATTATTAGTTGAAGAGATCAACTTTAGACTTTTTCATCCATTGTGCATTCTAGGATGTTGTGTGCTATTGTGTTTTCAGAATATTGTAAGTATTGACTACAAATGATTACACTTTGGTTAATAGATCACACAGCTATGTCTACGGCAGACTTAGGTTCGAAGATTCAAATATAAAAAATGAAACCTAAAACTTTGTGGAGAAAAAATGCTCTATGAATTGGAGAATGGTAAACCTATGGATTCCCACATCAATATAAAAGAAAGCTTTTGCATGAAGAACTATACTGAAGAGCCGGCAGTATATTTGCGAGGACAGAATCTAAATACTCAACGTAGGAATACAGTAGAAACAAGGAGACGGTCTCATGAATAAATGAAGATTTAGAAAAGGTGCAAAAGGAATTTTGCATTAATGAAATGGTACCAGATGTTTTATACAAAGTATTAACTGCTGTACATATGCCTGTATCATAGACATTGTTGTATTTGACCAAGTTCAGTTTTGCAAGTAAAGACTATTAAAAGTTATTGCTGTGAAACCAAATGCTGTTGAAGAATTATATGCTTGCAGTTGGCCATCATGCAAATAAATCAATGTATCATATAAAGACTAATCCCTACAGGTGCAACATAAATAAAACCCATCTGCTCTAACACAAAACATCCTAGAGGATTATCCCGAACCTGGTAAACTCCCGTAAGACTGTAAGAGAGCAATTACTAACTCTAGCAGACCAGCTAGTATCTAAACCTAACACTCTCGACAAAAACAGCAACCCCCAACTGCCCCACCCGGCCACACTTGTTATAATTTCTTGCATTTATTCTCATAATATTTGTCTTTACCCTGTGTATTTTCAAGCCCACTTGTTGTGACCTCTCATCGAGAATTTTCATTTTCTCTTGCATCTGATTGTGATTATGGGGCAGAAGAGGCAAGTCATCTGCAAAATCCAGATCACCAAGCTGTTTAGTCAGATTCCACTGGATTCCATTTCTGTTGTGTGATGTCGATGTTTTCATAACCCAATCTATTGATAGTAAGAAAAGAAATGGAGACAAGAGGCATCCCTGTCTCACCCCCCGTTCTAATCCTAAACGGTTCTGTAAGTTGTCCTTCATGAAGAACTCTGCAAGTCATGCCTTCATAGGTCTTCCTTATTAAGTTAATGATCTTCATGGGAACTCCATAATGCCTCATCAATTTCCAAAGTGATTCTCTGTCTACACTGTCAAACGCCTTTTTTCATAGTCCACGAATCCGATGTGAAGCGGTGAATTCCATTCCAGACTTTGTTCAACTATTATTCTCAATGTGGCTATCTAGTCTGTACAGGATCTGTTTTGTCGAAAACCTGCTTGTTCATCCCTCAGTTGCTTCTCTATGGACTCCTAATCTCTCAAGGATGATTCTGTTTAATACTTTTCATGGCCCTGATAGTAACATTATTCCTCCAAAATGTGTGCACTATTGTAAATTTCCTTTCTTAGGCAACTTGACCAGTGTCACGAGTGGTTTATGTAAGAGTCTGTCTGACGAGAACCAAGTCTGTATGATGTCAGAGACAAGACGAAATCTGAGAGAGATCTGAGATGATAGAAGAGAAATGGTGTTGATAGTGGAAAGTGTGACTTATAGTTATCGAAGGTGAGAACCTATGCTGACTCTCCCCTCGCCACTCAGTGACCTTTTATTTAACTACTGCCACATTGCCTCTTGCTCTACTTGTGAGATAAGGTTTTATTACACTACAGTGTATCCATATACAACAGTACGAGTACAAGTTAAAGAGTACAGGTACATATAGGAAAAGAAATCTAATCCGTAACGAAATATATATATATTTTATTAACAACCGTCAAAAAAACTATGGTAAGCATGAAATCTATCACGACAACAAAAACTCAATAATATGCATGTATCAAATGTACGAGACACCCAACCCAAAGATTTGTAGAAAAAAATGTTGGGAACATTTCCGAAAAAAACCCATAGGTTCCACGCTCCCACAATTTTGGGGTGGATATAAAATTAATAATCCTTTGCTGGAAAAACCTGAAATAAAGAACTATACCTACACAAACACAATCCCGCTGACTTGTCCCTGTCAGCAACACTGCTAATCACTTCACTCGATGCTTAGGTACACAGGTTCTTACCCCATCTACCCTCCCCTCAATTACTTTGAGTGCACACTGCCCCAAAAACCTTCTTCGTTGGCACGCGTGTGTTGGTTGTTTCACTCAAGATAAAATAAATCAAACACTGGATGAGGAAATAATCCACCTTTTGTGTAATGGCCCACTAATACTGTAGCAGTCTTCACTGATAAGGAACGACGTAGCTTGGTAAAGAGAACTGGTGCAAACTGTAGTGGTTTTTGATGTTATTGTATGGTTGTTATGTTACCTAGTGTACTGGATGAGGTCAGCTGTGAAGGCTCCTGAGATAAAAGCTTATGTGAGTACAGAAGGTCCTTCTGCTACCACTTACGACCTCAAACAGACCTATTCACCTATAATGAGTGTTAGCTACGTTAAAAGTCTAGGGTACTGAAATGTAATGTGTAGGTAATAAAATACACAGACACACACATGTAATTAATAAGTCTAATAATAATAATAATAATAAACTCTATAATACACTGAACTAACACTGGCTGTTAAGTTTAAGTTTGAAATTTTTTTAAAAATTTATTAGTCCTGAACCAATTGTTTCTTTTGATCAGAACATATGAAATGATAGGTATTTATCAATGAAATGCATATATATATTGCATAATTAAATATAACTTTTGTACATAGGTATATTATTACAATAGTTAATCTTAATGGTATCTACACTGTCCTGGGAAAACTAGCACTTGATGTTTAGTTGGGGTGGCGTCATCATGCCCAATCTATGGTTACAAAGTTCATAGTCCTTGACATATGGACTGATGTTAATGTTTTTATGGCAGGATGTATTTCTTTATTTATGGTGGATATTGTTTATGAATCTCCAGCTGGCCAGGTTTGCACTTTACTGGCCTGTAATGATGTAGTCTAGAATTCTTGTGGCCCACTCCTCTCAGTAGCTGGAGTAAAATGTTAGGCTGCACAGACACCCGCTCTTGTACTTCTACAAGAGCATCTGACACAATCGTAGTGCTAGATCAGAAACTCTGAAACAAAATTTGTGCCATGTGTCAGTACTCTATTTACTGCGCCACTCTTACACACAACACCACAAAACAACAGTACATAGACTGGGTCAGATCTCTCTGACCAATTTAGCACATCTTACCCAGTTGTTATCAAATAGTACCATTTTCCCAAGACTGCATTGCATCAGAAATATGTTCAATAGTTTCCTCTTCTATTCAATAAGGTGGGTAATATGTTCCCACTGATGTCAATAATAGATCCGCCTTCCATAGTCTTAGATAGGTTTTCATATATTATTAGTTTGTCTCTAGGCCCTGGACTGCTGCTGGGGACCTAGAGCAGGCACTTACTTGTCGTAATCATTTTTCATGATATCGCAGTATCAATCACTCAAAATATTAAAATAAACAAGATAAATGCTTTTTTTTTCTTACCTCAATTCAGAATTGAGAACACAGTTACTTAGGATTAGCAAAACTCAGCTGAGCTGCTGGCTAGATTAGGGCGTCCCACTGATTTTTATTTATTTATTCCGGGAAATCACCTCTAGCAGTCAAGAACTGTGTTAATGGACAGTCTTATATCAAATGGTACAAGTGTGCGTCTCTCATTCACTAATATAAATACTTCTGTCCAATCAACGAACTTCCCCTCTAACTTTTTTTTCAAATATTCAAACCAAAAGTTAAATTTCAGTCAACTCTCAGTCAAGTGTGTATTATTTCCTGTTGGTCCGTCTGTCTCTACTTGGCTTTTCACAAAATTACACTTGTTTTTTGGACTAACTACATGCAAAAACTGCACAAACCTGCCTCCCTAAGTTATTTTTAGCTTCTATTCTCCGACTTTGCCCCTCTAGTTCATTGCAGTTTGGGTTTATGCGTTTTGCTCAAGGACGCGTCAAAAAGTAACTTTAGTGAAATATGCACAAAAAACTGTTCGATAGTCTGATTTGAACAATACGGTCTTTCGTCAATATCTTCCGCGTTATCTGTCCGTCTGTGTAATTAAAAGTATATTATTTCTCTGCTCAAGATGGGCTATGAAACTAGCTAGGTTTTATGTTCATAACTTTATTATTAAAGAAAAACCTACTTTTCTCAAGGTTAGTTTTTTTGAAATTTGTTTTTTGAACCTTCGTCCACGCGTTTGCCGCCATATTCAAATAAACAACCAAGTACCGTAAAACGTCTGAGATACGACTGTTTCTAACAAGAGCTAAGGTCGTTTTTTCTACCAATTCCTTACATTGTGTCACTAGTGGCGTGAATTTTTTTTCTTTAAACTACAAATTGCGTCTTTTTGCTTTTTAGGTTCAAACACGTGTTCAGTCATATTTTTTCTTTTATCTCCGTTTCCCTCCCGTCTAAAAGGGTAAACCGTTTCGTCTGCATGTCTAACTAGTTAGTTTCAATGGCGGTAGAAAGCGCTGGCGTAGGCGAGAATGTATCCTCGTATCTTACGTATAAATTTATCCCTACATGTTATCTTACCCGTTATCTTTATAATTGGAGATATTTTAACGTTGTATCACGGTAATATCACCACACAAACGGAGCATGGGCGCTCCTCTTATTAGGTGTTGGGCGAAGAATTTTAACTCCAAGCAAAGGACACTCATCAATGTGCCTGTAATAGGGTGATGAACTAGGCACGCATGAAGTAACGTGCAACCCAGCTGTGAATGGGTCGATGAATTTTGCGATCCTTCCTCCAGGAAGGTAATCATGCCTAAGGCTTCAGCGTAGGGCCTGAACTAACCGGGGTTAGCGCAACTGTCAGAATCTCCGACTCTATAATCAAAAGCAGGCAAGTTGGTGCTAAGTCTGCTACTATCTCCCGGTAAGAATTTTAGGACTGAAGCAATGAGAGATAGACAAGACTGTCTATATTTAGTGAGAATTTGCCACAGGTGTTCAGCGTGGCTTGAACACCTGCATAGGGGAGCAGAAAAATAACACGTAATAGTTACCCAGAGACTTCTCTAGGAGACCTTCTACAAAGAATTTGGCGCAACAGGGAAAGGAGGGGTACGTTTCGGGTCCCAGACTTTCCTGGCCATCAAAGTACAGGGAACTCTCTAGGAACAGTTTCCCGTGTCAAAGACCCGGGACTTTTTCGCCGCTAAACTCTCAAACTGAGTGTCGGCTTTTGACTCGTGGTCAAACGAACTCTAAAAAATATTCCACTGTCCCCGACAGTGAGTCCGGGACGCGTCAATTATCTCCTACCTACCTTACAGAAACAGGGGAGTGAACCTATCAGCTTCCAGAATGACAAGTCAATTACACCGCTTGTATCTACAGAAACGAAAAGAAGTGAAATGGGCGTCACAAAATTCAGACAGAAATTAGGAGGGATGGGAGTTCAGTCTAAGGGGCCAGAATTTATAATCCATGTTGCCACAACCAGATAACCTTCCTTCCATTCTGCTGGTATTTCCTCTCTCTCCCAGACTTTGCCAAGTTGTTTATATAATATCTCTGTAGAGGAATCAACATCTGTTTTGATGGCCTCTGCTGGAATTCCATCTGGACCAGCTGCTTTTCCATCTTTCAGAAGCTTTATGGCTTTTTTATTTCTTCTCTACTTGGTCGTTCACAGCTGATTTGTAGCTCCTCTTCTGCTGGCTGGATGTCTGGGTGATTAGTTGGAGCTGGTCTATTGAGAAGTTCCTCAAAATGTTCTGTTCATTTGTTCTTGTATATTACTAAGCAATTTTCCATTCTTATATTTAATGAGCCCAATGGGCTGATCACCCGTTGGCTTGTCACACCGATTACGGAAACAACGGCAGATGGATCTATCTGTTGTTGCCCTAAAGACGCCGCTAGGCGTGATGGGAAACTACAACAGAGAAAATCAATCTGCTGTTGCCCTTAAGACGACACAAGGCGTGATGGCCTCTGACTGCTTGGTCGGTCTTTGGCTAAGGACGGAAGAAGAAGAAGAAGAATATTTAATGAGGCTATTTGCTTGCTTATATGTCCATGTTAGCTTCTTTGTGTTGTTGTACAGGTCTCTCATATTTCCCTTTGCTGCAGCTTCCTGTGCTTCCCTTGCCAACTCTTCAATTTACTTCCTCTTGTCTCTTTTGATGTTTCTTCTTACTTCTTTGTTTGCTTATATGTACACTTCATGAGCATTGGCTTTAGAGCTTCTGGTTTAGCTTCTGTTTAACTCTGCTTTCTTGTTTTTCCTGTCTTCTATCTTGGTAATGGTTTTTGTTGTTATCCATGCTTTGTGCTGATGTTCTATTTTTCTCAGTACTTCTTCACATATCTCGTTCCATATATTTTTTACTTGTTGCCAATGGTCTTCCGTATCTGCTTCATCTTCCAGCTTTTGGATTACTTGGTATTTGTTGAATACTGTGATTGAAAATTTTTCTCTTATTTCTTAGATATCCCACTGTCGTAGATTTTTGATAGGGGAATTAAGATTTGGGTTGGTCCCTTCTGAATAGGTTAGAATGAGTGATAGCCACAGTGAGATGTGATAATAGAAATAGAGTTCCACGAGTGAGATAGTAGAAATTTATAGAGGCTGTCCCGGAAATCGAGAATCTCTCTCTCTCCGCCTATCTTCTACAACAGATCCAGAGGAGTCAGACAGTCTATCAAAAAATATATATATATATATTAATATATATCTATCCACTCACTTGCCCGCACATACAATTGACGACAGTAAGACACACAGACGTGGGAACACTATAACAATGATTATATAGATATTATGGGAACGAACTGACCACCACACTGAATTAAATGTGGGTATAGTTTAATTATCATAGTAAACTTACATCACAACATATAAAATACATCAAAAGCATACACATAGTCATAAAAAATCAAGGAATGCTACAATAGTGATAGACCCGTTTGTATAGTCCTCCCCTGGATATATAGCTCACAGTCCCGTTAGAAGAAAGTGATAACCCCAAGGAGTTACAGATGCATATGATTGAGTCTATGGTTTCCCCCTTTTAAGGTATGGACAGACTTGATACTCTGCTTTTCTAAGGGTAAATATTGTTAGCAATAACTTGCATA
The DNA here is from genome assembly GCA_024509875.1 of Oreohelix idahoensis. NCBI lineage: Eukaryota > Metazoa > Mollusca > Gastropoda > Stylommatophora > Oreohelicidae > Oreohelix > Oreohelix idahoensis. The sequence goes on from JAMPIV010011572.1 coordinate 19,910, forward strand.
AAGGAAGTTACAACGTGGGTGACTCAAACAAAGAACATCCTTCAATCTACTTTCACTCGGTTCTTGCATCAGGGCCCTGATATACTTACAATCGTGCTGTGGTTCGCCGTCTGGCGCAAACTTTGGGACACTCACACTTTGTATCTGTTACTGTCGTTTAATGAAACAGATCCTAGCTCTGCAGATTTGTTTGTTGGTTTCATCAAAATGGATCTGGGGAGTGTCTGCTTCATGCGATAGTTATTTCAGACTAAAGTTAGTGTCACTTGACTCACGAGGTAAGATTAGGCTTAAACGAGCACACAATGTCAGAACACGAGGTTTCCCTTAATTAGGAAGATGACCGGTGGACAACTTCTCTCAACAAATAATCTTGGTTCACCACACACTTCTCAACAATGTCGGAAAGTTAATGTTTTAGATTTCTGTAATTTTCTCGCCACAAGGCAGCATGTACATTAGAGTTAGTGTAGAAATATGCACTGGCTCAAAGGCCCAGTATAAGCATTTATTAGGTATGTCTCTGTACAAAACGCCGGCAAAGTTTGGGTTACCCCAGTATTCACTGAATAAAGAAAAACCACTGTTGAAATATGTTACATATTATGTACTCAATATAACTTACGTTTTTAAAATGCAAGCGTACAGCTTGACTTATCATTTAAAACTTCGGGTGCAATAAGTTATAAGGAGTATAACCCTAGTTTGACTGAAATTACCATTTTCAATGGACGGAACACGTCGGTCCATATTTTTTGAACGATGTGTGACCATTCTCCTTATATGGTAGTATCGGTCGACTGTTTCTTGGTATGATTGAAACCAGTGTTGAGGTCTTTATTTCTGTCCATATAAGGCGCGATTTATTACAAATCTTTATCTGGAATGTTCCTTACATCGTCTCGTTTGATTCTTGCTCAGTTGTATGCGTTCTGCGCATGTCCGGACATTAGGTGTGTCTGGAAAGCTTTCCTGTCTGGGAGTCTATGGAAAGTTGTGAAGCAGATAGGACGCGTCTTGCGTCTCTGTGATTTTTTGATAGGGAATTAGGAGCCTTATTGTGAGTTAGTTAGCTTACAAGGTCCTTCCCTTGATTATTCAAACGCCTGGAGGCGTGTGTTTTTGTGGTGTTGATTTCGAAACAAGGTAATACCTCATTTACGTTTCAAATCTGTAATCTAACTTTATGTTTGACAATGGTCGATTTCTGCTCACTTACGAATTACAGAAATAGAGGTTCTTCTACTAGAAGTCACGCCCCAGGTATCTTCATACTTGAGATTAATATGTACATGGGTTATACTTAGCCCGAAGGACAGTTCTATGTTCTACGAACGTCGCTGTGTCAGCGATTGCACCTACGTCGAGGTTAGACTTAGGAATGCCTGTAAAGGTCAGCTTGACCTATACTCCTGGAACACCATCCTCGTGCGACTTATGATGAGACTCATTTAGCACATCTGAACAGTGAGAGGAGTATTGATGCACTTTTGTAATATTGGTGCAAACAGTATAATCCCTTGGCGCCATATCATTATTTGAGTATATGCCAAATGCATTGATGAACATAACTTATGCTAATTTTCGTGAACTGTAATGTGAAATGGATGTACCGTTAACTGTCCTGTGGAGTCAGATAATAACCATTGGAAACGTCAATAGCAGTTGCACCATTATATGACTTTTCATGTCATGCTCGTATGTTATGAACTTGTAAACGACATCACCCATACTCACAGCAACCAACAACAGACCAGACACCTCACACTGCAACCTATTACATCCCTGGTGTCTGTAGGGATACTACTCTACTGGGCTGCTGTCTATCATCGTAGGGGCATTTTTGGCGCACCCTTATCATTGTAGTGGCCATTAGTCAGCCTAAATCCACCCTTTATCATTTGGTGGCCACATTGGCTCACCTTTATCATTTGGTGGCCAATGACTGGTTCGTCTGTTACCAGCACTCACGGGGGTCAACAAACCCATTCATTCTACAAGATACAAGTTCGTGAACGATACTTCCTGCAAGATACAACATCTACAATGACGTATAGCATGTCCGCTATATTGTGAAAGTACCCGGCGCTGCCCGACAGTTTATCGATTTCATAGCTTTCAGAAGATCAAGTGCCGATTGAAGCGATTTACTCATACTGCAGTTAGAAGATCAAGTGCCGAGCATTGTAAGGAAGAAGGACAAGTGCCGAAACAACATCTTCAGTATCAGAAGCTCATTTCCTGCATCATGGCTGTTTATGGGAGCAGTTGTCGATCAACGTTGGATCATTTATCCTCAGAATGCTGATCGCAACCTGTTCTGCACCGTGCTGACGTTTGGATATATAGAAGTTAAGTGGCCTGTTTTGTTTGTGAACTGTGCCCTTATGTTCTAGCTGAGCCTTCTATACTTTAACACACTTTTTGCTATATGTTTACATGTTACATGTTTATATGTTATATGTTATTTGTATATTTATATGTTTATATTTCAGCGGGCTGGTTGGGAAGGTGACTATCATAAGAGATACCACGTCATAGAGGTCTTATGATAGCGTTCTGGTAGGAGCAATTTCCTTAATTGGAAATTGTTAGCAATATTTATTGCTATTTTTGTTAGGTGTGATGACATGTGCAGTTTTGTTTTCGGTATTTTTTCGCATTCTTTAGTTTTGCTTTGATTTGTTTGTATTTGTAGGTCTCCTCTTTTCTATTATTCAGTTCTTTACACCATTTTTGTTTATACATTGTGACGTCATTTATTTGTTTACATTTTTAGCATTTGTCATCACATTCTTTGTGATATTTTCTTTTAGTTTTCGCTGTTTATTTAGTTGACTTTTGCGAATGTTTTCGTATTATCTTTGATCCTTGTTATTGTTTACATTGTCTTTGATCTTTGTTATTGTTTACATTGTCTTTGTTTTTGTTATTGTTTACATAGTTCTTGCGTAATTAGCTTTCACTATTGTTTATATAGTGCACTTATCATAACAAACTGGTGGTTTTTGCTTATGCACTATTGTGTAGTGCAGTTATGATAAATAACTGATGGATATATGATTATGCACTAATTTGTGTAGTGCCCTGATGATTAAGAAGTGACTTGTAATATTATTATACATTTGATAATACAAGTTCTTTGTCAAAGACTTGTTTCCCACAGAGATTGGGATAAACATTGGGATTATACAAGTACTTTATTTAAGTCTTGTTACTATTAAGGTTGAAATAAGATAATTAATTATTTCAGGTTTTGGACTCATAATATTAGACATCATGTCTACACTTGAGTACTTTATTTAGCAAGGGAAATCCCTTGGTAAGACTGGTGATAAATTAGAAGAATATGCGACTACTCAATATGATAAAGCATTAAAGGTGGAAGAGAAGAAAATGGAAATAGAAGCTGAACAAAAGAAATTGCATATTCTCCAGATTTGGCTCCATCACACTCCCCCCCCCCCAAATCTTAAAAAACAGCTAAAAGGAAATCTTTTTGACAGCGATGAAAAGGTTATACTGGCATGTGATGACTGGTTTAGTCACATGCCAGTATAACCTTTTCATCGCTGTCAAAACAATTTCCTTTTAGCTGTTTTTTTTTAAGATTTGGGGGGGGGGGGGGAAGTCTGATGGAGCCAAATCTGGAGAATATGGTGGGTGTGGAAGAATTTCAATATTCAAATCGTTGGCTGCTAGCTGCACAAGCCGTGCTTTGTGAGAGGGCGCGTTGTCTTGAAGCAAAGGAAGATTTTGAGTGCGCGTTATCCCTCGTTTCCTGGTCACAACCTTTCTTAGTTTTGTGAGAAGATCTGCATAGTACTGTCCATTAACTGTGTTGCCACGAGGCAGATAATCTTTCAAAAGAAAGTTGGTACTTCTTTAACAAGACTGCTCTGATAACCTCATAATTGTTCTTCTCAGGCTCATCTACCATACTTAACATAACTCAAAGTATCACCTCTAAGTAAATTAGACAACTGATAAACATACAGTGATTTATCTATGTTATGTGTTTTACATGCACGTTCGAATCTATCCAGATAAAACGTTATATCTTCACTGGAAGCATTGAATACAGGCAGTTTAATCTCAAACGTACTTGCATTGAACTTATCTGACTTCTTATTTGCATCATTAGCATTACCAGTGTTCAACAATTTCAACTTTTCTAACTCCAAAGCTAAGAGTTTTTCTTCATGTTCCATTTTTGCTTTTCTCTCATCAGCCTCTCTTTGTAACTTTTTCTCTTCAGTCACCATGGTCTCCAAAAAATGTAGGTGTTTTTCCCTGAAACATCAGAAATTTTATCACAGCTCTGGCCTCCTTCTTTTCCATTGTTTTGTCAAATCTTTGGAGCAGCAGATCCGGTCAATAGGGTACATTGCGCCGTGCACCGTAGCGGGAAATCTCATTGAAGAAACAAAGACGTACTTTACACATTCAGTGCAAATATGATGAACTTTAAATGTGCCAAGTTTCATCTTCCACCTGTGACTCCTTCATGGTCAGGCCCAAGACTTATGTCAATCCCTTGTATATGAAACACACACACAAAGAATGTGCCCTATTTCCAAAACCACGCAATCTCTCGTCTTTCCTAACACTTACGTTAACAAACTGACCGAGAAGCGTGAGTGTCATGGAAAAACCCAGACTATATGTCTCATTCCCGAGCGCTGCGTGAGTGTCATATCACACTTCACTCCGAGAGAAACGTTAGTGTCAGGTGAAAATGCTAGACGGTATGACACCTAACCGGGAACTAGCCTGACGAAACGCCCGTGACATGAGAAAAATACAGACGCATGTCTGCTATCTCTGTCTGCCCAGACGAGTATTCACACGTTTTATCGTCCACTGATATCTAATGCAATAGAATGCATTTTAACGCTCTCTCTTTGACACGTTATGTCATAAATGCGTTTACCAGTATGAGAAAGAAAACGGTAAAGTTGAGAATGGGGAAGAAAATATTTTTCGCAAACGAATGGATGCGAAAAATACAGGAAAAAGGTAAAGAGTGATATTAAAATAGAACATACGGGTGAAAGAAAAAGAAGAGGATATAGGCAATTTAATGATCATAAAACCTCTGTGACACCCACATTACACTGTCGTCTACAGCTATATACTGTTGTAAATTTCTTGAGTTTTGATTTTGTTTTAGCCAACAGAAGATGGTGGTCTGATACTACATCTGCTCCTCTACATACTTTTACATCATGCAATGATGACGTAAACTTCTTACTTATGCATATATGATCAATCTAATTCTCAGTTCTGTGGTCTGGTGATATCCATGTTGCTTTATGTATCCTTCTATGTGGAAATATGCGTCCTCCTATAGCTAGTTGATTGGAAGCACAGAAGTTAGCTAATAGTTCCCCATTCTCGTTCATCATACCTTATCCATGATTTCTTCAAAGCCAGTGTTGTCTTTTCCTATTTTCGCGTTTAGGTTCCCCCATCAAAATTGTGATGTCCTTTCTTTTCTTTTTGTCCAAGACATTTTGTAGTCTGGTCACGAAATACGTTCGTTCTTTTTTCTTTCTTTATTTTTCGTTTTCATTCCTCTCCGGCATTAGTACTTTTCCATTCTATTTACGTGCTAATTCTTCCCATATTCGTTCGTTTCGCTTTCATCGTTCAAGGTTTTCTTATCACGTCACACCTCTCACCCACCTCTCTCTCCTGGTTATTTTCTCCTTTGTTATCGGCAACGCGTAGCGAAGGAGCGAACTTACCACATTAACTTTTTTCTTATCGCCAGCTCCAGACAGAGTAAGAGTCTACAATGAGCGACATTCCTGTTGTTAACCTAGACTTTTTGTCTAAGAAGATACACGAAACCAAGTCGTCGCATGATAAGGTGCTAGTTTGCAATCACGCCGTGCCAAAATACATGGCCGATCTCACTTTGATGCAAGAGGATAACAATCTTGGTAAAGATTAAGACGCAGACAGTGATGTAATACTTCCGCCAGATAGAAATGGAAGAAACAAGATCTTATATGGCTATGGAGTTTGAAAATCCCATGAAAAATGCAACATCTTATGTTGCCATGAATTAATGTTCTATATGAGGGTAGTGGGGAGACCCCTACTAAAATCAGATACTTATTCGCAATTGGTTTGGCGTTTGAAATGCAAAGATAGACTGCTCTTGACCGGACGTCTCCTTCAAGTAATAACTTTGGCGTGTAGGCAAAAATTCCACTTATATTCTATAGCTTTGTAAGACTACATTATTGACTTCCAGTTTCGTCGAGAAGAAATCATAGCCAGGAAAATGGAATATTATGACCCAAAATATAGGACAGGTCAAAAGAGTGGACATGAATTCTGAGATTAGAAAAGAGTAACCCCAGAAACATCACTTTGCACATTAAGTTCTAGAATCCTACTTCAAGTGCACTCAGTTAGAGACCTAACTCACCTGAAAGATACTGCATCTTGAATCAGTTGCCCGACAATATTCGGACACTTCCTATGCAAAAAGTCTGTGCTGTCCAGAAAAAACCTCGGGGTAAGTTGTATGATGTACATTCTATCATTTTATATTCGCATTTTGACATGTATAATCTTCGTGTGGATGTACAGTGGCATATGAGGCTGGCAACCTCGTCACTGCAAGTAACGTGACACATGAACCACGATGTTCAATAGTCGAATACCGCTGTTCAAAAACACTTTCATCTGACTCACTGAGTCACTGGGTGGAAGCGCAGGTCGCTTGATGATTATATCAGAAAACCCAATACTTAGCAGAGACTTTTGTCTCCTTTGAGTTTGTGGTACAAGTCTGTGGTACAAGTTGCCAGCAGTCGACGCGAGATACCAACATCAGAGGGGTCTTGAAGACACTTGACAACCTTTGCAGTTACCTCAGCCTTAATGCATGAGACATGCTGCTACCACAATATTTGACTATTGAAGAGAAGTGCAGTCCAAGGCACCTGTAGGAACCAACAGCGGCTGAAGCAGGCGCCAACCAATCCCACACTAGAAGCTAATTACCATAACAGCGCAACAAAAGAACATTTCAAAATATTCCTTGATTTCCAGCACAGTTTAAAATCCATCGATGATGATAAATATCTTCGCTGTTTTTTTTTTTTTTTTATAAACAACTTTGTTTATTTTACATTGTTAAACTATAAGTGATTATTAATCCTGCTTATCTGTAACTGTAAAGTTATAGTTGGATTATTCACTGTTGAGTGAAGTATTTCTGCACCTGTATGACATATTGTTCTAAATACATAACTAGACAGAGCTATTAGGTGATCCCCGGTAGAGAAAACTCGATTTTACGTACAAAATATCGATTTTTGACTTTTGAGCTTATTTTATTAAATAATCATCGAGGAATCGAATGAGCTAGGTTTTATAACATAAAAAATGCATTTGATGTATCAAAAAGCATATTTTCTGTACCCACCCCTAGCTATGATTTGCAAATTTGTGCCGAAAATGCAAGATTTGTCGCTCAATAATACCTTAGTTACCCTGTCCATATCGGGGACTATTTGATATCGATACACAGGGAATTTCATTGTCTGCCGTAATATCGCAAATTGGAAACTATTTTTTCTCATAGCTCTGAGTGAATTGTGTTTTAAAATTTCCGTAATTTTACGCTAATTGCCTTATAAGGAGTTGTCACGTGGTGACCTCATTCCCTCATTCCCGACTCATTGAAGACACAATCGTAAACAACTGTTTTGATTGGTCATAACAACATTTTGGCTGCGTGCGCAAATGTGGAAGAAGCAACAGCCATTTCCGCCCGTCAACAATTATTGTTTGCTACAAGTTCGATATTTTTCTTGTTTAAATTTCAGTGAATTGTGTTCTATTATTTCAAAATGGGAAGAATAAGTAAGAGATCAAAGCAAATATCTGCTGCCAGGTTGCGTCGACAGTGTGTGATTTCTACTAGTGGTAAAGGTAAGACAGAATTAGCGGTGAATAATACACAAACTGATAGGCCTACACAAACAACGTGGAATTTCTGCATCCCACTAATCGATAGGCCCATGGTTCACATTGCAGATCCAGTAGTGCCTGGCCCAAGTCGATCTGATATAAAAATTAGCTTGAGCACGAGCAAGAATGTTGAATCTCATAATACTGTCTGCGCTCAGCCTAAACCTACGTATAAAACCATTGTCGATATTTCTTTCTTCAACAACCTTCTTAAAAATGTATGTTGCAATTTGTGTAAGCAAAGCACATTGCAAACAAGAACTGACAACACCAAGTCTAAAGGTTTCTCTCTCTTCCTGGAAGTTGTGTGTCACACATGTGAAAAAGCAATTTCTAGAACGTACACATCCGAGAGGGAACCAGCAGGCCGCGGCCCTCGTGGACATGCAATCAACAAATCTGCTGTTCTTGGTGCCCTCATGTCTGGAATGGGCCCATATACATTTAATCTCTTCTGTGAGAACCTAGACCTCCCTGGCCTGCACCAGAAAACATTTCATAAATATGCAGATCAAATTTTTGATCATTTGGATACCATGCACTCTACAGTATTTCAACGTTCCGTCAGCACCGTCCGAGCTAAACACGCTAAGAGTCAGCATCGTACCATTAATAAAAAAGAAGTCATTGACATCGCTGTCAGCTTTGATGCAACATGGCTAACTAGAGGTCATAAGTCACTGATAGGTGTTGGCAGTGTTATTGACATCTTGACTGGCATGGTCATCGATACGCATGTTATGTCTTCCTTCTGTCACACCTGTGAGACTACTGGACAGTGGCAACTAAAAAATCAGCCTGACAAATTTGAAAAATGGAAAGCAGAGCATCAGAAGGACTGCTGCCGTAATTACGAAGGGTCAGCCGGAATGATGGAGGTAAAAGCCTGTGAAGTTCTCTTTCTTCGTTCAGTCGCAAATCACAAGCTACGCTACACTGTTTTGCTATCAGATGGCGATTCCAAGGCCTACAACAGACTCTGCGACATCAAACCGTATGGACCAGAAGTTGACATAACCAAAGAAGAGTGCGTCAACCATGTTGCAAAGCGATTAGGCACTGCACTGAGGACACTGATTACTGACTGCAGGAAACAAAAAGTCACCCTGGGGGAAATGGCCTTGGTCGTCTAACCCAAAATGCCATACGAAAATTGTGTATTTACTACACCAGGGCCATCCGCAAGCATAGTACAGCCCCAGAGATGAAACAAGCCATCATGGCTTCTCTCTACCATGGGTATTCGACAAACGACAAACCCCAACATAATTTGTGACCCCCAGGCAAAGACTCCTGGTGTTTCTATCAGGCTTCCATCGCTAAAGGAGAAGCTGCCGGACCACACGAGACCAAGGTTCACACTCCGCTAGACTACAACCTGCTCTATAAGAACTTAGCCCCTATTTATGAGCGTCTTACTGATCAGCATTTGCTGAAGCGATGTCAGCTAGGTGCTACACAAAATGCAAATGAAAGCCTACACAATGGTATATGGAGTCGTTGCAGCAAGCGGAAATTTGTGTCATTAAAAAAAGCCAAATTCAGTGTCCTTGTGGCCGTTGGAGAGTTCAACTTTGGTCCATCAGCCAGTGCAGAAATAAAAAGGCTGTGTGGTCAAGCATCTGGAACAAACTCAATACGCCTTGGACAGGTGCGACTGAGGAAACGTCTGGCCAACAGCCAGAAACATGAGGCTGAGAAACTTGTAAAAAGAAGAAAAATTAGGCAAGAGGCAAGACAAAGGCGAGAGGTGGAGCTGCAGCAAGCTGAAGGAGGTGCAGCATATAGTCCTGGAGGATTTTAATTAAGAATATTCAGCAGCCCCCCAGAATGGAGTATATTGGACAAGACAAGGCACTCGGTGAGTAAAATGCATTTATCTTACAACTAACATTTTATTAACCAAAATTTTATTACTAACAAACTATCTAACTGAGTAGTCTAAAATTTGGCATGCATGTAGTACACATATATACCTTTAAATTGTCACATGCTTTTTTGATATTTTGGTAATTTGCTTTGATATATTTTTTTTTATTTTTTTTTTTCATTTTTTTTTTCATACAAATAAAGTTTTTTTTTTTTTAAATCATTAAAAATAGAATTTTAAAGGAAGCTGAAGGAGGTGCAGCATATAGTGCTGGACAATTTTAAACACATTCAGCCCCCCAGAATGAAGTATATTGGACAAGACAAGTCATTCGGTGACTAAAATGCATTTTTCTTAAAACTAACATTTTATTAACAAAAAATGTTTATTTTTTTACAAACTATCTAATAGATCAGTCTGAATTTGGCATGTATGTAGGACACATATATACCTTTAAATTGACAGGGGCTTTTTTGATATTTTGGTAATTTGCTTTGATATATTTTTTTAAATATTTTTTTTTCATTGTTTTTCATACAAATATAGTGTATTTATTTAAAAAATCATTAAAAATAGAATTTTAAACTTATCAAAAAAAGCACCAGACAAATTGTTTTAATTGTCAGTCAAAACATGTGTGTGCAAATTGATAAAGTTTGGTCAATGGTAAACATAAGTTTTGCTCTTGAAAAGTGGTGAAAAACCCAATATGGCGGATTTTTTTTTTTAAACCATGTAGAAACCAAAGAAGAAAAATTAGGCAAGATAAAGGCATGGGGAGCAGCTGCAGGAAGCTGAAGGAGTTGCATGGCATATACTGTTGCTATGGAGCACATAAAACACATTCAGCCCCCCAAATGGAGTATATATTGGACAAGACAAGTTTTCCACTGACTAAAAATGCATTTTTCTCAAAACTAACATTTTATTAACAAAAAATGTTATTTTTTTACAAACTATCTAATAGGCGGTCTGAAAAATGGCACGCATGTAGACACATATTTACCTTTAAATTGACAGGGAGGCTTTTTTGATATTTTGGTGAATTTGCTTTGATTATTTTTTAAATATGTTTTTTTTGCATTTTTTTCAACAATCCTAGTGAGGCTCCCTAAATCATTAAAAATAGAAATTTTAAACTTATCAAAAAAAGCCCCTGACAAATTTTTTAATTGTCAGTCACAACTGTGTGCAATTTGGTAAAGTCATGGTCAATGGGAAACATAAGTTTTTAGACTCTCGAAAAGTGGTGAAAATCCACTATGGCGGATGTTTTTTTTTGGTTACCATGGTAACTGGATGTTTTTTTAACAAAATAAGCATGGAAGTTCATGGATATACACGTCTATTGAGCACATAAACAGTTTGAAAATGTTATTATTAACAAATGTAGTTTTATACCGCAGGGGATAGCCTTAATATTTTGCTGAATAGCTTCAGTCTGGCGGCTCTTCAGTCATATTTCCTCACAGAAAGGGAGGGAGAATAATAGTTGGACAGCTTAGATTATCCGCTGCTTTTCCCTGAGGCTCCCTGTAGAAGCCCTCTCTGCCAAGCTGCTGATACCTTTTTTCCTGTTTGCTACTGGACTACTTTCGACATGGAAGACAAATTTTGATCCATGTTATTATTATTTTATGTATAATATACCCAGGATAGCTAATAATGCCCCTTCAGTCATAACTCTTGTGTGAGGTGAGCCCTCCTCTCTTCGCTCCCAAACGTTTTTTCTCCTCACCTCTGCTTCTTGTGTGCGCCGCTTCGCCCAATCCTGAATAGCGTAAATAGCATCGCCACTTAGTGCGATCGGCAGCTTCATCCTCCCATGTTGCTGGATCCATGTCCAGTGCCCTCATATCTCTCTTGCACACATCTTTGAACCTCAGCTGTGGTCGCCCAACTGTTCTCTTGCCATCTGCTAATTGTCCGTAGAAGATATCTTTTGGGATGCGACCATCTTCCATGCGGCGAACATGGCCAAGCCAGCGAAGTCTGCGCTGCCTAAGAAGCGTATACATACTTTGAAGGCCAGCACGTGACAACACCTCGACATTTGTCACTTTATCTTTCCACGAGATGCCGAGGATGCGGCGTAAACACCGCAAATGGAAGGTATTGAGCCTTCTTTCTTGCTTAGCATAGGTCGTCCAGGTCTCGCTGCCATATAGGAGTGTGCTGGTGACGCAAGCATTATATACCGCAGCTTTGGTCTTCATTGTGAGTTTAGAGTTTCCCCAAACACGCGATGTGAGGCGGGCAAAGGTAGCTGCAGCTTTGCCAATGCGGCTGTCGATTTCTGTATCCAGTGAGAGTTTGTCATTGATGGTAGACCCTAGGTATGTGAAGTGGTGCACCACTGCCAATTCATAGTTATCGATAGTGATAACTGGTGCAGCACCCACATCCTGACTCAGCACATTCGTTTTCTTTAGACTTATTGTGAGGCCAAAGTCCTTGCATGCTTTAGTGAAGCGATTCATCAAGCTCTGAAGCTCCTGTTGGCTTTTTGAGTGATGGACCGCAGCATCATCAGCGAACAACAAGTCTCTTATAGTGACCCTTCTGATTTTTGTTTTTGCCTTCAGCCTTGAAAGATTAAACAGACGGCCATCTGACCTAGTGTGAAGGCATATTCCTTCTGTTGCATCTCTGAATGCATGTTTCAAGAGTAAGGCAAAGAAGATTCCGAAGAGGGTCGGAGCCAGAACACAGCCTTGTTTAACGCCACTTCGTATATCAAAGGGCTGTGACGTGCTTCCAGCATATTGGACTGTTCCCTTCATGCCGTCATGGAATGACTTTATCATTTCCAGCATTTTAGAAGGGCAGCCTATTTTCAGGAGGATTTTAAAGAGTCCATCCCTACTAACCAGGTCGAATGCTTTTGTGAGGTCTATAATGGCGATATATAGTGGTCTTTTCTGCTCTCTTGATTTTTCCTGAAGCTGGCGGAGAGAGAAGATCATGTCTGTTGTTGATCTGCCAGCTCGGAATCCACACTGTGACTCTGGATATCTGCGCTCAGCTAACTTGTGTAGTCGCATTAAGATGACTTTGGCAAAAACCTTACCAACAATACTAAGAAGAGAGATGCCTCTGTAGTTATTGCAATCACTTCTGTCTCCTTTATTTTTATACAGTGTTACAATCTTGGCATCTCGCATGTCTTGAGGAATAGTTGTCTCTTCCCAGCACTGGCACAGCATCCTATGCAGGGGATGTAATAGCGTGCTCTTACAGCATTTGATTAAATCAGGAGGAATCCCATCACTGCCTGGTGCTTTGCCAGAGGCCAAGCTATCAATGGCCTTGCTGAGTTCCTCTAATGTTGGTTCGGCATCCAGCTCCTCCATAGTTGGCAGACTGTTGACACCATCAAGGGCTGCAGGCGTAACGGTATTGTCTCTAGCGTAAAGCTCAGAGTAGTGCTCAACCCACCTCTCCATCTGCTTACCCTTATCGGTTAGCTTCTCTCCGCTGATGGTTTTTAGCGGTGCCGTCTTACTTTTATGGAGGCCAAGTGCTTTCTTTATACCGTCATACATTTGTCTAATGTTGCCTGTTTGCGCTGCGATCTGGATGCTCTCACTGAGCTGGAGCCAGTAGTCATTTGCACAGCGTCGAGCAGTTTGTTGAACTTTGCTTCTCGTAGCCCTCAGGATCTGTAGGGTTCTGGCACTCGGTGAACGTTTGTATTCATTCATAGCACTGCGCTTAGCTTCAATGACAGGTGCCATCACATCTGATGACGCATCAAACCAGTCATTTGACTTTGCTGTTTTCTTACCAAAGGTGGCAAGTGCAGTACTTTGAATGGTGTTCCGTAGATGCTCCCAGTTCTCTGTAATAGTATCACCATGCTGAGGGCTACTGAGCACTTTCTCGAAGGTCGCAGTGAATTGAGCGATCATGAAAGGGTCTGACATCTTGCTGGTATCAATGCGTGGTTTCCCTTCATGTCTGACACGATAGAGTTTTTCTTGGTTGTGCTCTGATTTTGCAGCAAACCAAGGAGTGATCTGTATCACAGTCTGCACTATGGTACGAGCGCGTGGAGAGCACAGACCTGAGGAGTGGCCTTCTGACGAGAATCAGGTCAAGTTGGTGCCAGTGCTTGGATCGTGGGTGTCTCCATGACACCTTATACTGGGGTTTTGTCTGAAAGTAGGTGTTGGTCACGCAGAGGTCATGGTGGACGCACAACTCTAAGAGCCGTTGTCCATTTTCATTCATCTTGCCAATACCAAACCTGCCCAGACATGAAGGCAATGAAACATTATCGGCACCCACTCTAGCGTTAAAGTCACCAAGGAGAACAAGCTGTTCTTGCCTAGGTATGCTTTTGATAATTGCTGTTAGATTCTCGTAGAACTTATCTTTAGCTTCTGAGGCAGAGTACAGAGTAGGAGCATACACACTGACAAGGGTGATGGGACCTGTGCTAGTTTGCAGGCGGAGCGTTAACAGGCTTTCTGATCCATTCTCGCCTGGTTCAACCATTTTAGTTAGCGATTTTTTGACCGCAAAACCTACTCCGTGTTCTCTAGCTTTATTAAGATCTTTCCCTTGCCAATAAAATGTGTAGTCCTTCTCGCTCACCGTTCCAGAGCCCGCCAGCCGCGTTTCCTGAAGTGCAGCTATATCCACCTGAAGTCGTTTAAGCTCATCATTAATTATGGCTGTCTTCCTTACATCATTTACATCCTGTAGGTTTTCGGATAGTCCAGTCAACATAGTCCGGACGTTCCAGCATCCCAATCTGAGAGTTTGCTTATTTCTATTTTTTCGATAATTGCTTGGTGCAAAATTTTCTGTCCACAGTTCGGGTTTGACCCTAATCCCCATGCACCCAATGGGGAAAGCAGACAGTGGCGGGACAACACCTTATTGACTGGGGGCTGCCCAGCTTGAAGCGGGCGGTAGCTGTCCAGTGAGATCCTAGAACCTCTCCCACTGTCGGAAGTAGCCCCTGGCGCCATGCCCTACGCCAATTGAGCAAAATGCTTATAACCGGTAACTGCTACTTCCCGTGTTTTGCCGACACCTATAGGGTGAAGCTGGAGTGTCCTCTCCAGGGCGCGAGCTTGGGCACAGTTATATGGAGATCAAGCTGTTGCCCATGCAGCATGTTCCCCCTCTCCACACAGCCGGTAGATCCAAAGGAACGGCAGTAGCCGATACAGTTTGGTACCAGCCATGTCGCAGGAGTTGCCAGAATAATGTCGAATCGACATTAGACTGCCTTAGGGACTCCGACTCCGGATTTATCCTCAGGGTTTACTCCCGAAGCCAATTCCATAAATGGATATTCCCGCAAGGCAGCGGTGGTTTGAATTCAGAGTTCCTTCTCTTAGATAAGCTACCAACCAAGGATCACGAGCCCTATCTGCCCGAAGCTGCTGGTTTTAAGGCGCCAGTCGCTCGCCTTTGCCCCTTCTCCCGTCAGTGGAAACAGTTCCGCCGGGCTCAAATTGAGCCACACGTGAAGGCCGGGAGCTGGACTTGGTTGTCAGAGGCTGTTTGAGGCGCGTGCCATAGAAGTATTTTATCTGCAGTGAGAGCTTATCCTCACTACAACTCCCGGCAATAACAACCTTTGGAACTGCAAGATAGCTGTGTATGTCAATAAAAATGCATTTCCTGACAGTTCCTACGGAGAATTATAATATATATTTGACTAAAATTCAAAGTGTGGTAGACAATTGAAGGAGATTAAGAACGTAGTAAAATGATGAGTCGAATATATTCGTGGACTGTACGACGGCGAAGACTACAATAAATAGAAAACAAAGTTACCACTGATACATGCCTACGTCATTGCAATGACAACGTTGTAATAAGTTTTTAATTCAGGATCACGTCAAATACATATTAAAATTCTTGTCGCCCTGGAGATTTACTGCAGTTTGAAACGACGTAACTGTATAATGATTAGCAACCTTAATACTACGAGGGCAACGAGTGTCGATGCCTAGGTTTTTCAGATTAAAAATGAAGAAAGAAATAGGAGGACAATAATGATCTATTTTAACACAGCATATGAATTGATGACCAATACGATGTGAAATCTACGTTCATGAACTCCTTGTACTGATCGCGTATACGATTTGAAGTTATTAATACATAAACATTGCTGAAGCACGGGATAAAGTAATCGATTGCTGAGAGCTAAGTTTACGTGAAGGATATGTAAATTTATTTTTCTAATCATTTAAACTATATTCATGCTACAATATGGTGGTGCAGAAAGTTGCATATTGATTTTTCTGTATTTTCATGTCGTAGCAGATGTTTGCAATCATTGTACTGGCAATATAAATACCGCTAACTCTGTTATGTTTTATGATTTATTTTTTGTACTGTGATCTTTTCTCTTACTTTCTGAATAAAATTCTTCCTCGTTTTGGCGAGGCGCGTCCATTTCAACCTAGTCGGTTAAGTTAGGGCACATGTCCAAATATAAAAGACCTTTAGGTGTGATAACTTAATATTGTTTTCTCTTACATCTCCCCAACAGTGTAGATACAGGAGAAAAGATCGGGTAATCGACGACCGAATCTAGAGGGAAAACAGTAAGACACTAGAATGAACTGTCGAGGGCGGAGAACTTGACAACCAGTAATCCGCAATAAGTAGTGAATCACGAAGAGAAAAGGTTCAGGAATAATAGACATCACCTTCTTCTAATGTGTTCATCAACTAATGGAATATAGAAGAAGGTAAGTCTCCACCTTACTAATCCCAGTCCCCAAAAAACTGTAAATGTAAGGTTGTTGGCTTCATGACAATGAATAACTACTAATGCACTAACGGTTGCAATAACTGATGTCCGTTGGAGAGAAATATTAGTTAACTTTAAAATAGTTAGCATCTACTAGTGATCACTAGACTTTGTTACTGTCAATTAGTTGTTGACAGAGATGTTCCTATAAGGACTGCTCGAAATAAATGCCAGTGGATTAAAAAAAAAATGTTGTGGTATACTGCCTCTGTGGCCTGAAGTGGATAATTCAGGTGGCACCGTGCCTCTGGTGATTAAAATGGCTAATATGCACTTTGGAATAAATTTCCTGGTTGCAGTTACGATGTTAATCAGTAATGTCAATGGGAAATAACACATGATTATGTGCATAAAGACTACAGATATTAGTTGCTAGGCACTTGAGACCGAACTTAGTTGCTACATATACTTATTGTAAGTTTCAGTAGCGGACTACTAGAGCTCAGGCAGCCTCTTTAAACATTACAATTAGTTGGATGTAGGAGGTATCCTTCTTGGACGTCTGGTATAGCTGCATGTCGGAATCTTAGTTGAATGAAGTAAAGTTTGCTTTTCATCTGACCTACTGTCTCAAAATGACCGCGCTCTTAATTTTATCGTGTTCTACGTGTCTTTTTCTTTATATTGTGCCTTCCATTTATTTCTTCTTTACCCGTATTTTCTCTCACTATTTGATCGCATGACTCAGGTTTCATGTTGTTATTTTACCTGATCTACCATGAAAAAAGATAATATTAACACCTCAGCTGGGAGCAGACAGAAAAATCTGTCTTACCTATGTTTAAACAAACACACCCTGATCTCGCCTGTACCAAGCTTGGCACCCATACTTCTCGTATTGACAATCCGGAGATAAACTGCAAAAGTACCTTGGGTGTGACAGGATATTAGGTCACATTACCGAGGGTGGACCCATTCTTGTAGCATTTATAAAACAAATTAAACTGAAGGGTTTGTTATAAATTACAGACACGAGCCATCTAAAAAGCGGTAGTGTTAATACCTTGTATGGAAGGAGTTTTAAATTACCTGTGTCATTCAGAAATTCATAA
Source organism: Oreohelix idahoensis (assembly GCA_024509875.1). NCBI lineage: Eukaryota > Metazoa > Mollusca > Gastropoda > Stylommatophora > Oreohelicidae > Oreohelix > Oreohelix idahoensis. The sequence goes on from JAMPIV010011572.1 coordinate 37,608, forward strand.
GAGAAGGGAGGAGAAGATTTATACTAAAGTCATTAAATCTGCTTAGTCTAGGCAAAATATATTACCCTAGACGACGTTTGATTGGCGACTTTCACCGCGCAGAAAGCTGGGAGACCGTGGACGAAAGGTCCCATATATTGTAACACACGTTTAGGCTTCGGCACTGTGTTCCACTGAGTCAAGACGACACCTTCAGACAAGCCATGAATGAGGAAAAGTATGATTTAAATAAAGCGGATTGGACCACGTATTTAAGATATTCTGAAATTAACCAGCAAGAAAAGTCGATTTTCTAATACTGAAAACCACAAAATCCTCGGAACATAATAGTGGGATTATAATTACAGTAATACTCGGCTACCTGTAAGATGGCCTCATACCCTGTGGCCCGACATTATTCGGAAGTCTTCCTGTGCCAGACGTCTGTAAAAAATATTACCCGGCACGGGGTAAGTTGTAACATATATAACTGTATCACTTTTTATTTTACATGTGACATGTTTAACTCGCTGGTGGTTGTACAAGTTCATATGAGGCTGGCAACCTCAGCATACGAAAATGATAGAAACATGAACCACCACAGCAAGTTCTGGTGACTGCTTCATGCTGGTTCTCTCACAGAGAACCAAAAGCAGAGGTAGCCCTAGGCTCCAAGTGGATCAGGGAGCAAATGATGATGGCATCATGCTGTACATATTTATTATATTAACAATTTAATAAGTTCATATGTATATTTAAATATGCTTAAATCAGGCAGAAGTAGTTTTCCTCTGTCCATCCACATTTATTTTCATCAGATTACCTGAATTAACGATGATTCTTCATTCTGCCCACCGGGTTTAATCACTGATTCTCAGGGACGGCAAAATTACTGAGAAAAAAAAGGAAGGGTCGATAGAACAGACTGCAGGGAAGGCGCCTGACTAGTATCAGGAAATCAATACGTAGCAGAGACATTTGTTTCTTTCAGCAAACCATTTCAACATCTGGCCAGTTACGTAATTTTAATCTGGCCACAGCAAAATAACTCACCAACAATACCAACCACTACGTGAACTATCTTTCTGTGAAGAAAAACTCAACTTTTTTTTAATCCACCAACTTCACTAATTTACTTACTCGTGTTAAACAATAACTGATGATTAAATTTGTTATATGTATTTACAAATTAACAGTTGATTTAATTATTACAGAGAAATGTACACACGTATGAATCAGTTATCTTAAATATAAATACAACAGAGCTACTAAAGTAATATTTTATTGAATAATTTACTTGGGCGCTCAGAAACGAGCTAATATATATTTCTCTTCATAGAAGGGGCGGGCAGATGCAAAATTCACAACTGCTTTGATAAATTCAGCGTTGTGCTTGATTTCTGAAATACCATATGAAGACTCCCTAAAATAGAAGCACCATCCTTCTATTTACAACTCTACCAAGAGTGATCTTGAGAGAAGGTACAGACTTTCAAAGACCCTCATTGTATACTCTAATTTTTTTGGGCCATTGTTGGACCATCTCTGCAGAGCAGGGGAGGCAATCCCGTGACACCTACATAGGATATAAAAATCATCAGCACTGGCAGTACTAGTCGCAACGGATTTCGCTCCTTTTTTCCACTCTTACAGACATGATTTCACGATGAAAAGTATTTGAGTGCTGACAGGGGTATGATCTTCTTCTCTTCTTCTTCTCTTCTTGGATCCTCAGCCCCTGCCTGACAAAGCAGTCAGTGGCCATCACGCTTAGTAGCGTCTTGTAGGGCAGAAACAAACTGTCCCCACTTTGCTCGGTCGGTGGCCATCCTTCGTGTAGTGCCTGTCACAAAACGTTTGTACATGTACTTTTCTGCCCCTCTCTCACTCCTTCATCCGCTTTTTATTTGGCACATTTTATGCACCTTCATTCATTTATTTGCTGTGACCGCACCCAGACTTATTTACGTTTCGCCAAGTGAACTGTAACAATACCATACTAACTACACAGGTCAGCGGGTAATATGCTATCGCTTGAGTCGCCTAGCCACCTTTGATAGAGGCGATCTCTATTGACACAATATGGTCGAGCACGATCGATGCAAAGAAAACCACGTTGTCTGTCTGAGAGATCCGGGTGAATGATGGGCGAAAACACAGGTGATAATGAGATAATCGTCTCCACTGGACCATCCATGTGTAATTATTACAGATGACCTGGCAGAGGAGACAATCTGAGCGGAAAGTATTAGTCAGGAATGCGTGCACACCGCGCTGTCCAAGCACATAATTTATTCCCAGTATTATTGTAGGCCCAGAAGAATATTGGTGATTTTTAATCATCTTCCCCGTGTTACGCTGTGTATACTCAAGAATTTAATTATTCAGAGAGGCTAACATTGGTGGGTGGACAGCGAGACAATGCGCTTGTTAATTTGCAGCCCACAAATGTACTTAGCAGAAGCATTTGTTCTTTTTATTTTTCTCTAAAGTTCGTGGAACGAAGCTATCAGACTGCTCGTAGAACAAAGCTATCAGACCGTGAAGTGTCATCATCACAGAAGAACTGACGAAACCACGGTCTGCAGTAGTCATCGATTATAAGCTAAGTGCTTACTAAAAGACAACAGCAAAGAACATTAATATTCCTCTTTCCAATCTTTATTAAGATAACTTTAATTTTCATCTAAAATTCACCATCATTCCATTTGTTTTAACCTGTTAAAACTAATTGATTATTAAATTTGTTACATGTTATTTTAAAACTTTAAAATCATAGTTGATTCAGTTAATATACGTATGAAAGCAAACGTATGAGCAAGACTCTTTAATATATACTTAGTCATATATTTACATGTATAGAGCTAATTCTTAGAAAAGGAATTTCGCTGGAGTTACACCAGCTGTGGGCTTGAACGGGCTAAAACCATTGCCTAATTCTTCATAAAAGGCTGTGGACCTATATAAGTTAGCAATTGCCCTGCCAATGCAGCATTGTTCTTGGCTTCGGAAATATCTTGTGAACACTACCTTGGGATAGAAGCGTCATTACCCTTCTATCTACAACTATGCCAAGAGTAATCTTGTGCGAAGGTAGACACTTTTGACGACCCATTTTAGACACTCTTGAGTTTTGGCCACTGTTGGACCACTACTGCAACGCAGGGGAGGCAATCCGTGACAGTGCCCCATCTCTGGTTTTTGCATTTCGGCCTACATAGTTCTCCGCCAGGTTGTCTGCCTCTCTTTCCTTGTCCTTCTGGGGTCCATAGCATAGCAGTTCTTGTGATGGTGTCAGGGTCTCTTGTGATGGTGTCAGGGTCTCTTCTGAGGACATAGCCAACCCAGTTCCAGCGGCTGCCCTTAGTGATGGTGTGTATATATTTTTGGCTGCACCTTGTAAGCAGTTCGTGGTTGGAGATGGTATTCGGCCAAAAAAGTCGAAGAATTTTTTTAAGCAGGTTGTATGGAAAGAGGATAATCTGTACATTTCCTTTTATGTTACTCTCCAGATTTCCGCACCGTCAAAAGTCCAGAAAGTATGCAGCTCTCGTATACTCTTAATTTGGTGTTTGTGCTGTACTGAGAAGATTTCTAAATGCTGTACAGGTTGGCGAATGCTGTTCTAGCTTTATACTTTCTGTTACTGATGTATTTGCTTGTTCCTGCCGTCTGGTGTTACTATGTTTCCAAGATATGTAAATGTATTCATTTGTTCCAGCTTTTAGTCCCTTATTTTAATGGGCTCAGGATTTATTATATTAAATGTCATGACCTCTGTCTTTTTCAGGTGGATGTTCAGTCCCACTTGTTGGCAATATTTATTCAGTCTGTCAATTTTTTCTTGGATGTAAAAACGTAATACTGTTCTACCCCGTTTTCCACTGATGTGTTTTGTTATTTTGTATACTGTACTTTGTTCATTCCTCAGTGCTGCTTCTTCTGCCGATCTTGCAAAGTCTTCTAGGAAATTCCTTTTGTTGGCTCGGGTTTGACGTTTTACTCCCAAATTTTGCTGACTGTACTGTTCATTGTATATTTCCTTTAACCTGGGGCACTTGGCTTCTGTTTTCGTTCTTTTTCCTTTCTTTTCTCATTCCTATGATTTTCAATGTTGCTGGTGATATTCAGTCATGTATATTGCTTTCTTGGAATCCCAAGCTGCTTCACTACTTTCCTTAAATATCGTTGAAAGGACACTGAATTGTTGGTCAACGTCATCAGCCTCTTTGCCCTCCTGACTTTTGGCAGTTCGATAACATTTCTTTATATCTGTCACAAAAGGTTTCTTGCCATACGGCGACAAAGTATTGACACCAGTGGTGGCAGGTATGATCTTCGTTTGTTCGAATAGGAAGTATTTTTATCGCTCCATACCCTGGGCGTGTCTAGTGAACTTTAGGCGGTGACCACATATCTTACAGAGCTGTGGGGGCCGAATGTAAGGAATTAACCAGAGCTGGGGCACTGCATGAAGGATGGCCGACGACCGATCAAAGTGGAAGCAGTTTGTTGGTGCCCTACAAGACGCCACCATGCGTGATGACCACTGACTGCTCTGACAGTCGGCGGCTAAAGATCAAAGAAGAAGACATATCTTACAGACTCCCTCCAAAAATGAGACTTCGAATAGTGAAGTTTTGCTGCATTCTCTTATGTACTTTAGAACAATACGTTTCTAGGGAGAATTCATTGAAACAAAACTATTGCCTTCTGAAATTATGTGTATTTTAATTATTTCCCATGCTGCAGTTAGGAATCCCTATTACTAATTTTCCATATTCTCCTTTACGCTAGTTGATGTATACTTTAAAGCTTTTCTTTGTTGGCCGTAGCAAAGCACAGAAGAGGAAAATCACATCTTATGGAATGAGCTGCTTAAGAAAAGCTGTTATGTTACCAGGAGAGACAGAATGAGAAATGTATGACATCAGAACAATTCCCTCGTTAAACTTGTGTCGAGAAAGATAATTTTGGATGATAGTATCAAGTAGTTGCTTGATCTAGATAAAGAATAGTTTTTCCAGACTCGAGAAAGAGAGCTGGTAAACTATAATTAGGGATGGCACAAGATAAAGTCGGGTGGTCAACCTCAAAGTTCAGATGATATAGAAGTAAACAACAGTGTCACGAGAGGGTAGACGTTATTTAAATTATAAGATATCCTGGACACAAAGTTGTATCAGGTGATACCAGGATAGTGCCAGATAAGAGTCTTATAAGTAATACCCCCTTCTCTGAAAAAAATAAGGGTGTATAGATATCAAAGGTAGGATCAAACTGTATAAGTTCCTAGAGAAGATGGTAATATTTTACTCTAAGTCCCTACTTGCCCCTCTCCAGATCCCCCTCTGTTGATATATTATTATTAGCTCTGCTAGGGGTATTGAACTAAACTATTTACCAACAGGAACTGTAACTTAACTTAAATAATTTAAGTAAGTCTGCTGGTAAATATTTACAATTTATTTTTACAAGTATTATTTTCTGCTTGAAAATCTTTCAAGAAACTCAAAATTCAATTTACAAAATTAAATAAATAAACATTTGAATATTGTTCATAAAATTATCAAAAGTCTCTGAATTTTGTAGAAGGTTCTCTCTTGGTTGAACTCACTCAGGTGGTAGAAGGTTTGTATGTTAATCTTAATTCTATGTAGCTCACAGCTCTAGAATTTTTGTCAAGTACTGACTAGAATGTTTGCCTAGCTAAAAACACTCGAACTTCATCATTTTATTTCACTATCCCGTGGTGAATTGGAATATTTCTTACCCTCAGGCACACACAGTAGAGCTGTTAATGGGTGTAATGGTCTGCTCTCAGATGCAGAAAGCAAAGGCACTCTTCATTAACACTCTTTTTCTTTTTCCGCTCGCTGTGATTTTCAAAATATGACTGGCCTGGATTCGCAGAAGGCAAGGTCTATTTATACGTCAACATCCGGCGCCAGAGAGAGCAGTGGCTAAAGGGGGGTTTTCGTATCTCAAAATGTATGCCTATTTTGTCTCGCTGTTCAATTTTGAAAAACTATAAATTCAATTATCTTCCTTATTTCTGGAGCGATTTCCCTCATCTTAGGCTTAAAATATCACCTGAATTATTCTTTATCCATCTAGATAATAGTCTTCATATTATATGCTACCGTCTTTTCCTAGGCGTAGCCTAAACAGCAAAATTATGGACCAACCTGATGTGTCGATGCCTTTCACTAGAAATTTCTCCCTTCCTATACTATTATTTGTGGAAGTCTCTGCACAGACGTGTAGAGCAACATTCCTATTATGGTATTCTTGACCTCTGCCATGCTGTACTTCGCTCATAAAGCTGTAGTTAAAATTCTACATCCAACTGATTTGCACAGATTTGATCCTCCATGCTGAATGCGTAATCGTTATTTGTAAACAACCGAATAAAGACGGCGTTTCATTGGTTCTGCTCTCTTATAGTATTCTTCTATTTCTAGCGTACGGCGTTTCGTGTGGGTAAAGAATGACTGATTGTTGAATCCAACTTCACGACAAACAGGCAGGTATTTTACCCTCTCGCTAGACCTATCCTATGCATCTATGGAATGTGAATGTAGCTATACGAGGGCTGTCCGGAAAAGAACCGGCCATAATTAATATTAGAAAACCCGTTTGCGCGACATCGATGTAACTTGGCAGCCAAATAGAGTGGCCTGTTATGCACATACGTGTGCAATGTTGACGTTGCTGCACCAGTCAGTGCGACCGTTAAAAGCCGTTTAATGAGCACTTGCACTGTGTGGTCGTCGCATTCAAAATGGCTGAACGAGTAGAGCAAAGAATCTGCATCAAATTTTGCGTCAAGCTTCAACATTCCTCCACGGAAACTATTATGATGATTCAGAAGGCTTTTGGAGACGATGCAATGAGTGCTACACAAATAAAGGTGTGGCACAAACGCTTCAAAGATGGTCGAGAATTCTGCTCTGGTAGAAGAATCCGCGGAACGAATTTTGCCACGACACGTCTCATAACCAGATCCTGGGTCAGAATCTCGGATACAATAGTTTTTGGAATTCCCAGATCTTTTTCTAGTTCTCACACTGTCAGTCGCCGATCTTTGTTGATTGCAGCCCGTACACGTTCAACATTTTCCGGTGTTCTGCTTGTTGCAGGCCTTCCAGACATAGGATCACATTCAACAGATTCTCGACCATCTTTGAAGCGTTTATGCCACACCTTTATTTGTGTAGCACTCATTGCATCGTCTCCAAAAGCCTTCTGAATCATCATAATAGTTTCCGTGGAGGAATGTTGAAGCTTGAAGCAAAATTTGATGCAGATTCTTTGCTCTACTCGTTCAGCCATTTTGAATGCGACGACCAAACAGTGCACGTGCTCACTAAACGGCTTTTAACGGTCGCACAAACTGGAGCAGCAACGTCAACATTGCACACGTATGTGCATAACAGGCCCACTCTATTTGGCTGCCAAGTTACATCGATGTCGCGCAAACGGTGATCGGGGATGTTTCCATTGCATGCTCGCTGATTTGCTGCACGGCTCAAAATAGTGGCACCACGACTCATCGCCTGCCACTATGCGCAACAGAAATGCATCACCCTCCTCTTCGTAACGCAGCAGGCGGTTCAAACTCCACCCCATGCGTTCTTCCTTATGGTGATCGACCTTGGACGGATTACTTATCACACCGGCCATTATTTTAACGGTCTGCAGCACAACCAATGAATACTAGGAGAATGAACACTTACACACTTGTACATTCGTATGTGCTTATTACGTCGGATGTGACGTCATCATGCTCCTCCTACGAATGTCCACTTGGCGCTGCACGGTCGGGTTTCATTTGAACACGCCTCGTATATATATATATATATATATATATATATATATATATATATATATATATATATATATATATATATATATATATATATATATATATATATATATATATATATATATATATATATATATATATATATATATATATATATATATATATATATATATATGCGTGCGTGTGTATTATCTATATTTTAGAACCTCTTTCTGTCAGTCTGTGTGTTTCAGCTTAAGGGGACGCAACAAGTTAATTTGCTCATGAAAGTTAGACATTAATTGTATTATTTACCTTGGTTCCCATTTTTAAAACAAAAATCCCTATTTCTTCCCTTTCTGTGTTACTTCAGAGGATATTTTAAGTGACTTTTTGGGCGTCTTTGGGGTACTTCGGGCGATTTTTGAGCTACTTCGGATGATATTTTAGGCAACTTTTGGCGATATTACGGGCGACTTTTGACTACTTCGGTCATATTTTGGGCGGATCGGGCTACTTCGAGCGATAGTTTGAGCGAATTTAGGCTACAGGTTGATTTTTAGCCTTCTTCTTCTTCGATCCTTAACCACCGACCGCCAAAACAGTCAGTGGCCATCACGCCTAGTGGCGTCTTGTAGGGCAACAATAAATTGATTCCACTTTGCACGGTCGGTGGCCATCATTCGTACAGTGCCCCAACTCTGGTTCATTCTTTGCATCTCAGCCTCCACAGTCCTCCGCCAAGTTGTTTTTGGTCGGCCTCTCTTTCGCTTTCCTTCAGGGGTCCAAAGCATAGCTGTTCTTGTGATGGCATCGGGGTCTCTTCTGAGGACATGACCAACCCAGCTCCAGCGTCTGCCAGCTATGATGGTATGCATGTCCTCTTGCTTGCTACGAGTAAGCAGATCTTGGTTGGTGATGGTATTCGGCCAAAAGATTCGGTGAATTTTTCTTAGGCATGTTGTGTGAAAAGAGGACAATTTTGACATTTCCTTCTCTGTGACTCTCCAGCATTCCGCACCATAGAGAAGCACAGAAAGCATGCAACTCTGGTATAATCTTAATTTTGTGCTTGTGCTGTATTGGGAGGACTTCCAGATGTTATTTAGGCTAAAGAAGGCTGTTCTTGCCTTATTCATTCTAATGTTGATGTCTTTGCCTGCCCCACCGTCTGGTGTTACTATGCTTCCTAGGTATGTGAAGGTGTCTGTCTGTACCAGTTGCTGATTCCTTACTGATATGGGCTCAGGGTTGCTCACATTGAGCGTCATGACCTCAGACTTCTTTAAATTGATGTTCAAGCCCACCTGCTGGCTAAATTTATTAAGTCTATCCGTTTTTTCCTGGATGTGTTGATGTGAATGTGCCAGCAGTGCAATGTCATCTGCATATTCCAGATCTTCCAATGTTGAAAATGTAGTCCATCTTATTCCTCTTGGACTGCCCTCTGTTGTCTGGCGCATCACCCAGTCTATGACTGTTAAAAATAGAGTGGTTGATAAGGGGCATCCCTGTCTACTCCTGTCTTCACCTCGAAGGTTAGAATGCTCTGCCCAACACTACACGTAAAGTTGGCATAGAGGCTTTTTATGATTGACACTATGCAGCTTGGAATTCCATAAGCCCTCAGTATTTTCCATAAACTGTCCCTATGTATGCTGTCAAAAGCCTTTTCAAAATCAACAAAATTTATGTAAAGCTGTCTTTGCCATTCTGAGCACTGCTCTATAATGTTCCTGAGAGTGAATATATGGTCTACACATCTTCTGTTCTTTCTAAATCCTGCTTGTTCTTTCCTCAGTTTGTAGTCTACTGCCTTTGAAATTCTCTGTATAATTATCCTGCCTAGTATTTTGCTGGGAACTGAGAGAAGAGTGATTCCTCTCCAATTATTGCAGTCTGAAAGATCTCCCTTCTTGGGCAGTTTGACAATTATTCCTTTGTTCCACTCTGATGGTGTTGTCCCCGTTTTCCACACTTGTGCAAATAGTGGTTCTAATAGTTCTGCTGCTAGCTCAGGGTCTGTCTTAAATAGCTCTGCATTTAAGTTATCATGGCCCGGAGCTTTACCGTTCTTTAACCCTTTGATTGCTGTGATGATTTCTTCTTTTCGTGGAATGTCTGTATTTACATCTAGATCGTTTTCAGCCCCAGGAACATTCAATTGTGTCTCTGGTATTTCCTTGTTCAGAGTTTCTCTGAAGTGCTCTGCCCATCTTGTTTCCTGTCCCTCTGCTGCCTTGATGAGATTTCTTTGCTTATCTCTTACTAATGTAATATTGTTTGCACCTCGTTTTCCGCTGATGAATTAAGTTATTTTGTATACTGTGCCTTGTTCATTTCTCAGTGCTGCCTCTTCTGCCTGTTTTGCAAGATCGTCTAGGAAATTCCTTTTGTTGGCTCGGGTTTGGCGTTTAACTTCCCTGTCCAGTTGACTGTACTGTTCGCTATATAGTTGCTTTAACCTGGGGGACTTCGCTTCTGTTTTCTTTCTTTTCATTTCCTTTCTCATCTTTATGGTGTTTAGTGTTTCTGGTGTTATCCAGTCTTGCTTCTTCCTTTCCTGGAATCCTAAGCATGATTTGCTACTTTCCTTATATATTGTTGAAATGGTGTTAAAATTCTGGTCTATATCATCAGTCAATGTCTTTTCCTGGCCTTTGGCAAATTGATATCGTTTCTTAATGTCGGCCGCAAACGCTTTTCTGGTAAGGGGGTCCTTCAATTTGCTGATGTCAAACCTTTTCTGTGTAGTTACAGTTGGTCCAGCCCTTCTTAGTTTCACTTTCAGTTTTGCTACTACTAAATGGTGATCGCTTCCCACATCTGCACCTCTTCTTACCTTCACATCTTGTAATGCATGTCTCCATCTACCGTTAACCATGATGTGGTCTATCTGGTTTCTGTCCCGACCATTTGGTGATTCCCATGTTAACTTGTGAATTTCCTTATGTGGGAAAAGTGTTCCTCCAATGACCAGGTTGTTAATGCTACAGAAACTTATTAGCTTATCCCCATTTTCGTTTGCTATTCCGCTGCCGCATTTCCCCATTGTTCTTTCATTATATGTATTGTGTGTACCAACTTTCGCATTGAGGTCTCCCATTACTATAACAAGATCATATCTAGGTGTGTCCTCCATTTCTTTCTGCAGTTGTTGATAGAATTCATCCTTGACCGCCTCATCGCTATCATTCGTTGGTGCGTAGCATTGTATTATTGTAGTGTTGGTGAATCTCCCTCTCAATCTCAATCGTATCAGTCTGTTGTTGATGGGTTTCCATTCCAGTAATGTCCTTTCTATCCCTTTCTGTAGAATAATGGCTACGCCTTCACTGTGCTGTCCATCCTCTCTTCCAGAGTAAAGTACTGTTTCTCCTGTTGCTGTCTTAACTTTTCCTGCCCCTGTCCATCTGCTCTCGCTTATCCCCAGGATGTGTAACCTATAGTTTCTCATTTCTGCCGTGACCTGTCTTAGTTTACCTGTCTCGTACATTGTCCTGACATTCCAAAATCCTATTCTTGTATCCTGTTTTGCGGTCAGGACATCCGTTTTCATGTCAGTGGCTTCCTTTCGGCTTTCACCACTGACAGTCATACGAGCCACAGACTCCGAATGTCCATCCCGCAGCAAAGTTTGTTCATTTGATGTTGTTTCCGTAACTTCATTATTTTTTTACAGAGACAGGGGTGTCAGCCCTATGCTAAAACCCCCAACCTGGAGGACCAGGGTACCAGCTTTTGTACACAGACCAGTCCAGCTTGGTTGAACCTACCAGGAGTAAAACTCCCACTGGCATAGCTCTGGGGATTGTCAGGGTACGCAAGCTGCCATACCGCTACAAGGTATAGGTACCATTGATGGCAGATTTTTAGTATACTTCAGGCTTTATTTTGGGCTACGGGAAATATTTTGAGCGATATTTTGGGCTACTAGGGCGTCATTTTGGGCGACTTTGGGCTAATTATCGCGATTTTTAGGCAACGTCGGGCCATATTTTGGATGACTTTGGGCTACTTTGGGCGATATATTGGGCCTTCCTGTGTTACTTAGGGCGATATTTTGGGATACTTTCGTCGATATTTTGGACTACTTCGGGTGATATGTTGGCTACTTCGGGCGGTTTTTGGGCTCATTCTGGCCATATTTTGAGCTACTTTGGGCAACTTTGGCTATCTAAAGTATATTTTAGAACCACTGTCTGTCTGTCTGTCTGTAATAAAAGTTTAGTTACTTTATTTTTTTGCTCAAGCAATGCTGGGGATATCTGCAAGTATATATAGGGGACAGTCGAGAACAAGGGCACTGAAGAGGCTTAGTGAAACTGCAGAAAAGGCATCATGCTGTCTGTGGAACAACCGCAATGGGCTATGGAACTCGGGAGAGTAAATTCTATCTTGTCCGCAATACATTGAGTTTTTCGTTGTATTGGTGAACGGACAGTGTCTTACAGGCAACACGCGGTGTATATTATATGAGGTGTCAGGTACAAGTAGATTTCAGTTGCTAGCGCACAGTGGCTTCACGCCTCGTTGGCTTTGCGCAGGTGGGTCTTGTCCCTAGTCGTGGTGTGCTGTGGAACGACCGCAATAATTTGTTTTCAACATGAGGGTTACTTTCACAATTGCCTCCGGCTGGCAGAATTGTGGATTTTAAAGCTGCAACCAAGGTGGAGTGGGTTCATTTTCTACATAAGACAACAGGAGGAGGAGACACTTGGGAATCATTACCCAGGTGGGCCCACCCCCCTTAGAGTGTAAAGGAGATTAAAGAGCCGAAACACTTGATCGATGGGGGATGCTTCTGATGATCAGATTGCCTCCTGTTGTATCGCTCTGTATAGAGTTTCCTATCATATATATATATATATATATATATATATATATATATATATATATATATATATATATATATATATATATATATATATATATATATATATATATATATATATATATATATATATATATATATATATATATATATATATATATATATATATATATATATATATATATATATATATATTGGAAATTACGATCATTGAATATACATACCAAGCTTCGTCTGTTTAATTCAAATGTTATCTCAGTGTTAACATACGGCTGTGAGAGTTGGAAAATAACAAAATCATTGGAGAACAAGCTGAATACATTCGAGAACAAATGTCTTAGAAAACTCATGAACATCAGTTGGAAAGAATTCAAGACTAATCGACAAATAAGAGAAGACTCTAGGCAGAAATATGTCTCCAACTATATAAGGAAAAGACGATGGTCATATATCGGTCATGTCCTACGAATGCAAAACAACAGAATACCATTGCAGGCACTCATTTGGGTTCCTGATGGTAAGAGGAAAAAAGGAAGACCAAAAGAAACACTCAGAAGAACAATAATAAGAGAAGGAAGAACGTTGGGATTAAACAATGTGCAAGAGCTTAGAGGGGTGGCGTCACAACGTACAACCTGGAGAGCACTGGTTTCTGCCTTATGCGCCGTGTTTGGTGCTTAAAGAATGTATTATTATTATTATTATTATTATTATTATATATATATATATCAACCTGAACTTTAACTCAATTTAAATAATTCAGCAAGACTGATTGTACATATTTACAATTTATTGAACCTATACCGTTTATCTTTTCGGATAGGTAACTTAAAAGAATTCAAATGTTTTTACATAATAAAATAAATAAACATGGAATGTCAATTTTCAAAAATAGATCAATATGATGAATTTTCTATTAAATATTACTTATCTATTTCACATATGTTTTGTCACTTTCACTGGACTGTGGAGTTAGTAATCATTTTAATAATGTCCACCCTGAGTCATCACTCACTAGGTTTGTGTTATTTGAATTTTTATTTATTAAATATAGTCTCTGGATAGGCTGACCAGTGGATTTGCTTATCCACTTATCTGCTAGGTTGAGATGAATCACTCTCTAGCACTGAACACTACAGATCTGAAGCTTCAGGTTGGGAAATTTTGGTACTTGCTCTATGATCATCAAGAACTTTCGCACCACAGAGTCCCACAGAGGTGGATGTCTCGTACAAATTTGGTAGTTGCAGGATAAAACCTAAGACAAAATTAAACACAACCTCTATATGTTCCATCACCACCCTATCATCACATACAAGGGACATGACGAACAGTGTCAGACATTGTGCTAACATATGCACAGGACAATTTACCTCGACACCACTCACAGCCAGTTCAATGTGACTACACTTTCCTTATAAATCCTAAGTTAGATCCATTTGTCCATGATCCGCCTCCATACAAATGATGTGGTATAGTATAACATACTAAGTAATACCTTGATCAATACATTTTAACAAATCCTGTCATTCTTTCTTATGTTCCTGATCAGTGTGTCGTTCCTTTAAGAAATACTCCTTCAAATACTTTATCAAACTTACAGGCGTACTTTTTGCCATCATTCGCAATCATGCTACACATTTACAAGGCTGGCTTTCCTCTAACTGTACACAGATGCTGGCATTTCCGCCGGCAACACACTCGTCCTGTACTTTTTCTTAACACATTCTACACCTTTCTAACACACAAGTGGATTAATCACAAGAAAATTACATAATTATATTTACATATATATATCTTTCTTACCCTCAGGCAATACACACAAGCTGTAACAGGCTGTTAATGGGCATCTAGGTCTGCTATGCAGATGCAGTGGCAAAGTATATGACAGTAACACTTTTACCGCTCTCTTCTGTTCAGCTTGCTTTTTGAAAAAGTTGTGGCCTCAATTCAGCCAAGTTCAAGGACTTATATACTACTACATCCTCCGTCTCGGATGGCATGGGGTAAAAGCGGTGTTAAAAATCTAAAACTGAGGCGTATTTTTGCCTTCAGTTCAATTAGCAAAATTTTTAATATTTATTATCTTTCTTAATTCTGGGCCGATTTTGATCATTTAAAGCTTGAATTATTCTGTGAATTTATCTCTACCGTTCTATATAATAATTATTTAGGTAGCAAAATGCATTTAAATCTATGCAGACTTTAACTAGCTAAATTGGGGACTACCCTGATATATAGATGTCATTTTACACGATCTTTCTCTCTAACTAAACTACTATTCAAGGAAGTCTTTGCACCTACCTCTAAAGTAACATTCCCATTGTTGAAATATATACTCCTTCCCGTTTTAAATTTCTTTAATCCTTTTGAAATTAAATATCTACGTACTGGAAGTTGCACAAAATGGGCCTCCATGTTAAGCATAAAATGTTTCATTATACACACCAAGAAGGGAGCGTTTTCATTGGCTATTGTATTGGTCCGTTTTCCCGTAGTATGGCGGGAGGTAAATATGACCGTGTTGTAAGACAGACCAAATCACGACAGAGTTCCCTGTCGTAGATTTTTGATAGGTATTTAAGATCAATTATGGTCCGGTCTGAATAGAACTAGAACAGGCGATAGCTCAGTGGGAGATAAGGTAAAGAAATTGATTTTTACGAGTGAAATGGTGAAAGGTAAAGTCTGTCCCTGGATTTTAGAGATAATCTATGGGAGATAATCGAATCCAACCTATCGATTACGACAGAGATTCTTAGATCAGACAGTTTTCCTATAACTATATATTGATATATTCAACCACTCACATCTACACACACACAGATAAGTGACGACAATTTGACGCACAAACGTGAAAACTATATCAATGGAATAGGGATCTTTTGGGACGAGCTGACCAACACACGTAAATAAAGTTTATGTAAATTTTATTTATCATAAAGAACTTCACAACAGCAATATTTTTGAATATCAATCAAATATAAATAAACATAAGTTAAGGAATTAATTAAAGAGTTAGACTCATAGGTGTAATCCTCCCTCCCTCTGTTGAGACAAGATCCCGTTAGAAGAAGAGTTATTAACCCCCAAAGAGTCAAAGGTTTGTACGCTATGGTCTAGGATTTCCCACTACAGTAAAGAACAGAGTTTATACGTTAATCTTTTCTGAAAGGGACAGCATTAGCAAAACTTGCATTAAAAATATACAAAGTGAGTACATAGGTTATACAATAAAAGAATTATTCATCCCTGCTTTCTCTCGCTCTGACAAACCTGTGATCACATCCAATAACTCTTACCTAATAGGTGCTTTCACAACATATGGAACAATCGTTAAGGTACTCACAGCAGTTCCAAGGTTGGGTTTTGGCGAAACAAGCCCCAGTTTCTCCAAGACCAATTAATCCAAATGTTGGGATTTGCTTGATTCGTTACTGTTAGTAGGATGCTGATTATGTCACTTCAATTTTTGTCCAGGTAGGAAAATACTTAAGAGATCTAATATTCACAGTGTACAGTAGCTTGGAATATTCGATCGTTAAATCGAGTGTCAGGTAAATAAATCTGTTCAGGATAAATCTTCTTCACAACACAGTGGTTGATAGTCAGGTACGGTCAATGTTTGATTATGTCGCCACAACGGGCTGAATGTATATGAAAATTTGGAAAAAGAAATCTGGATATCTATAAGTCCAGTTACAATTTATTCTTAATATTCTTTGGGTTGGTACTCTGTCTCTTTCTGTGTGTAAGCATGAGGCCAGACAAGTCACCTTGAAAACCCGATATTTATATCAGAATGTTCTCTTGTACTGTTGGACTTAAGTCCGTTATTCTCAGATTCATATGGAAGCCGCTGGTAAGGTTTAGGGTTTGACCCAATAATGTGTAAAGGAGAAAAAATACAAATACTTAACCATAATATAGTATTCTCAATCCTATCCTTAACCCGCGTGAAATATAATATATTTATCCACTTCGGTTATTTAACTTAAATCATAACCTACAAGCTTAGAGCTTGTCTTATCGTTTAAAACTCCCGTGGAATTAATTCTAGTCATTAAAAAAACTTAATCATCATGAATTAGAAATAATTATTTATTTCGTCAGTACTCATAATGAACAATGCATTTACTAGTCGGTTAAAATATTCTCTGAATGGTTACTAGCTATTAATTAAATTTACCTTATAGCTGGAATAGTTTAGCTAGAAATTATTATTTATTCTGCTAGCCTATGTAACACTGTAAAACCTAGAGAAATATAAATGACGGACCTATCTAGTAAATCAATCTGCACAGCAAATCTAGTAAAATATAATTGACTATTTTACCACTTGATTAAACTCAAAAATACTAGTAAATATAATTACCTCAAACACAGAAATTCTAAGACTATCTCCAACGAAAAACTAAGAAACTTCACTAATACAAGTGATTCTAGAACTCGAGCTAGATGTCTTTAAGATCTGTAGGTACTGGATAACTTGAGTTAGAATGCTGGTGTATATATATCTCTGAAATTAAATAGAATGTTACACTATACACCGAAACCAGACTCTCTGCTAGATTTAGCACCTACTTTCAGATCTTGGGGAACACGTGAAATCAAAGCCATTTTTTCACGCTAGAACCGAAACCCAGACTCTCTCTGTTGTGTACGGACTCGCTTGAGATCCGGCGTAACGTAATTTGCTAATCAGTGCAAATTTTACACGTCTCTGCTCGTATGGGCCATTCCAGCGAGCAATGTCCTTTGATCTTGCGATTCTCACCGTGTTTAATTACGTTTCTAGCGAACGGATTTACAAGGGAGGTAATAGAAATTTGTCTCACTTTGGTTCCAAATTATCTGCTCTTAGTACTCAAAATTTATTTCCCTTGATTGCTGTCTGATCTATTACAACGATTTTCAATCGCTGGCATTTAATTACAGCTCAATGTTAGCTAATAGGTCTGCTCGTGAACATTCATCAAAGGAAATAGCGAACAGAAATAAAATATGCGTGCTAAATTAGAAAAAGAGACATATCTCTGAGTGTAGGACGGTTTTATGTTAACAAACGTGCGTAGGTGAAAGAAAGGTAAAAGAAAAGTGTAGATAATGAAATAGATATATGAAAGCTATTATCATAATATGTCACAGACGTCCACGCTGAAAGATATGAAACCATTTCATGTCCACTTTATGGAAATAGTTTTCCTATATCTGTAGCTTCCGGGTGACTGTTTTCTTCCCTCTCATCTTCTTCCTCCGTCTTTATCCAATTCCTACTCACGACGTCTGCTCCAACGTTTTCTTTCTCCGGAATGAATTACTTGTGCGCTTGAAAGAGTGTCGCCGCTTTTGACATCGTTGAAAGATTCCGTGTGTATGCAGTGGAAATTCCCTGCAACTATCGTCATCTTCGTCAGTTATGGCGATCGCCAGGAGATGTTCGGAGGACGGCACCGATTTTTCCAAGTATTTCTTTAACAGATTTACATGGTAGACCTTCTCCTTTAATTTAATAGAGATGTGGTAGTTCGCCCTTGAGATCTTTTTAAGGACGGTAAACGGCCCTTGCCATCCGATACGTAGTTTGTTATTCCCGGTTGGGAGTAGCAACATTACTTTCTCTCTTGCTTGCAATTCTCTTTCTTTCGCAGCTTTCCTGTATCGGTTAGCGTGATTTGCGCGTGCTCGCTAAAGGTTGGTCGTTGCTAGGTCCCATCCTAGTTTTAACCGTTCCTTTAATTCCGACACATATTTACTGGCTGAGACGACTGTTTCATCCGCCTTCTGGTCTGTCAGCGACCTGAGTAAGGCTTCAAGCGGGCCCTTGATAGGTCTGCCGAATAAAAGTGTAGCTGGGGGAAAACCCGTAGAGGTCTGGGGGAACTACCCTGTAGGCGAATAAGGCTGCAGGAATGAAAAGGTCCCAATCTTCCGGTTTCTCTTGTCCTAGCTTACGTAACATCACGGTGAGGCTGCCGTTGAAACGTTCCACGAGCCCATTTCCGGCCGCATGATACGGGCTAGTGTGGATGTGTTTGGCCCTCAAGATCTTAAAGATCTCCATTAACAGGCTACGGAATTGGGATCCATTATCCGTCAAAACTTGTTGAGGGAATCCCAACCGTGTAAAAATCTGCAATAGAGCACTGCGACATGCTTGGAATCTGTGCATGTTAGCGGTATAGCTTCGGCCCACATAGTGCATGTGTCGACTAAGGTCAGGATAAACCTGTTCCTTCTTTTGGTCCTTTCTAGGGGTCCAACAATGTCGACAGCAACCCGTTCAAATGGTGTTCCCACTATTGGCATTTCCCTCATGGGGGTTCCAATGCTTGGGCGCAGGATTTCACGTATCTTATAATATCAGTATTTATTCCTGGCCACAATAGTGAGTCTGTATTCGCTGATTTGTGGCTTTCTGTCTCATATGTCCGCTGAAGGGAAGAGAGTGCCCCATTTCTAAGATTTGGCTTCTGTACTGTTTCGGTACTAGGAGCTGGTTATGCTCTTGTTCAGGGTTGCCCGTTCTACGATAAAGTACGCCATCCTTAGAAAAAATGTCATCGTTGTGTCTGGGGTCCTTAGCCATGGGCAGTTTCCTAAAGCAGGGCTCCAAAGTAGGGTCCTTTTGTTGCGCCTCTTTAAGTTCCTTAGGCAACAAATTTTGCGCAGGCTCCCGTTCCTTCTTGGTTTGCCCTCTTGTGGTTACTGCTGCCACAATTGGCTCTTTCGGTTTCCCAATAAACACAGATCTACAGCCAAGTATGACTGGGTAGATCGGGTCATCCATAACAGCCGCTTTGATCACACCTCTGACAAATTCAGAGTGTATCTCCACCAATACGATGGGAAGCGAAATAGTGCATCTCTCTTAAAAACTCCACAAAGTTTGAACAATTTCTTCTGTCTCTTCACCAAGTTTGATCAAATGCCTTGCGACAATACTGTGGCGCTGGCTATTGCACGCCACACGCCAGAAACTAGACAAGATTTTGGTGCTGATGAGCGCGGCACAATGATGATTTTGTCGCTATGTGTATTGCGCACATGACGTGAGCAGTTTGGAGAAAAAATATACAGAGCTTGTGTTTACCCTGAAGGGTGGATAGTGTTTCTACTAGATGGTAGATATTTGAGAAATGTCGACTGACAAATATATCGGAAGATAATAATGTGTTCATATTTCTAATCAGGAATGGAAGAGGAATTAGATAATATTAATTAGGACCCACGGATTATGAAGTTGCTGAATTTACCTAACTTGTGTTGCCTTGTAAAGATGTCAGTGTCATGTGATTAAATGTGGAAAAGCTAACAGAGTTTAAAGTCGATCTGTTGCCTGTTGATATGGGTCTTTGGAAGTACAGTTATATAAATGGATTGTGGTGGTAATGAACCCTGAGGACACCTTGTATAATAATCCTAGACACTGGAAAGAAAAACGAGTATAATTGTTCAACGGAATGGAATGAAATATAACGCCACAAATACAATCAAAAGAAAGCCCCGTGTCTAAAAGACAATCAGTTGAAGTCCCGTTCAAATTAACAGTACCTCGCGTAGAGGGCCTCTCTCCCTCAGGTTGAGAATCACTGACAATAATTCTTTTTTGCGAGTCTGTTTGCAAGCATCCGATGCGTTTAGGCTCGGTGTGCTTGCTCTGATCAGTTGTCCCGTGCGCAGGGGTTTTCCCTTTCTCGCCCTGTCCTTTCTGGCCGCGCTGCCATGTAGGACGGTTGGGTTGATCAGAATTCTTATTGTTGGTGGGGTACCTGTTTTTATAGAACTTAGATCTTTCAGGAGGGGGATTCTGGGGTCTAGTTTCTCTGTGGTTATTTTGGTGAGAAGAATGGGAAGACTGCTCTAGATTATTCTTTCGAGAAGGCTCTTCTGTCGGTTTGCGTTTTGTGGCCGGCAGTTCGGCCAGCGCATTATGATATCGTCAGACTTTTCCTAAATATCTTCCAGCTTTTCTGCACCTTGCTCAGCCAGAAATCTCCGGGTGTCACTTGAAAAAGTGTTCTTTATTTGTTCGGTTATAACGAACTCCTCAAGTCCTTCATATGTAGAGGCAAACTGCGAAAGCTCCAGGCACTTTGTCAATTATCCCTTTAGACGAGAAGAGAACTGCTGAAAAGTTTCAGAGCTCTCCTTTCTGCTGTTACGGAACAGTTGCAAAAATTTGCGAACGTTCATTTCAAACCGTTCAAGTAAAGCTTTCTTCAACACGTCGTAATTGTCTTGTTGGCTGCTTTCCAGTTTTGCGTACGCATCATGAGCAGACCCTTTTAAAGCCTGGGAAAGTTTCAAACACCAACGCGATCTCTCTAAACCGTACAGATTTGCCATTTTCTCAAATTTTTCTAGATACGTGTCAATCTTCTCATTAGGACATGGGAAAGATTCTAGAGCAAAAGACATAGCGGTGAGTTGAGGAGATTGAGTGTTAAAAGGATCAGTCATCTGTGATTGAGGTAGAGAGTCACCATTGCTGGAGGTAGAGAGTCACCATTGCTGGAGGTAGAGGCTGCACCACGACTTTGGACCTCTAGAGTCTTAAGCACCAATTCGTGGTGTCTCTGTTTCTCTCTTTCCTCAGGCTGTCGTCGATGCTCATTTTCTCTTTCCTCATGCTGTCTCTCCTTCTCTATTTCCTCATGTTGTGTCTCCTTCTCTCTTTCGTTCGCCCTGCGAATTTCCATTTCCTCCTCAATCTTCTTCTGCTCTTTAGCTTCGGCTGCTTTTTCCTTCTCCCTAGCTACTGCTTCTTTCTTCTTCGCATCATATCTGTCAAGTTCGTCCCTGACAAAAGCTTCCGCTTCTTCTCCTTCCAATCCCTCTTCCCTTGCTTCCTCTCTGAGCATCTGCCTAAGCTTTGCCCGCTCTGCCATTGCAAATAGCTGACTGTGACTTACCCGAGAAAGAAGGAAGAAAAAGGATACACTGGTTTCCTACCACTTACGAGAAAATACAAAAAAAAAATATGTTATTTAACTGGGATACCTCCTCCTTATAATTAGTTATCTAACTATCACTGCTATTAACTGGCAATAAAGGCTCCTAATGCAGACGACTACGCCAAATAAATGGTAGTTCAGATTAATCAACTAACCCAAAAACTAAGTTACTACCGTGGGGGGGGGGGGGGGGGGGGGAAATTTATTGCAAAAATATGAAGGAGAAAAAAAATTCCCTTAATTTTTTTTAAGTCCACTATCACGTCACCCCTGAAGTCAGTTAGGGTAAGGAAGGCAATTAACTGGACGTTATAGTCCGAACGCACTCCTTCGCTTAGCTCAAACATCTGTGCTTCAAAAAACCCTGTGATTGTTTTACAATCACACACTACAAGCGGCTTTGTATTACAAAATCAATACATAACATAACTCCGACAAAAATTACACTGTAAATCCAATTGTATATACTCAACAATGCTGTGGAAAAAACAATTAATATTTGTGTGGTCAGCAAACCAGTAAACAGATCGTTTGTCTAGGGGATAATTATTTTTATTGTTACTTAATCTCAAGAGACAATCACACTCTTGCTCTATCTAGACTGTAGAAAATTTAATCCTACAGACGAGCTGACATTTGTCGTGCTTGCTCAGAATTAGAGTTCGATTCCCGGAAAACGATCCTTCATTTGTCGTAGATTTTTGATAGGTATTTAAGATCAATTATGGTCCGGTCTGAACAGAACTAGAACAGGCGATAGCTCAGTGGGAGATAAGGTAAAGAAATAGATTTTCACGAGTGAAATGGTGAAAGGTAAAGTCTGTCCCTGGATTTTAGAGATAATCTATGAGAGATAATCGAATCCAACCTATCGATTACGACAGATATTCTTAGATCAGACAGTTTTCCTATAAATATATATTGATATATTCAACCACTCACATCTACACACACACAGATAAGTGACGACAATTTGACGCACAAACGTGAAAACTATATCAATGGAATAGGGATCTTTTGGGACGAGCTGACCAACACACGTAAATAAAGTTTATGTAACTTTTATTTATCATAAAGAACTTCACAACAGCAATATTTCTGAATATCAATCACATACAAATGAACATTAGTTAATGAATTAATTAAAGAGTTAGACTCAGAGGTCTAATCCTCCCTCCCTCTGGTGAGACAAGATCCCGTTAGAAGAAAAGTTATTAACCCCCAAAGAGTCAAAGGTTTGTACGCTATGGTCTAGGATTTCCCTCTACAGTAAAGAACACAGTTTATACGTTAATCTATTCTGAAAGGGACAGCATTAGCGGAACTTGCACAAAAAATACAAAGTGAGTACATAGGTTATACAATAAAAGAATTATTCATCCCTGCTTTCTCTCGCTCTGACAAATCTGTGATCACATCCAGTCACTCTTACCTAATAGGTGCTTTCACAACATCTGGAACAATCGTTAAGGTACACACAGCAATTCCAAGGTTGGGTTTTGGCGAAACAAGCCCCAGTTTCTCCAAGACCAATTAATCCAAATGTTGGGAAACGCTTGATACGTTACAGCTCAACGTTAGCTAATAGGTCTGCTCGTGAACATTCATCACAGGAAATAGCGAAAAGAAATAAAATATGCTTGCTAAATTAGAAAAAGAGACAGATCTCTGTGTTGAGGGCGGTTTTATGTTAACAAACGTGCGTAGGTGAAAGAAAGGTAAAAGAAAAGTGTAGATAATGAAATAGATATATGAAAGCTACTATCAAATTATACAAATCACTTGTATTATCTATTCTCTTATATGGTTGTGAGAGCTGGACACTCACTGCAGATACGGAGCGAAGGATTCAGGCTTTCGAGCATAAATGTTATAGAAGAATTCTGCGCATTTGCTATAAAGAGCACAAAACAAATGTCTATGTTAGAAAAAAGATAAACACCTATGCAGGAAACCAAGAACCACTTTTGTCAGTAGTGAAACGTCGAAAGCTTGCCTGGTTTGGGCATGTAACTCGTCATGACTCCCTTTCGAAAACGATCCTCCAGGGAACAGTCAAAGGTAAACGGAGAAGAGGAAGGCAAAGAAAATCCTGGGCTGATAACATCAAAGAATGGGCAGGACACGGTTTTTCCATACTTGTACGCATTGCTGAGGACAGAGAGCAGTGGAGGACCCTGTCTGCTGATGCTTCCACCATGGCACCCCTACGACCCATGACGGGTTACGGTTTGAGATGAGATGATGATTATCATAATATGTCACACTCGCCCATTTAAAAGCGTGAACCACCTGGTGGAGCTTTCCTGTCTGGATTTACAATCACAGCATTCTCCTAAAATGGGGTTCAATCTGCCTTCCTGGTATCCTGGTTTCCTGCAGGTGGGTCAATTCATTAAGCACTACTCAAGAAATTTGCCTCAACATTCTGAGATCCAGGGATAACCACCGCGTGTTGTGTTAATAAACAGCACAGGTGCTGCTGCCTGTCTAATTGCTGATTATCAATTAATGTTCACCATTACTCTTCTCTGAGTCTATTCAATGACATGACCAGAGGTGTTAGATGTTCCTCAAGGTTCCAATAGTTATGAGGATGTCATCCATGAAATTGGTGATAGCTGAGTGTCATAAGGGATCCAGTAATTTCCTCATCATCCTGGATAAAACACTCGGAGTATTCTTCAACCCAAAAAGCAACATATGGAACTCATAGTGCCCGTCCGAAGTGTGAACAGCCAGCAATGGTCTGAGCTCAGGCTTGACGGGAATCTGGTAATGCCCTTATCTAGATTCACTAGTGACTCTGTTACTGTAATTATTTCCCAAATCCAGACAGAGTCTATTTTCACCAGGGGTTTCCTGAGCTAAACTTCACTGGGGCGATATGATTCATATGGGGAAATAAATTTCCTGCACCAAGAAATCAATTCTCCCTGTAGCATTTGCTATATGATATAAAATCTCAATCCATGTCCGTGTCAAATACTTCCAATGGACTGTGTATAGGGCCGGCCAGCTACCACCGTTACCGGTACCCTTTCTAATGTAAACGGCAGTATGCTGATGTTGGCTGTGCTGTCAAATTAGCACACACCAATCGTCCACTGCCGATTTTCTAAGGGATTCCCCGTCTTGTCACTTGCAAAGATGGCCTATTAACCTCATTGCTTTTTTTTATCCAGTTCCACGTATTCCGTCCAAGTGGGTGTCGGGGTGGACTGGGTTATGTTTACTCTCGGTACAACACGGAGAGTTGACAGGGTCACTGGTTTTATGGAAGACGATGTGTGAGAAGGTGCCGTCTTACCCACTATGTCTACCTGTTTATGTTTCTTTTTACTTTCAGGCCTATGTCCGTCACAATGCGTTTCTAGGTCCTGTTGATTTTCTCCACGTGTGGAGTTTACCTTGCTACATTGATCACAGGCATTTACATACTGAGTGATATCTTCAGCAATGCCTGGCCAATAATGGTTTTCAGATGCCCTTTGACAGGTGGTACCAATTGTTGTATGTGCACCGTCTGGTACAACATGTGCTAATTCCATAACCTTTTCCCTATATGAAGAGGGTAGAACCAGCTGTCCATGGCCATTGGATCTTGTTCCAGCTTTTCTATAAAGCGATCCGTTCTTCATATAAAATTCTCCTTTCTTAGGGGTGTTATGGCTGTTTGGCAATTTGCCAAAGCAAGGTTTTAATGTTTTGTCTTTTACTTGGGCCTTTTCATTCTTTTAGGATGAATATTTAGTGGTGTTCCCTCCTCCTTCCTGGGACTTGACCTGGTCTGGAGTGTTGCCATGATCATAGGTTTTATTGGGTTCCCTAGGATAACATATCTGCTTCCTAACACCGGCGGGTAATTAGGATCATCACATACTGCTGCACTGATCACTCCGTCCACATAACGAGTCTTGACATTGATTCTGGCTATGGGAAGTGTCATGGTGGCTGTTCCTTTTAGTGCCCCTTGTATCACCAATTCTTCTGTGGTATATTGATCAGGGTGCACCAAGAATGCACTCACAACTGAGTCATATTCCAATCCGGAATCATAAAGGCACTTGATAGTTGTGCCATTACAAGTTACTTCTTCACAGGTGGGGGATGATGGAGATCTACCGGACTTGATGTCGGTTCCTTCTTGCCCTTTCCCACTGTTATCATACATGCAGCATGATATGGAGGTACTTTCCTACCACATTCAATTGTATTGTGGTTGTTCATTTTACAAATTATACACCACTTATCTCCCTGTCTGTAGGGTTTCTTGTCCTGTACCTGAGGGTTCCTGTTTCTATGATCAAATCTGGGTTTGTCATAGTCTTGTCTGTAACTGTGTTGTTGGTCCCTATTATCATACTGTTACGCACAGATTCTTGTATTGGCAATGAATATATATATATATATATATATATTATATATATATATATATATATATATATATATATATATATATATATATATAATATATATATATATATATATATATATTAATATATATAATATATATATATATATATATATATATATATATATATATATATATATATATATATATATATATATATATATAAAGATATTTGATTTTGTCTGTATGTTGTGTATATTTGCAAATATTTGTTAATATTTTACTTCTGAGATTAGAACTCTAGTC
Source organism: Oreohelix idahoensis (assembly GCA_024509875.1). Classification (NCBI taxonomy): domain Eukaryota; kingdom Metazoa; phylum Mollusca; class Gastropoda; order Stylommatophora; family Oreohelicidae; genus Oreohelix; species Oreohelix idahoensis. Next base: position 63,845 of record JAMPIV010011572.1, read on the forward strand.
AAAGGGCCAATACTTATTTTTTGCTTCGAATGAAAGTAAATATGTAGTTGTCCACCTGAATATAGTTCAAAGTTAACTTTAGCGCATGCCCAACTGGGTTTCCCTATTTTTGAAAGGGGAACTTCCGTCATGTCAAGATGTGATCTGTGTACGGGGCAAGACATGTTCTGATGTCCCCGAGTTTTTCTTTTGATTGATTGTCAGTGTCAGCGTACCTATTGTGGCGTCCTAATAAATGTTTGGAAAACGTCACCAGCTGTTATTTTTTCGCTTCCTCGTCGTGAGTCAGTGTGACGTCCATGTAACGAGTATACAGTTGCTCTGGGTGGAACTTTATCCATATCATCCCTCCATACATAATGTCAGCGCACCACCCACGCAAACCAGTCCAGAGACACCCTACCTCTTCATCTCCATCACCTCCGACATCTGAGAGCGTCTACCTGGGTTCGGGTGTCCAAAGATAGTGTGAAGAAAAATAATAACACAGAATAACACATTATCACACACTCATCTTGGTTTGGGGGTGGCCTACTATTTTCTACCTGCTTCTTCCTAATTCCTGCTATCTCTTTCTGGGCTGCCTGATATCTCTCAGCAACTGTTAAAATCTCCCCCAATCTCTCTGCACCTTGTTCCATAAGAAATTTTCTTATGTCTGGAGGCATAGACTCTCTCACTTGCTCCATCATGATCATTTCTTTTAGGTCTTGACAATTTCCTAGAGCAGTCCATTTCTCCAAGTATGTTTCTAATCTGGCAGAGAACTGGTGGTAAGTTTCTCCAGAAAGTAGCTTAGCAGTTCTGAATTTCTTTCTATAAAATTCTGAGTTCTTTTCATAGCGAACCAGTAATGCCTGCTTCAAGAGTTCATAATCTTCTTGGTCTTCTCTGCCAAGTTTTGCAAAAACTTCATAAGAAGCTCCTCTCAGCCCTTGTGATAACTTAAGTCTCCATTTCTCTTTCTCTAAGCCATAGTTAGTTGCTAACCTTTCATAGTGACTTAAATAAGACTCAGTATCATCTTCTTTTTCCACAAATGGATCCAAGTGAAAGTTCATGGCTCCATTTGAGGCACCTTGACTTGCACTAATGTCAGAGGTAGTTGGGCTACTTCCATTTTCTGTAACATGTCCTTGAAGTTCAAGCTCTTTCAATCTTAATTCGTGTTCCCTTTGCAACCTTTTTTCTCTGCCTCTCTTTTAGCAACCTGTCTTCTCTCTTCCCTATCAGCTTCTATTTCCTTAGCCTTCCTATCAGCTTCTTGTTGAAGTTTCTTAGCCTCAGCTTCTATTTGTAACTTCTTAGCTTCAGCTTCTACTTGCAATCTCTTAGCTTCAGCTTCTACTTGTAATCTTCTTTCTGTTTCAAACCTCTTATCTTCTCGTTCTATAAACTTGTCACATTCAGTAGTGACATATTTAATAAGGTCCTCCACACTTAACCCAAACTCCTTTGCCGACTGCACCGTAGCAGATCTAAACTTTGCCAAGTCTGCCATTCTCTTGCAATCTTATCAATATACTAATTACAAACTCAATTAATATACTTATAATTAATAAAGACCACTGTCAGCGTATCCAGTCACCAACATTTTGTTATGTACTCACTACTATTACACTGAGTTATATTTAACTTTTATTTTCTTTACCTTTATTTAAAACCTATTTATATTTTATCTACTCCTACTGTTACCCTTACGACTGAATGTCTCAAAGTAAAGACCCCAGGGTAGTAAATGAAATCCCGGAAGGAGACACCAGTGTCGCGAGAGGTTCAGATGTTATTGAGAATGTAAGATATCCTGGACAAAAAGATGTATCAGATGATACCAGGATAGTGCCAGATAAGAGACTGGTCTTACAAGAAATACCCCCTTCTCTGAAAAAAGTAAAGGTGTATCGATAATCAAAGGTATGATCAGCTGTATAAACCTTCAGGTATGATGATAGCGTTGGTTCCTGAATGTCTATGTGCTACCTCTCAAGATCCTCCCTTGAAGAATGTTTATTATTATTATTATTATTTGTATTGACTCTGCTAGGGGATTAATTAATTAAATGGGTAACTATATATATCTCAGATCAGGAGTTTTCAGTGCTAGAGAGTGATTCATCTCAACCTAGCAGATAATTGGATAAGCAAATCCACTGGACAGCCTATCCAGAGACTATATTCAATAAATAAAAATTCAAATAACACAAACCTAGCGAGTGATGACTCAGGGTGGACATTATTAAAATGATTACTAACTCCACAGTCCAGTGAAAGTGACAAAACATATGTGAAATAGGTAAGTAATATGTAATTGAAAATTCATCATAGTGATCTATTTTTGAAAATTGACATTCCATGTTTATTTATTTTATTATGTAAAAACATTTGAATTCTTTTAAGTTACCTATCCGAAAAGATAAACGGTATAGGTTCAATAAATTGTAAATATGTACAATCATATTTATATATATATATAAACCAGAACTTTAACTCAATTTAAATAATTCAGCAAGACTGATTGTACATATTTACAATTTATTGAACCTATACCGTTTATCTTTTCGGATAGGTAACTTAAAAGAATTCAAATGTTTTTACATAATAAAATAAATAAACATGGAATGTCAATTTTCAAAAATAGATCACTATGATGAATTTTCAATTACATATTACTTACCTATTTCACATATGTTTTGTCACTTTCACTGGACTGTGGAGTTAGTAATCATTTTAATAATGTCCACCCTGAGTCATCACTCGCTAGGTTTGTGTTATTTGAATTTTTATTTATTGAATATAGTCTCTGGATAGGCTGTCCAGTGGATTTGCTTATCCAATTATCTGCTAGGTTGAGATGAATCACTCTCTAGCACTGAAAACTCCTGATCTGAAGCTCCAGGCTGGGAAATCTTGGTACTTGCTCTATGATCATCAAGAACTTTCACATCACAGAGTCCCACAGAGGTGGATGTCTCGTACAAATTTGGTAGTTGCAGGATAAAACCTAAGACAAAATTAAACACAACCTCTATATGTTCCATCACCACCCTATCATCACATACAAGGGACATGACGAACAGTGTCAGACATTGTGTTAACATATGCACAGGACAATTTACCTCGACACCACTCACAGCCAGTTCAATGTGACTACACTTTCCTTATAAATCCTAAGTTAGATCCATTTGTCCATGATCCGCCTCCATACAAATGATGTGGTATAGTATAACATACTAAGTAATACCTTGATCAATACATTTTAACAAATCATGTCATTCTTTCTTATGTTCCTGATCAGTGTGTCGTTCCTTTAAGAAATACTCCTTCAAATACTTTATCAAACTTACAGGCGTACTTTTTGTCATCATTCGCAATCATGCTACACATTTACAAGGCTGGCTTTCCTCTAACTGTACACAGATGCTGCCATTTCCGCTGGCAACACACTCGTCCTGTAATTTTTCTAAACACACTCTACACCTTTCTAACACACAAGTGGATTAATCAGCAAAATTGCATTAAATATATATATATTATATATATTATATATATATATATATATATATATATATATATATATATATAAATATATATATATATATATCTTTCTTACCCTCAGGCAATACACACAAGCTGTAACATGCTGTTAATGGGCATATAGGTTGCTATGCAGATGCAGTGGCAAAGTATATGACAGTAACACTTTTTTTACGCTCTCTTCTGTTCAGCTTGCGTCCATTTGACCAAAAGTTGTGGCCTCAGTTCAGCCAAGTTCAAGGACTTATATACTACTGTATCCTCCGTCTCGGATGGCATGGGGTAAAAAGCGGTGTTAAAAATCTAAAACTGAGTCGTATTTTTGCCTTCAGTTCAATTAGCAAAATTTTTAATATTTATTATCTTTCTTAATTCTTGGCCGATTTTGAAGTTGAAGGCAAAAAAAAAATAATAGAATGATAGATAATAATTGGAAGAGTAACACCTAGAGATTATCTGGAAATAGCGTATTAGATTGGTCCTTCAAAATAAGAGACAGAAAACAAAAACAGATCCATTATCTAGCCAACTTGACAAGAAGAATTGACACTGATATGATCTGACAGTTACTGTCATTGACTTCCTATTGCTGACAAATAATGTGACTGACCTCTGTGGATAAGAAATCATTGTGACGATCTAGCAAACGTCTAAGGAGCTCGTCAGCAACTTCCTTCTCCTTGTTGTCGTCGTTGACATGGAATCCGGTGCCAATGTCCTCGACATCACCATTATCATGCTCGTTGTCTGTTATTGCCAAGTCGCCGAATTCCTTGGGCGATCCACCATCACTGTTATCAGAATGTAAGGGACTGTCTGAGATCTGAGACCAGACAGTTAAGTCAATGTCTCCACCTGCCATGTTCTGACCAGACTTTATTCGGGTATGAAGACTTTTTAGCTTCTCTGCAGAGACTGAAAGTTTAACGGTGAATGATTCGTTAGTTACACTGAGAGAGAGAGAGAGAGAGAGAGAGAGAGAGAGAGAGAGAGAGAGAGAATTTGATAGATTCGTGGAACTACCAGTTTAAATTAATGAAATAATGAAGGAAGTGATACATATTTGTTGCACGGTTCTAAAAAGACTTCACACACATAACATTTTCGCCATCATCAGCTGCCATCTCCACAACGAAGGTTGGCTGTAATAGATCTCCAACGTCTTCTATCTCTTGTCTTGGTGGTGCTGACAGACTCTTTCCTGTCCATCTCTTGATGTTATTTTCCCACTTATTTCGCTGTCTTTCCCTTGCACGTTTGCCTTCAACTCGCCCTTAAAATTATGCACTATGTATAATCAAGAATTAAACCTGACTGACATAAGAAATAGTTCCTCCAACTCCTGTCTTGTTACTAACATTTCATAACGAACTGTATCAACAAGCGAATACCAACGTTACAGAAAAGTCAATAAATGGTCTATTCATTTATGCATTGAGTGCCATACTGACTTCAGGGGTAAAGGTAAAGGTAAAGAATCCCGTTACATGCCCATTGATACTGACTTGAGTAGTCGATCTTATCTCTTCATTTTCTACAGTCACTGGTGTCTAGAATCAGCTGTGTCTTCAGTCTCTCCTCTTGCCTTGTGGTCAGTTTGTCGAAGTATTTTTCTCTCTCCATCTTTCTGTTCTTGACTTCTATCTATCTATCTATCTATCTATCTATCTATCTATCTATCTATCTATCTATCTATCTATCTATCTATCTATCTATCTATCTATCTATCTATCTATCTATCTATCTATCTATCTATCTATCTATCTATCTATCTAGCTATCTATCTATCTATCTGTCTATCTGTCTATCTGTCTGTCTGTCTGTCTGTCTGTCTGTCTGTACGTCTGTCTGTACGTCTGTCTGTGTGTCTGTCTAATCATGTTTTGTTTATCTGTATGTTATTGCTTATTTTATTGCCTTTTTAGCGTATTTTATTTCTTGATCATTATTTGATACTGTAAATGTATGCTGGTAAAGTACCGTTGCATGCCACCCTAATCCCATTTTGTTTCGAATAATTATATAATAATGTATATGGTTTGATGATTATTTTTTTTCAATATACTTCATATCTTGATTGTGATTGAAAACCGTTAATGTATGCTTTGTATTACTTTTAAAATGTTGCATCAGCAGCGTATTAAGGGTTTGCGGAGGGGGGGGGCGGTCCTCCCTAGGAGAAACCAGGAGACAGTCATCGGGCACTATTATGACAGTATCGCACTGATAAAAAACTGCATGAAAGCATATAATATTTTTATGTGTGTTTTATGAGGGGTGCCAAAGGAAGATTCCGCCCCGGGTGTCAAATAATTTAGGTACGCCTCATTATTGCATTCCCTTACATTAATGTTGCATGTACATTTGAGAATGAATGAATACGGTATAAAAGATGAGAAAAATTAAGGACAGAATGTAAGACGTCCTTCGCGCCCAATTTTCCACCTTTGGAAAATAAAGTTCATTCGCTCGTTCGCTTTATATGCTCAAGTGAGAAACCAAGCTCATGTACTCGTACATATTCTAGCTAGCTGGTGTAAAAAGTAGGAAAACAGACGCACATTTATTTCACGTAAGTTGTAGGAGGGACTCAGAACTTGGTAGCGTCACGCTTCAGTCTAAACATCTATACATGGGTACTTGATTCTGCTTTTGAGTTAGAGAAGTCATGGACAGCAAGGAAGGGAACTGATCTCCCACTTCATAAAGCTGGACCTAATATTGTGGAATCCCTAACACTTCACTCCCTTGCTGAAGATATTTTGATCAATGGGACTCAAAGCTGTTCATCTTTGTGAAGATTGTTGTCTTCAACACTCCATGAAAAACACAGTCAGTCACTACTCATTCAGTCTCAAACTGTTCAAATATTCCATAGTATTTATTAGTATCGTCATCAGCTGCAATCTCCACATCGAAGGTCGGCCGTAATGGGTTTCCAACATCTTCTGTCTCTTGTCTTGGACATCAATTCAGCGACCTGGGAGTATGAAGCTGCCGATCGCACCAAGTGGCGATGCTCCCTAGGTGCTACCTCAGATTGGGTTAAAAGAAGCTCTCACAACAAGCAGAAGAGAAAAAAACACGTCGAAAGGAACACCGGGTTTAAAAAAACCAGCTGAGGGCTTTCACTTCAGGGTGCATTCCCATAACACTGGCTAACAAAAAAATTTTTTTTGTTCTTTCTCTAACATTTCTATGTTTTTCTGGTCAATTTTAATGCGCTGTTTTTAAAACTGCAAACCGTTTTTCTCTATCAGGTCGGGATCTCTAGAAATACGCAATTGAAGTTTTTTTAACAACGCATACAGTATTACAACATCATTCGTACAAGAAGTATAACAGTTATGTAGACTTGAATTTATTAGCAGTCGACTTTCGTCGGCGAATGGCATGTGGTACATCGCGATGAAGCATCCAACAATAATCGGCAAGCATGGTCACACTCCACCGTCCTTGATAACGCGACTCCATTACGGCGATATCTTGATGGAATCGTTCTCCGTGTTCATCGCTGACTTCGCCAAGGTTGTCAGGGAAAAAGTCAAGATGCGAATCGAGCAAATGGATTTTGAGGGACATGTTACAGCCCATAATGCTGTATGCATCTATGCACTGCTTAACAATATGCACATAGTCGACAGATTTGTGATTTCCCAGAAAGTTATCGACGATCGATTTGAATGCCATCCATGCGCGAAGTTCACTACCATGTAACAAGTTCTCGAATTGTTTGTCTGCAATAACTTTCCTAATCTGAGGTCCTACAAAGATACCTTCCTTTATCTTTGCATCGCTAACTTGCGGAAACTTTTCTCGAAGATAAGTGATAGCTTTGCTCGTTTTATCTAACGCTTTTACGAAATTCTTCATGAGCCCCAACTTTATATGTAACGGTGGTAAAATGATGCTGTCTTTGTTAACTAATGGCTCGTGTATTACATTTTTATGCCCGAGCTGCATACGATCCTTTCTTGCATAATGTTCCTGTCTGTTGCGGCTGTCCCATTCACATAGGAAGCAACAAAATTTAGTATACCCAGTCTGCATGCCCGTGAGAATTGCAATGACCTTTAGGTCTCCACAAATCCGCCATTGGTAGTCATTGTACTTTATTTTTGCCAAAAGTATAGCCATATTGTCATAAGTTTCTTTGATATGAACAGAGTAGGCGACTGGAATTGATGAAAATAAATTTCAGTTATGCAATAACACGGCTTTTAGACTAGTCTTGGAAGAGTCGATGAAAAGTCTCCATTCGTTGACTATGTGCTCATGACCGAGGTGCACAATTAGACCGTTTACATCTTTGCAATAGCAAATGTCATCATCCATCTCAAAGTATTGAACAAGTTCCTTGTGTCTATGACGAAATTTAGATATCGGAGTATTGGAAGCTAAAAGATTCCATTCTTTGAGTCGCGAACCGAGTAATTCCGCTTGTCCTTTGGTAAGAGCGAGATCACGTATTAGATCTGAAAGTTCTGAATGGTTAATTAAGTGAACACCATCATTCACCGGTACATAATCCGAGTCAGAATTAGTTTCTAAAGCAGGTAAACTATCACTTTCTGATGGTTCATTAATGTCCAACGGATATTGTTCTGGTGGAACAGGGATCGGACACGTGATTGGATTATGAGGCACTGGTTTCGAAACCGATTCAATATTTGGATAAGCCACAGACTTTCTAGTTTTAAAAGTGAAACCATGGATATTTGTCAAGCAGAAGTAACAATCAGTAGCGTGATTTGTCGGTTCACTCCACATGACTGACACTCCAAAAGGCATCGACTTATGCTTCGGCGATTTTCGTAACCAACCTGCCAATTTATTTGCACAAGTCGAACAAACTGCATTTGGCTTCCAAGATTTATTTGCATCATCAACTTTCGAATAGAAATAAAGTTCATATGCTTTCTTTAGTAGTGGTGTAAAGTTTTTCTGGTGAACACGATCGGTAAAATATCCGAACACGTAACAGAACAGATCAGCCGAATTTCTACAACTTCTAGGAGCCATATTTCGCTCAGAATTATTTCAAAATACAGTAACTATTTGAAAAATAGCGTAACATATGTCATGCATCTTTTAGCAGTATAAAAAGTAGAATTATTTTGCATTTTTTTAATTTTTAATAAGTTATATAGTAAAAATGAAACGGAGCAAATAACGGTTTCCCAAACATATATTTATTCACAAATATCTTAAAAACCCGATGTGATAGAGATAAACGGATTTCAAATTTGAAATCAGCGCAAGAAACTGACCTAAGAACACTTATTATTATATAAGAAAGAAAAATGTTGTTTGTCAGTGTAATCAGTTATGGTTGAAGGGGCTACAACTATAACGACCTAATTTTTTTTCTCCCTTTCCATGAGACAAGCCCTTTTCTTCTATATATTCACATCTCAGAGGTCTCAATTCTTTCTTCCAATGCTTTTTTCTTTGTCCGTGTTTGTATACCATATAGTACAATGCAGAACATATGTAGCCATTGATGATTCTGTTTTAATTTGTGAGTTAGTTGTTTAGATGTTATCATGTGTCTCATGTTGTTGAATGTAGCTTTGGCCATTCCTATTCTCTTGTATTTCTGTTTCGTATCTGCCATCTTCTGTTATTGTATGACCAAGATACGTTGGTCCAAGATGTCGACTTGTTCCATGATTTCTCCATTTATTCTTATTTTTCAACGTTCGCTTATTGTCAGCTTTGTTACTTATCATAAGTTTCGTTTTCTCAGTGTTAGTGTCCAATCCATATTCATGACTTGTGCTATTTACTTGCTTCGCTAGTTCTTGTAATTCCTGTTCGCCTTCAGCCGACAAAACTGTATCATCTGCATAGCTAACATTGATTATATTGATCTTCCACCGAGATATTATTATTTGCCACCAAAAACTGATATGCTTCATTGAGAGTTCGATTTTTGTTTTGTTTGTCTATTTGTTTTGCTTTTTTATTGCTTTTATAACATACTTCATTTATTGATTGTGATTGGATGCTGTAAATGTGTGCTGTTATATTACCTTTATAATATTGCATGCCTTTATACTAATATTTGAAGTACAAGTGAAAATGAATTGAATTAGTATAAAAATGAGAGAGAGAGAGAGAGAGAGAGAGAGAGAACGAACGAACAAACTTTATTTTCAAAGGGTTGAGAATTGGGCACGCAGGCCCGTCTAACATTCTGCCCTTCCTTTCGTTCACTTTTCATACTGAATTCATTTATTCTCATATGCATGTTACATATCAATTTCAAGAAATTCAACGTAAAGTAAAATAATAATATAGCACACTCATATTAACATTAATTACTTATAAGCATGACATAACATATGTTGAAAAGTACAAACGTCGTCATTAGAACCTACAGTTGTGTCGTAGATTTGTGATAGGTGATTAAGACTTAGTTTGGTCCCTTCTGAATAGACATAGACATAAGAGATAGCTCAGTGGGAAGTGATAAAATAGAATTAGATTTCACGGGTGAGATGGAGGAACTATATTAGATTCTGTCTCTGACACTCGAGAAGCTTCTCTTAGTCAGCCTATCATCTACAACAGAGTTAGATTAGTCAGACAAATCTAATATAATATATATTAATATATATATATCCTCACATACCCACACACATAAGTGACGACAATAGACGCACAACACGTGAACCTATGACAATGAAAATATAGATATTTGGGAACGAACTGACCGCCACACTGATTAAGTTTAATTGTGAAGTTTAATTATCAAAATAAACTTCCATCACAACATATAAAATGACATCAAACATATACAAATAGTCATAAAGTCAATGAATTGCTACAAGAATGATAGACCCGTTGGTATGATCTTTTCCCTCGATGTATAGCCCACAGTCCTGTTAGATGAAAAGTGATAGCCCCAAAGAGTCACGGATACATATGATTTTAGTCTAAGATTTCCCTTTACAGGTATGAACAGACTTGGATACTCTGATCTATCCTAAGGAAAAATATTGTTAGCAACAACATTTGCATAAAGAATTTTAAGACAGCAAAAAATGGGTGCCAAAATACAACAGTAAAAGAATCGATCAGTCCTGCATTCACTCTATTCAGTCAGCCGTGATCACTAGCTTTCGTTCGTACTTACAGCTTTGGTAGCAACTTCTGGACAAACAATTTTTAGGACTTGCACATACAGAATCTCCAGGGTTAGACATTGGCCAACGGAACCCCAGCTCCAAAAAGATAGGTTGAATTCGCTTCTTCAGGGAACGTTTCCTTGGTATTTCTTATTTAGGGATATCTGTGTGGTGGATTTGATGTTATTAATTGTTGTAGGTATTATTATATTGGTATTAAATGAGATTAGCTATGGAGGTCCCTGAATATACCCAATAATATTGTGAACTTTTCAGGGTACCTTTCCACTACCACCTTTTTATCTCATTTCAAAATGTATTTATATTAGTATGTTAATTGACTTCGTGTTGTGTCTAGGGTTATGGATGTAGAGTGTAATGTACAATAATCAACAAACATACAAACAGATAGTTTATTATTCACAACAGCACACAGTACTACCACAATAACATACAAACGACACTCTAAAAGGCTATCTTATTTAAGACTGTGGTTGAATTTTGTGTAAATAAGATTTTTACAGTTTTATTATCCTGATTCAAATTTATTTGTAATCAGGACAGACAATTTAAAAGTGAAATCACAATAATCAATTACATCAGTCAAATAGCACAATAGATCCTTTTTCCATATATAAAATTATTAATCGACTATATTTATGTAGTGTTCTCCTACTTTAAGGTAATACTGGTGGTACTATTAAGTTGTTGTTTTAATCATGTCCTTCTGGAAATGTTTGTTTCTATTTTGTCACTTGTGGAACTATTAAATATTTGTCCCAGTTTTATTCACTGTTATTAGATCGTTCTTTTAAAGTTCTGTAGTTGAGCTCTCAGGTATCTTGGCCGTAGAATATATGTTGAAACTTTCCTCTGCTCGCTTGACAATCTGTTCCCTGTTTGATAGGCAATGGCCACTAGCATGGGCTCTCAGTAAACAGGCAGAGTCTTGAATCAATCAATTTTCAAGTGTTTGGTACCACATTAACGTCAGTACCCAGGACCTCTGAAATGTGAAGGTATGCATCCTTCGTAATATCTAGCATACACTAATAGTCCACAGTTAAGGACATGTACATTACAAACAAACAAAAGGATCATATCCTTATACAAACCGATGCCACCATTTTCTTTTGATGTGACAATGTACACCAGTATTCCTTTCCCTAATAGTTACAACGCCACTGCAATTCCAGCTGTAATCTCTTCTATATAATAGGATAGGTGTTATGCTCCTTTATGACAATCATACCTATTCTTGTAGTTTTACACCTCTCTGACAGTCTATCACATGGTGGATCAATCTTTAGGCTTTGCCTCATGTTCGCTATAGACCCACTCATGTCCAGACATATTTTATTATTTCACATTCAATTTTTATATAAAATACAGGTTAATAAATGTCAAGCTTACCACAATGTTCAATGAAATACACACAGAGACGATGACTGACACAGTTTCGATCTGTTTTATTGCCCAGGCTGCTTATAACTTGTAGTTTAAAGCACATCCTGCTCTCATCTATCCTTGCTCTCATCTATCACTGTTGAAAATATTCTTAAAAAATGGCGTCCTCTTCACATTTTGATATATAAACGCTTTTATTCTGACATAATCGATTTCATTGCAAAAATCTGTAATGGTAGTCATGAAAGGCAGCTCGTATACTAAGAGTTAAAAATGGCGTCCTCTTAACGCTTATTCTGACAGTATCGATTCAGTTAGCCAATCGCTATTAATTTTACAAGGGTAAACAGTCTTTCAAAAAATATCATTTAAACTTTTCCTACGTTACTTAGGCCATTTATGTTTATTCAAAGGTCAGCCAATAATATTTGGTCTCACTTCAAATGCCACCCAATCAGATTCACTGTACTATCCCAGCCTATCTGTCACCTACTTTTTTCCCAAAAAATATGCGATCCAATCTAAGCAGATATGACTTGACCTGACAGTATCTCTGATCTCTATGTATTGTTTTATCAATATTTAATTAGTTAAGGGACTATTTATATAACTAATAACATATTCTTGGTCAGCAAGTCTTCAGGTACACGAATATACAATTTTTAAGGGGCTATGTGGTTTGGTTCAAAATTCTATCTTTTTTTTCTATGTTAGAGTTGTTTATTTTTAAACTACCTCTCGTTCCTTTTTTTCCATGTAATATCAAGCTGAATACGAGAGTTTAGGTCATTCATAACAAGAGCTTAACATGTTTACATGACCGAGGTGTCCACAATTCTAACTTTTTTCATTGTATTTGGGGAAACCCCTAAGGCAAAGCTTGCCCCTGTGCTATGGGTGCTTTTAGTTTAAAATTAATGCGAAACGAATTAGCATTTCATCTATCCTTTCCCCCTCCTCGTTCCACGATGCATGTTAGGCAAATATTTTCTTAGAACTAGGAAAAAGTGGGTGTTTATGTCAAGGACGAATTTGAAAAATAGGGTACCGTTTTGTTCGGCTATTCGTTAGCAAATAATAATCTGAAATGTACTGTGTGTCCCAAGAATTCTAGCTCTTTACATCCAACACAGCATTTCGTTGGTCTAGCTGTCAAATTGGTCTCTCTCAGTCGATCAAACAACATATTCAGAGAGTTAATGAGTTCCTCAAATGTTTCTGTTGCTATGAGAATATCATCCATGAAGTTGGTGATGCATGGATTCTTCAGGGGATCCAGTAACTGTCTCATCATCCTCGAAAACACACTCGGTGCATTTTTCAGCCCGAATGGCAACATATTAAATTCATAATGTTCTTCCGAGGTGCTAAAGGCTAAATAAGGTTTGACTTCCGGCTTCACTGGAATCTGATAGTAGCCTTTGCTCAGATTCACTTTAGAGAAATATTTAGCTCTATTCAGCCTGGCAAACAGCTGATTTGTATCAGGTAATGGATCCACCTGACCTTCTGTGACAGCATTCAGTTTCCTGTAATCTATACATAGCCTGGGTTCTCCAGAGGGTTTTCTTAACAGAACCACACTGGAACTGTAGGGAGATTCACTGTGCGAGATAATCCCTTCTCTCAACAGATAATCTATCTCCTCCCTTAAAGCTTTTTCCTTAGCGAACGGAATCGAATAGGCTTTCATACAGATTGGTGTTGGGTCTATGAGTTTCATACCATACTCCAATAAATTTGTATGCCCCGGACGGTCCGTTAACACATCTGTATGATTATTCAGAACCTGTTGAACCCTCTCCCTCTGATTTTCCGTTAAGTGTGTGCTGATTTTGACCTGTGCAGCGGTCTCACAGGGATGTAAAGGATATTCATGAGAAGTGAGTGGTTCCTTTTTCATCTGCATTGCAACAGACAACGTCAGTAGGTGTGTCTCTTCCTGGTTTTCTCTGTCTAGATATTTCTTCAGGAGATTCACATGATAGATTTTCTCTTTCCCTTTTTTATCTATCTTATAATTTGTTCTAGACACCTTCTCTAGAACTGTATATGGACCTTGCCATCCAATTTGCAATTTATTCTGGCTGCCGGGCAGTAGAAGGAGCACCTTCTCTCCCACAGCTAATTCTCGATCCTTCGCTTTCTTATTGTAATAGGCAGCATGCTTTTTCCTGGCTTGTCTCAAATTTTCATTGGCAAGTTTCCAGCCAGTTTTAAGACGAGTGGTCAGCTCGTTCACATATTGATATGATGAGGTAATATTTTCTTCTGCCTTTTCATCGGTCCATGTCCTTAACAAGGTTACATATGGACTTTTAATTTTTCTGACATAGTTTTCATAATATTGGAAGCCTTGTTTTGAGGACATTTCTTCCTCTTGTCATCATTCATAAATCGAACACTACCAATTTTTCTCTTGGGGTTTTCTCCCCACTTTAAATTCCTTGTGAGAGATCTTCTCTCTCTTTTATTTTCACCCAGTTCACTCGATTCCGACCGAGGGATTGTCGGTTTATCCTGGGGTAAAACATTTCTTTGTACTCGTTGCATAGTGGCCATTGTAAAACATCCAAGTGAAGACTGACTGTGAACAGGGGGCTCCCATTCCACTTTGTTCACTTTATTATAATTATTTTTCTTCTTATATTCAGGCCTACGTTTGCTTCGTGGCGAGTCTAGGTCCTGATTCATTTTCCCACGAGTGGGTGTTCCCTCTGTATTTTCTGGCCCAGGTTTGCCATAATGCTTCTTTTGCATATGGTTATTATTTTTCCACCCTGTGGAATTTTCTTTATTGCACTGGTCACAGTCCTCGACAAATTTTCTTATGTCATCAACCACTCCTGGCCAGTAATAAGACATCGATGTCCTTTTACAGGTGCGACGCATTCTCAGGTGTCCACCGTCTTGAACATGTATTTGTCTCATAACTCGTTCCCTATATTTCGAGGGCACTACCAACTGTGCACACTCGTATGATCCTGCTTTAACCGTCCGGTGAAGCAGTCCATCCTCCAAATAGAATTCTCCTTGTCTAGGAGGGGTATGGAGTTTTTGGAGTTTGTCAAAACACGGCTTCAGTGATCTATCTTTAGCCTGTGCCTTCCTACACTCTTTACGAGACAGAATTTTTGGTGGTTCCTCCTCCTTTCTAGAGGTTGACCTGACCTGAAGCGTGGCCATGTACACAGGTCTCTTTTTACACCCTTCGGTGTTATGGTTGTTCATCCGACACCAACTACAATATGATCTACCTTTATAAAAAGGTTTTCTTTCATCATTTTTCCTTTCATTGAATTGTGAGGTTTTTTGTTTATAGTCATTGTGTGGCCTATCAAAATATTGCTTACCTTTGTTCTGGTCTCTATGGTCAAACTTATTAAAGTTTTGAGGTGCCTTAAAATTGTCTACCTGTTTCTTTTTATTACCAACTACCTCTGCCTGGGCTGCCTGATACCTTTCAGCGACATTGAGTAACTCACCCAGCCTCTCTGCACCTTGTTCCATGAGAAACTTTCTCAGGTCTGGAGCCATGGACTCTCTTAGCTGTTCAATAAGGATCATCTCCTTAAGATCTTGGGTTTTCCCCAGAGCAGTCCATTTCTCCAAGTAGGTCTCTAACCATGCAGAGAACTGGTGATAAGTCTCACCCGACAGTAGTTTGGCATTCCTAAATTTTTTCTATAACATTCTCCGTTCTTTTCGTATCTTAATAAAAGAGCCTGCTTTAGCATGTCATAATTGTCCTGGTCATCTCTGCTCATCTTGGCAAAAACTTCATAAGCTGTACCCCTGAGTCCCTGAGATAACTTGAGGCTCCACCTCTCTCTCTCTCTAACCCATATGTAGTAGCTAAAAGCTCAAATCTACTTAAATACCCTTCAATGTCAAATCCCGGACGAGCCCCCAATATATGTGGTGGATTTAATGTTATTAATTGTTGTAGGTATTATTATATTTGTATTACATGAGATTAGCTATGAAGGTCCCTGAATATACCCAATAATATTGTGAACTTTTCAGGGTACCTTTCCACTACCACCTTTTTATCTCATTTCAAAATGTATTTATATTAGTATGTTAATTGACTTCGTGTTGTGTCTAGGGTTATGGATGTAGAGTGTAATGTACAATAATCAACAAACATACAAACAGATAGTTTATTATTCACAACAGCACACAGTACTACCACAATAACATACAAACGACACTCTAAAAGGCTATCTTATTTAAGACTGTGGTTGAATTTTTGTGTAAATAAGATTTTTACAGTTTTATTATCCTGATTCAAATTTATATTTGTAATCAGGGCAGACAATTTAAAAAGTGAAATCACAATAATCAATTACATCAGTCAAATAGCACAATAGAATTTTCCATATATAAAATTAATAATCGACTATATTTATGTAGTTGTTATTCTCCTACTTTAAAGGTAATACTGGGTTGGTACTATTAAGGTTGTTGTTTTATCTGTTCCTTCTGGAAATGTTTGTTTCTATTTTGTCA
>JAMPIV010011573.1:0-174115 GCA_024509875.1 Oreohelix idahoensis
TGGCTGTAGAGCAATCGCGCATCGCGTTGATCTCGCGCTCTTCAGATTTTTACTCTGAATAGCCGTAAGAGCTTTCTGGTCAGTTTCCACAATGAAATGCGCGCCCAGAAGAAATCTTTGCAGTTTAAGGATTTACCAAACCATAGCCAATAATTCACGGTCTAGGACCGAGTAATTCTTCTCTGCGGCATTTAATTTCCGAGAAATATACATCACAGGATGCAGAGTTCCAGAGTACTCTTGCATTAGTGCAGCTCCAATCCCGGTGGATGAAGCGTCACTACGAAGAATAAATGTCTTATCCTTAGAAGGCAATACTAGGATAGGTGAAGTAGAAAACATAGTTTTAACCTTATCCAAAGAGGATTGACATTCTTGAGTCCAATGGACTACATTAGGAGACCCTTTCTTTAGCAAGGAAGAAAGAGGTGACATAATGGAGGACAGATTCGGGATGAATCGTCCATAAAATTGTATTAGACCTAAGAGACTTCGTACTTGCTTTTTAGTCTTAGGAATAGAAATGTTAAGTATCTTACTTGTATTATGGTCTTCTGTTTTTAGGAACCCATGACCAACACGGTGTCCTAAGAAAGATATTTCGCTAAAACCAATACATGCTTTCGATGGTTTCGCTGTCAGGTTATGCTCGCGTAAGATAGACAATAGTTCATTTATACCATTATAGTGATCGTTCCAAGTATCACTGAAAAGACAGATGTCATCAAGATACGCAATGACATCTGAGCGATGAGATAGGATTCGACGCATCATGCGTACAAATGTTGCAGGGGCGTTCATAAGACCGAAAGGCATGAAATTCCATTGGAATAGACCCCTAGGCGTCGAAAAAGCAGTAAACGGTTTGGCGTGTTCGGATAGTGGAACTTGCCAATATCCCTTAGACAAATCGAGTTTAGTAAAGAAGTGAGAATTCGATAGTCTCGTAAGTAGCTCTTCTAGTAAAGGCATAGGTTTCGCATCAAATTTAGTCACTTGATTCAATTTGCGATAATCCACGCAAAGACGTATGTTATTGTCTTTTTTCCGTACTATAACCATCGGCGAAGAATATGCTGATGTGGATGGTTCAATAATTTTTAACTCTATCATCTCATCTAACTCTTTCTCTACCTGTGCTTGAAAATGTATCGGGATAGGATACGGTCTGACTCTTATAGGACTATGGTCAGTAAGAATAATGTCATGTTGAATGACATCCGTTTGACCAGGAATGTCAGTAAGGACATCCTGAAATTGTTCTAACATAGTAGAAACTTGTTTCTGCTCTCCTGGAGATAATTCTGGAGAAATTGCAACATCTTTCCATGATTCATTAGAGTGAAGAGGAATCATTGGAAAAGGTAAATTTACATCCGAGAAACTCGTTTCCTCATCCTGTATTACTGACAGAGATGAGTACTGTCCATGTTGGACTGGAAAATCGTCCGTTGCCTGGAAAACAGGTTGTAAATAATCAGGACGTTCATGGAATTCCGTGAGCATGTTGATGTGGAAGGTTTTACGCTTCCCGTCAATATCGACGATATAGTCAACATCGGAAACTTTTGATATTATATCGTACGGACCTTTCCAAGAAATGAGAAGTCTATTTTCCCTACAAGGTAGCAAGACAAATGCTTTGTCACCTGGACAAAGTTGACGCAAACATCTCTTTTTATTGGCAAATTCCCTTGCCTTCTGTTTCGCAAATTCAGAAGAAGCAGTTGCCAATTTGCATGCTTCAATAATCTTGTGTCTAAGTGCGATGACATATTCATAAGAGGATTTTGTGTCATCGACAATATTATCAGCAGTTATAAGATCATGAAGTAAGGACATAGGACCTCGCGGTTTCGCGCCAAAGACAAGTTCAAAGGGAGAAAATCCTGTATGTTCGTTGGCGACCTCTCTATATGCAAAGAGAGCCGCGGGTAAAACCCTATCCCAATCCTGAGGATGATCTTCTGTTATCTTACCTAGTAGGTTTTTCAGAGTTCTATTCAAACGTTCCACCATCCCATTGGACATAGGATGATAAATACTACTCAGCGATCTCTCTATCTTCAGAGTCGACATTACTTGAGACATGGTATCCGATATGAGTTGGGTACCATGGTCGGATAATATTTCTGCTGGAAACCCCAGACGAGAAAATATTAACCAAAGAGCATCTGCGACATCAGCAGTAGTTATGCTCTTTAGAGGAACAGCCTCCGGCCAACGTGTGCACATATCAACACACGTCAAAATAAATTGGTGTCCTCTAGCAGACTTTATCTTAAATGGACCAATGATGTCTATCGCCATTTTTTGAAATGGCCGAATGGGAATGTCTGCAGCCTGAATAGGTGCATCATGGCGTGGACCTCTGGATTTAATCTCTTGACATACTTTACAAGATCGACAATAGATTCGTATGTCCTTATTCACAGCAGGCCAAAAGAAAGATTGAAGAACTCTAGCTTTAGTACGGGAAAAACCCATATGTCCAGCACACTGCGAATCATGAGCGTGCTGTAAGATTTTAACTCTCATATTTTTAGGCACAAGGATTTGAGAATGAATGGACTTAGCGGAGTCTTGTACCATACGTACAAGTACGCCATTCTTCATCGTAATCCAAGATTTACGATTAGTATCCTTATTCGGATCACCTTTTGTTGCCAGAGTAAAGAATTTCTTTAGAGTAGGATCATCTTCCTGCTGTTTGATGAAGGAATCGTGGGAAATCTCCAAGGGATCATCTTGGATCTGCGCATCATTATCTTCAGAATGTGAAGATTGTGGCATATTAAGAGCTTGAGCCCTAGTGATTACTGCATTAGCCGATTGCATATTAACATTTTCCCAATTAGAAATTTGCTGTGGAGTGCATTCTTTCACCCCGTGAATGCGACCGATGATAAGATCAGCGATCGGATTCGGCAAGAGACATGCTTGCACCTCTCCTGTAAAGAAAGGCGTAGCAATATTGATAATGGCAGTGGAGTACTTCTCCAATGTGCCACCAAATGTTACACATTTGACTATATTGCCTGTAGCTCGAGAAGGATTTACGAGTGATTGCCTCACTCCAATGGTAGTGCACCCCGAATCGAAAAGAATTGATACCGGAGTACCATCTATTAGGCCCCTATTAAAGACAAGAGCACCCCTTCCATTATGCGCAATTGACGCATGGAGAGCGGGAAGCGGGTGACCGCAGCTTAAAGTAGACACTGTGGTTGGATCGAATAATGTTTTGCATTGCGAACACTCAGATGCTCTAGCAAAATCGAAAGCGGAATTTGCTACACTGTTGGAGTCTTTTTTATCATTATTCTGATTATCGGTGTCGTGGAACTCCTGTTGTGCAGAGTTAGCCTGGTAATAAGATTTACCATGTCTTTTGTGTTGTGATCTACCTCGGTTATAATTGTCTCTATAATTATTATTGCCTCTGTTATAACCCCTATTTGGGTTTGAATCATAACATTCATGATCATAATCATCATGCTCATTATATTGAGTATCCCTGTAATATTGTTTCTTTTGTCTCCATGAAGCACTTGGGTAGTTCCTATAGCTACTCCCTTTCCGAGAATTTCTAACATTATGGGTACCCCTCGCGTGTCGAGGACTATCAGCCCGATTCCAGTTCTTCAAAGAAGAACTCTGATTTGAGCGGTTATCTTGGTTTTGATACTTATTCCAATTAACCTTTTTATCAAATTTATTTTTAGCTCCTTGGAATTTGTGTGAGTAATTCTGATTATATTCTGTTGCCGAAGCAACTGGCATACTCTCTTTAATGTTAGAGTTACTAAGAATCATGTCAGGGTGTGCCGTGGCATACTGGTCACAATATTCTTCCATTTGCTTTATTGTACCAGGTTTACGCTCATGTAAGAACTCTAGGAATGATTTATTTACAGAAGACATGACCTTGTCTCTTAGCAATAAATCCGTAAGACCATCAAATGTTTTTTCTGTTTTGGATAATTCAATCCATCGTGAAAGTGTAATTCGTGCTTTTGAGATGAAATCTGAGAATTCTACACCTACCTCAGGTCTCATTGTTTTAAACAAAAGACGATAACCTTCTTCAGACAGCTGATATCTCTTTATCAAAGCTGCCCTAACAGCATCATAATTATCTTTGTCGGCCTCTTCAACAAACTATAACTTACTCAGAGACTCCCCTTTTAGATTTTCAGACAACTGATTCACATACTGTGATTTGTCAACATTATGAGATCGACAAGCCCGTTCAAATCTAGAAAGCCAAAATGTTATGTCATCACTGGTAGGGTTAAACGCTGGTACTTTGACCTTGTACACAAAGGGTTTACCATTACCACCAGATGCCTGATTAACATTACTCATACATGTCAATTTTAATTTCTCTAATTCAAACTCATGTTCTCTTATTGCTTTTCTCTCTTCAGCTTCTCTATCTAATCTTCTCTGTTCT
This sequence comes from Oreohelix idahoensis, assembly GCA_024509875.1. Classification (NCBI taxonomy): domain Eukaryota; kingdom Metazoa; phylum Mollusca; class Gastropoda; order Stylommatophora; family Oreohelicidae; genus Oreohelix; species Oreohelix idahoensis. Next base: position 4,457 of record JAMPIV010011573.1, read on the forward strand.
GCAGCAGCTTCTAATTTTTCTGTTCTGCAGCAGCTTCTAATTTCTGCAGCAGCTTCTAATTTCTTCTGTTCTGCAGCAACTTCTAATTTCTTCTGTTCTGCAGCAACTTCTAATTTTTTTTGTTCAGCTGCAGCTTCTAATTTCTTCTGTTCTGCAGCAGCAGCAACTTCTAGTTTTTTTCTGTTCTGCATCAGCTTCTAATTTCTTCTGTTCTGCCTCAAATCTCCTTTCCTCCACTTGCATCTGCAATTTCTTAAGTTCAGCAGCAGTATCAGCTTCTTTTTCTAATCTTTTTTCTTCAGCTAGAGCTTTCCTTTCTTCTGCAGCAGCTTTTTTTTCTTCTATTTGAAGTTTTCTCTCCTCAGCCGCAGCTTTTTTTTCCTCAGCAGCAGCTTTTCTTTCTTCAACAGCAGCAGCAGTTTTTTTTTCTCTTCTGCAGCTAATGCTTTGTCATATTGAGCAACAGCCCATTGTTCTAAGTCTTTTCCAGTCTTATCAAGAGATTTTCCTTGTGCAATAAAATAATCTAATGTAGACATATTGTCTTCTTAAATCAGAAACCTGAAAAAGTAAATAAATTACCCTATTTCATTTTAATGGGAGACAAGTCTATACCATAGACTTAGTCTTAGTCCAAACTTGTATGGTTTATAATAACCAATGATAACTTGAGTACCTGTGGACAACAATAACTGTATCTCAAATACTGTGGGAGACAAGCCTTACAAAGGTCTTGTATACCTCAATGTAATCAAAGATCACTTGAGTACCTGTGGAAAAAAATATTTCCCTTTACCAATCACTTTGGGAGACAAGCCTTACAAAGGTCTTGTACATTTTGTTTTATAACAATAACAATCATAAAGTACTGATCTGTACTATACTATCAGTGTATACCACTATACGTCATATGTCAACTAAAGACATCACAAAGGACAAACAAGAAAAGACAATCTGAAAACATTTGCAGAGATCAAATTAAATTAAATAGGAGAAATGAAAAAAAATGATCACAGAATCCGTGATGATAACTGCAATAAGATAACAAGACAAATAACGCCACCGTGTATAAACATAAGGGTGTAAAGAAATCAAAAATAGAAAAGATGAGACCTACAATTATACAAACAAATCAAACAAAACTAAGGAACACAAAATTATTAACAAAAACAACGAAGAAAAGAGCACCTCATCACAACTAACAGAAATAGCAGCAAATTGTTGCTAACAAATTTCCAATTAAGAAAATGTGTACCTATAGAATACTAGTACCAGACCAATGTCACTCGGCATACCTTGTACTAGTCACACAGAACATAAACTAATTTAATACATAACAAATAACATGTAAGCATAAATAGCATATAGCATACAATATAATTTATGTCATGAATGGAATGTGTTGCAGGTATAGTGTTGTAAAGCAGGCACAGTTTATTTTAATACTAATAACTTGCCACTTTATTCAGTAATAGATTTAATTTTAAACTATTACACTGTCAATTTTTCTCTGTTGAGCATATGAAGATCCAACGATGAACTATGCACTTTATGTTCAACAACACTGTGATTCTTCTGTACGTTGAGAAATGTCAACAATACTGCTCCAGATATTTTCTACACTTGATACCACTGTCCTGTGTAATACTGTCTGTACAGCGAAAAACTGTCAACAAGCGCTGACCTAGATACAGCATCCTATCGGTAATACAGGTCAAGCTGACATCGACTGTATAGCTGTCCTACTGGTGTTGATGTGGTCAAACAAATGTTCTTTCAGCTGTAAACTGTGATTCTCAACACAAAACTGCGTAAGCTGGACCCAGGAATCTGGCTCGCCACTGTAAAGTTTCTTTTCTTCTTTCCACTCTGTAAAGTGTCAGTCGGTATGCTCTGTAAGGAAGAGTGGTGTGTTGTTGAGATCAGGCATGCTCCAGTCTACCCAGCTGAAAATGGGTAACTCACCCTAGTCCTGAGTTAGGGAAGGCAAAGGCTCCAGGGGAAGCAGGCCCTAAACTTGGTCACTCCAACCGACGCAGGATGGTGTATGTATGAAGTAGAAGTGTAGAGTGTGATTACCGCGAATGGTGTACTGTTCGTGTGCTGACCAATATAACCACTCATACACATGTGTCTACAAGGCACCAATGCAGACTGCTGGAATCTTTGTTTACTCAATTTATTCAGACGTACACACTGGGACATACGAGTACATCATGGTATGTTGACATATCAATTTGTAGGTATACATAGCAGATCTGAAGTCATGACACATTCAGAAATAATGGGCAGTACATCAAAAGTTCAATGTCATGATATATTATGGCCGCATCCCCCTATCTGACTAAACGCGTCAGTGAAGGCAGATCGGTAAATAACTAAAGTTACTTGACGTCCATAGTTTGTAGTATATATTATGAAACCACGAAGGGGGGGGGGGGGGGTTTCTAGCAAGATTGAGATCTCCCTGTCACTGTCCGATAATAGGATAAATAATCTGTTCTCTTGGCAGTGATCAAAACATATGATGACCGAAATCTAACATGGCTGCCTCCCTGAGTTGTCGTTCACTCATTCATAGGAAGGAGAATATAAGCCAGAGTTAATTTATAATGGGTATATAACTGATTTCATAAATGTTTCCATACAGCTCTACGGTGATCAGGTTAATTCACGTAGCCATAACCGCTGCAGGAAATTATGTCATCTTCGTCGATACAAAACACGACCCTAGCGATACGAAGCACAATGTTCCATCTAGGTCGAATCGACATGAGATCATCAAAATAGGGTCTGGCAATACATGGAGTCCGAATTATACATTGTACCGTACCTTAGGAGAGTCTCTAACATAAACTATAGTAGAGATACCATCTCCTTTAGAAGAAAACCACTTCATGAATTATATTTCCTTAAGAATCTACCAGCCCTTTGAAAAGTGCGTACCCGCCATTATCACGGTACATCGGAACTCATCACGACTTGTCAAGACAACTCATACTTCCGCTAGACCGGAATAACAAGAATCTAGTCCATCCTACCCATCCAAAATATACAATATAGGACTGATTCTACTTGTACTAATAATATGTAATACATATGAATTCAGGCCATAAACACAATAAGCAAATTAATATATTTTCTGGCCCTAAAAAATAAGTACAAACGTAAGCGCAATATCCTTGCGCCGGATCAATATCCAGAACGATTACTCCTATAATCAAAAGTGTGAATCAAACATGGATTCTCTCGCTTTTACCATAGACAGCATTTTCATACACAAATGAATGAATGTCTATATTTTTCCCATATTAAATAGCCATATCGATTTTTGTAATATGTGCGTCAAAATATGCACGCAACAACGTTCTAGAAATTGCCTTTTCACATGTGTGACACACAACTTCCAGGAAAAGAGAGAAACCCTTTGACTTGGTGTTGTCAGTTCTTGTTTGCAATGTGCTCTGCTTGCACACGATGCAACTCACGTTGGTGAGCAGGTTGTTTGATGAAAGAAATGTCCACAATGGTTCTATACGTAGGTTTAGATTGGTCACAGACAGTGTTATGAGGAGCACCATTCCTGCTCGCGCAAAAAAAAGTTAATTTTTATATGAGATCTACTTAAAAATTAGAAACCTACCCACCACAACAATATTTATAGAATGTGTAAGTAATTTCTATATAGCAACATTGGGATTCTCGCCGGTGCTGCGGAGTCCGTGCACTGTGCTAAGATCCTCCGTGTGCGATCTAAGGGAGGAGATCTGAGCACTGATGGAGTTGTGCGTGTGCAATGGGGATAGTCCTTAAAACCAAAACCATACGTTCCCAGAAACAAAATAAAACAAAGTCAAATCTAAATGGCCAATGAACAGACGTTACAAGAGATAGTAACAATTACTGCAGACTATGAAATGATAGGTAGAGCAGACAAGATCACAAGTTGAGTTCTTACGTTAATGTCATATAGCATTTAATGCAATAACGGGGCTTTTAATTGTATTTATTTTGACGTTTTTTTCCGCATTCATAATTGGATAGAAGTGAAGACATAAACATTTAAAAATAGGAATTGACGTTTCAGTCATCCTGTATTTGGCATGGAGCTTTGATATGTGCATTTATTTTATCCGACTTAGATTAACACAAATTGCTAAACCATGCAGACGCACTTAATTCAACTTGTGGGAAAATATGACATGTAGATTAGCACATCCAGGACAGAAGATATGCAGATCAGCAGGCCCACTTTACATACGTGTTAACAACGTTCAGCTCAAACAGGTTCTAATGTTTTAATATCTAGGAGCTTAGGATTAGGCGTACAACTGGCAGGGGTGAACGTATGAGAGGATTCATCCAGCGTATATACAACCAGCGCGCAACAGAAACTATTAGCATTCATACCCCTCGACGTTTGCTGAGGGAGACTGAGCACCTATGGGTTTACTCGGAGTGCAATGGTGTCGATTCTGAACACAAACACACATACACACACACACACATATATATATATATAAATAAATATATATATATATATATATATATATATATATATATATATATAAATAAATAAATAAATATATATATATATATATATATATATATATATATATATATATATATATATATATATATATATATATATATATATATATATATATATATATTCAGGGCTGCCACCTCAGGGGCGCATTCCCATAGTCAGTTATGACTGAAGGGGCTATTATTATATTCAGGGATTCTCTAACAGTGGCCAACCTTCAGAGTATCTACTGAGGGTCTTCAAAGGTATCTGCCTTTAGCTCAAGATTACTCTTGGCAGAAATGTGAACTCAAGAACGGTGCTTCAATCCTAGGGAGCCTCATGGGAATTTGAGAAAGCAAGTACTACGGCTGATAGGACCCAGGCTGTGTAAACGTTCTGTATTCCCTGACCTTCTACGAGGAGTAAGAATTGTACTAGTTGTGATGAGCCCTCAACTGATTTAAATCAGTTAATTATTACGCCAATAGCTCTGTTACATGTATTTAAAATGACTGAGACATACGGGTGCAGTTCATTCAAAATGATTAAATCAACTATAAATTTGTATAATTACAGATAACATATTTAATACTCAATTATAGTTAACAACGTAAACATGAATACAGGTTTTGACGGAAAAAAATGTTAGCCTTTAAAGATTCATCACTGGTGATGGTCTGATTTGAAAAGTTCGTTATCAGAGAGTTCACTTGGCAGCTTTAAGTGGGTACTTAGCAGCCAGTGAGATATCGGTTGGTTTCTGCTCCAGCCGATGTTGGTTCTTTGCAGGTTGTAGATTTGTTCACTCTCATAACTGTTTATGACTGGTGGCCGTAACACGTCTCTCGTGGTTTTGTGGGGTAATTGCCAAGATGGTACAGCGTCTTTTACGACCCGTCTGCTGTTGGTGTCTAGCTTTGACTGAAGGCCACTTATACCCCACACTTGTTCCACAGACTAGTACCACCAATTGGTACCACCGACCCAAGTATTTTTTTGGGCATACAGACTTCTGGCTCATTGAAATAGATTCGACAACTTGGTTAAGATGCTTCTTACACGTGGTCTGGGGCATTACTTTGCAAATAGAATCCCACTATGACTTAGTGTTCAGGTTCCTTTGATTCCAGGCTCAAACACGTTGTCTGGTCCTTTAAATTGGAATCCTGATCCTATTCCTTATTCTGGCTTGTCTGACTGTTCCCTTGAAGAGTTGAATTTATCAGTGCTGTGGACTCAAAAGGCGCTAGATTCTAAGGAACATTCAGCCCAAGCATCCGCATTGCTACTAAATGACAAGGCTCCAGTCAGAAATGTTGTATTTTAACATTTCAAATGCCAAACCATTAGCATTCAATTTGCGTATATTGGTAGAGGTATATTCCCACTTCCTTCTCATGGAAATTTCCTGCGTAATACAGAAAATGTGATGTTTACAAGTTATTTCTCATATAAGTTATTTTGTCTTCCATTGGTTTCCATCATGTTTACACTCACGACTTCATAGACCTATCGAAAAATAGAACAACGTCACGCACAATGACCAAATGCTATCCAAAATTAGAACAAGGCCACGTGCAATGACCAGATGTTAGCCAAAACTAGTACAACGATACGTACAATGACCAGATGTTAGCCAAAACTAAAACAATGCCACGTACAATGACCAGATGTTAACAAAAACTAGAACAACGCTACATACAATGACCAGATCTTAGCCAAAACGAGAACAACGCTACGTACAATGACCAGATGCTAGCCAAAAATAACAATGGCACGACAAAATGCTAGCTAAAAATAGAACAACGCCACGTACAATGATCAGATGCTAGCTAAAAATAGAACATCGCCACGTACAATGACCAGATGCTATCCAAAAATAGAACAATGTCATGTACCAGATGCTATTCAAAAATAGAACAACGTCACGACCAGATGCTAGCTGAAATAAAACAACGCCACGTACAATGACCAGATGTTAGCCAAAAATAGAACAACGTCACGTACCAGATGTAATCGAAAAATAGAACAACGTCACGACCAAATGCTATAAAAAAAACAGAACAACGCCACGTTGCTAGCCAAAACTAGAACAACGCCACACGCAACGCATTAAAGAATGAGGCAGCACGACCAACATACAACTGCAATAACTATCATGGGAAACAGAGAAAGTTCTAGAGCTAAGATAATGTTGCTGACAGACACCCTGTCTGTCATAACTGCCCTAAGGAACCAGAAAAACAATATAATTGGACAACCTCTCGGAAGCACTAATGGAAACCAACTATAAATTCTACGAAACGAAAGTAACAATGAATTACAGCCCACGGCAAGATATATGGAAATGAGAAGACAGATAGACGTGCCCAACAAAGCGGAAGGAACATTCATATTGTGGACAGAACACCATATGAATAGATAACAGCTGTACTCCAAAATTAGTTTTAAGAGAATAAGACTTAGAGCAGTGGTTCTTAACTTTTCTTTCTGCTATGGACCTCTTTGATTGTCTGATGAAGGCTTCGGATCCCTCGGTGATGGGTACAGGCCCTTTGATTGTTCGGTGAGGGCTACGGGCACATTTGATTGTTCGGTGAGGGCTACGGGTACATTTGATTGTCTGATGAAGGTTACGGGCACATTTGATTGTCCGGTGAGGGCTACGGGTACATTTCATTGCCTGATGAAGGTTACGGGCACATTTGATTGTCCGGTGAGGGCTACGGGCACATTTGATTGTCCGGTGAGGGCTACGGGTACATTTGATTGTTCGGTGAGGGCTACGGGCACATTTGATTGTCCGGTGAGGGCTACGGGCACATTTGATTGTCCGGTGAGGGCTACGGGCACATTTGATTGTCCGGTGAGGGCTACGGGCATATTTGATTGTCCGGTGAGGGCTACGGGCACATTTGATTGTCTGATGAAGGTTACGGGCACATTTGATTGTCCGGTGAGGGCTACGGGCACATTTGATTGTTCGGTGAGGGCTACGGGTACATTTGATTGTTCGGTGAGGGCTACGAGCACATTTGATTGTCTGGTGAAGGCTACGGGTACATTTGATTGTCTGATGAAGGCTACTGGTACATTTGATTGTCTGGTGAAGGCTACGGGCACATTTGATTGTCCGGTGAGGGCTACGGGTACATTTGATTGTCTGGTGAAGGCTACGGGCACATTTGATTGTCCGGTGAGGGCTACGGGCACATTTGATTGTCCGGTGAGGTCTACGGGCACATTTGATTGTCCGGTGAAGGCTACGGGTACATTTGATTGTCCGGTGAGGGCTACGAGTACATTTGATTGTCCGGTGAGGGCTACGGGTACATTTGATTGTCTGGTGAAGGCTACGGGCACATTCGATTGTCTGATGAAGGCTACGGGCATATTTGATTGTCTGGTGAAGGCTACGGGCATATTTGATTGTCCGGTGAAGGCTACAGGCACATTTGATTGTCCGGTGAAGGCTACGGGTACATTTGATTGTCTGGTGAAGGCTACGGGCACATTTGATTGTCTGATAAAGGCTACGGGCACATGTGATTGTCCGGTGAAGGCTACGGGCACATTTGATTGTCTGATGAAGGCTACGGGCACATTCGATTGTCTGATGAAGGTTACGGGCACATTTGAATGTCTGGTGAAGGCTACGGGCATGTTCGATTGTCCGGTTAGGCCTACGGGCACATTTGATTGTCCGGTGAGGGCTACCGGTACATTTGATTGTCTGGTGAAGGCTACGGGTACATTTGATTGTCTGGTGAAGGCTACGGGTACATTTGATTGTCTGGTGAAGGCTACGGGTACATTTGATTGTCCGGTGAGGGATACGGGCACATTTGATTGTCCGGTGAGGGCTACGGGTACATTTGATTGTTCGGTGAGGGCTACGAGCACATTTGATTGTCCGGTGAGGGCTACGGGTACATTTGATTGTCTGGTGAAGGCTACGGGCACATTCGATTGTCTGATGAAGGCTACGGGCATATTTGATTGTCTGGTGAAGGCTACGGGCATATTTGATTGTCCGGTGAAGGCTACAGGCACATTTAATTGTCCGGTGAAGGCTACGGGTACATTTGATTGTCTGGTGAAGGCTACGGGCACATTTGATTGTCTGATAAAGGCTACGGGCACATTTGATTGTCCGGTGAAGGCTACGGGCACATTTGATTGTCTGATGAAGGCTACGGGCACATTCGATTGTCTGATGAAGGTTACGGGCACATTTGAATGTCTGATGAAAGCTACGGGCACGTTCGATTGTCCGGTGAGGGCTACGGGCACATTTGATTGTCCGTGAGGGCTACGGGTACATTTGATTGTCTGGTGAAGGCTACGAGTACATTTGATTGTCTAGTGAAGGCTACGGGTACATTTGATTGTCTGGTGAAGGCTACGGGTACATTTGATTGTCCGGTGAGGGCTACGGGTACATTTGATTGTCTGGTGAAGGCTACGGGTACATTTGATTGTCTGGTGAAGGCTACGGGCACATTTGATTATCCGGTAATGGCTACTGGCATATTTGATTGTCCGGTGAGGGCTACGGGCACATTTGATTGTCCTGTGAGGGCTACGGGCACATTTGATTGTCCGGTGAAGGCTACGGGTACATTTGATTGTCCGGTGAGGGCTACGGGCACATTTGATTGTCTGATGAAAGCTACAGGCTCATTTGATTGTCTGGTGAGGGCTACGGGCACATTTGATTGTCCGGTTAGGGCTACGGGTACATTTGATTGTCCGGTGAGGGCTACGAGTACATTTGATTGTCCGGTGAGAGCTACGGGTACATTTGATTGTCTGGTAAAGGCTACGGGCACATTTGATTGTCTGATGAAAGCTACGGGCACATTTGATTGTCTGGTGAAGGCTACGGGCATATTTGATTGTCCGGTGAAGGCTACAGGCAATTTGATTGTCCGGTGAGGGCTACGGGTACATTTGATTGTCTGGTGAAGGCTACGGGCACATTTGGTTGTCTGATGAAGGCTACGGGCACATTTGATTGTCTGATGAAGGCTACGGGCACATTTGATTATCTGATGAAGGCTACGGGCACATTCGATTGTCTGATGAAGGTTACGGGCACATTTGATTGTCTGGTGAGGGCTACGGGTACATTTGATTGTCTGGTGAAGGCTACCGGCTTATTTGATTGTCTGGTGAGGGCTACGGGCACATTTGATTGTCCGGTGAGGGCTACGGGCACATTTGATTGTCTGATGAAGGTTACGGGCACATTTGATTGTCTTGTGAGGGCTACGGGTACATTTGATTATCTGGTGAAGGCTACGGGCTCATTTGATTGTCCGGTGAGGGCTACGGGCACATTTGATAGTCTGGTAAAGGCTACGGGCACATTTTGTTGTCCGGTGAGGGCTACGGACACATGTGATTGTCTGGTGAAGGCTACGGGCACATTTGATTATCTGGTAAAGGCTACGGGTACATTTGATTGTCCATTGATGGCTACGGGCACATTTGATTGTCTGATGAAGGCTACGGGCACATTTGATTGTCAAGTGAAGGCTACGGGTACATTTGATTGTCCGGTGAAGGCTACGGGCACATTTGATTGTCTGATGAAGGCTACGGGCACATTTGATTGTCTGATGAAGGCAACGGGCACATTTGATTGTCAGGTGAAGGCTACGGGCACGCACATTTGATTGTCAGGTGAAGGCTACGGCACGCACATTTGATTGTCCGGTGAAGGCTACGGGTCCCTTTGATTGTCCCATGAAGGGTACCTTTGATAGTCCAGTGAAGGCTACTTGCACAGTTGATTGGCCTGTGAAGGCTACGGGTCCCTTTTATTGCCTGGTGAAGACTATGAACCTCTTCTTAGAAAAAAATGTACTTTGACGCATAATGAAAATTTTGCCATTTAATAATACATTTTATTATACAGAAAAATCGCTAACCTTACATATAGTCATACTGAAATTTTAAAAAAAAACCTATAAAAAGAATATAATTCTTTAAGAACAACAATCTACAATTTTCTGAGTAAAAAGTTTGCGGATAATAAAATTTAAATTTGTAGGTTATAAACACGAGCCTCCTGGAATACATTCATGGACCCTTAGAGGTCTGTGGACCACAGTTTAAGAAACCCTGACCTAGAGCATACCCAGAGTAAGAAATAACAGAAGAATATCACACCTTATTGTGAAATGCTTGACCAAGTTTAGTCAAAACAATCTACTTAACAACATTAAAAGACATTGAATTCACGTGGAAAAATCGTGTCATCTTGAAAATGCGACTAACTGAAAAATCTATGTTTTTAGTTTGTACGGTATTTTCAATAACATTTACTAGTAAACGTTATTGCTTTAACCTTAATTTATAACATGTAACTACTTCATTAATCTATCTATCTATCTATCTATCTATCTATCTATCTATCTATCTATCTATCTATCTATCTATCTATCTATCTATCTATCTATCTATCTATCTATCTATCTATCTATCTATCTGTCTGTCTGTCTGTCTGTCTGTCTGTCTGTCTGTCTGTCTGTCTGTCTGTCTGTCTATCTATCTATCTATCTATCTATCTATCTATCTATCTATCTGTCTATCTATCTGTACGTCTGTCTGTTCGTCTATTAATCTATCTATCTATCTATCTATCTATCTATCTATCTATCTATCTATCTATCTATCTATCTATCTATCTATCTATCTATCTATCTATCTATCTATCTATCTATCTATCTATCTATCTATCTATCTATCTATCTATCTATCTATCTATCTACCTGTCTGTCTGTATATCTGTATGTCTGTCTGTATATCTGTATGTCTATCTATCTATCTATCTATCTATCTATCTATCTATCTATCTATCTATCTATCTATCTATCTATCTATCTGTCTGTCTATCTATCTACCTATATGTCTATCTGTCTGTCTATCTGTACGTCTGTCTGTTCGTCTATTAATCTATCTATCTATCTATCTATCTATCTATCTATCTATCTATCTATCTATCTATCTATCTATCTATCTAAGTGTCTATCTGTCTATCTGTCTACCTATCTGTCTCTTCGTCTGTCTGTCTGTCTGTCTCTCTTTCACTCTCTCTCTCTCACTCTGTGCGTGTATGTGTTACGTTAATTAATGTTAATATTAACTACTTACTGTTGAAATTAAGAGTATATTAATTTAAAAACACTTTGAGAGTTGTATTATTACAGGTCAGAAATGTAAAAAAGCAATAATGCATATTTCTTTACACTGCTGAAATAAAGATTTCGTTCGTTCCCGACAAGTGATTGGGTGATCTTCTTCTTCTTCTTCTTCTTCTCGTTCGCTGTTGTTTAGTAATGTCTACACAAGAAGTCCGGTTCTCTGGATGTATGTTGCTGTGGTTGAAAGTTCTTCAAGACTCCCAAACAGCTTTGTGTGGATGTGCGTCTCTGTGGGCCAATGTTCAGTTCGCAATTGACTAAGCATGTAGCAGTCTTGTAGGATGTGTTCGGCTGTCTGCGCTGCCTGTCCACACGTACATAGGGGTGATGGGACCAATCTCAGTCTGATTGGGTGATAATATTCATGCTGAGGATTAGCCGCTGCAGAATCAAGCATTCTGTTCAACAGTTTTAAAATTGGCCAGACACATGTGGGTCCATGTCGAGAAAACATTGACATAATAGAACAAGTCATCCATGAATGTCGACTCCACAAGAAGAGCAGATTGGCAGCATATCCTTCGCCAACCCCGTGGATGGAAAACATTTATAGCGATAAGAGAAGCTCAAGAACTTTATTTAGGAAATAGATATTGGTATATGAGAGATTGACAGAAGCCTGAGAAACACAGCCAGCTTTAAATGAGAAATACTTACTACTTACTTTGTCATTACTCTGGGGTGTATAAGTTACCCAGGGACGGTGCCATGCGATCCTATCAGCTGTCCTCCTTTTGACCTGGTTCCAGTGTAGATGGTGTCCGCCCAGTGAACTCTGTGTCGTCCTGGAGGTCTGTGTGTCATTATTTGGGTCAATCTCTGCTTCATTCCGGCGGTAATCAGTTACATTTGTTGTACTGATTAATTGCGTGCATTTCAGTGGTCAGAACCTTTTTTCTTTCTCTGCTATGTAGCAGATATTTTGTATTTTCAAACATCCTTACACTCCTCTCACTGATAAGTCGTCATGTCTGTTTTGTTACCCATTCATCCCTGCTTTGCAAGGAACGGCTGAGATAATAATTAATCGACAACCATGTTGCTTAATCTCTGGTGTGGCCGACATCAAACTACAGATTAACACTAAAATCGCCCAGCGCATTTGTTTAATCGCTGATAAGGCCAGGGTGCGTTATTTGTCTAGATGGTAAAGAGACGGATTGTGTGTGCTCAAGCGACAGATAACGAGATTACTCGTCTGTGCGACACATTTTTGACAGACATGCATGACTTCATCCTTTCCAGCACACCTTGTTACAAAGACATTACTTTAGATTAAAGTAATAATAAGTTATTTGTAAACATTGCCGAGAGAGTATCAGATGTTTTCGTTCCATATATGGGAGACGTGACCTTTTGCATCACGCATATTATTTTAGGCGGAAATAATTTTGAAATTACCCCACTAAACACGCATGTTTGAAACGATTGGAGCTTTATTAGCATCGTAACAAAACAAATGCGGGGAAGAAGGGCCACATAACCTGACCTTTTTGCAGTTTAAGACACTGTGAGACTCGCTTGCCCAGACGAAACCAGACTGCCAGAAGTTATAATTCAGAATTCCATTTATCAGACTGGACTTTGTGGAACATCTTGAAGGACTTAAAGAGCCCAGGAAAACCATTATAATAAGAAACCGGAATCTGAGGGAACTGAAATACGGAGTCATAGTGGGAATTAATTGTTAAAATAACGACCCCCAAGAACACGGGGAAAAAAGGCATCTGCCAGTGCCTTAAACCTACATCTCTGAGCAAACAGTCTGTGAGCCAAGATTGGCGTAAGTTGTACTTGTTACATTTTATATTTTTAATTACTGACATGTGAACTAATATGTATATATTGCCATGTGAATATTAATATGTGAAAAGTGCTAGTGGATGTCCAAGTCATTTGTGGCTGGCAAACTCATAATATAGAATGATGATTTCATGGACCACCACTGCATATGCTGGTGACTGCTTTATTGCTAGTTTCTTACAGAGAACTAAAAGCATAGGTAGTCCTAAGTTCCATATGGGGCAGGAAGGGAAAAATGAAAGAAATAATGTACATTCTAATTATAATATCTTCATTTTCAAACCAGTGTTAATGTCTGTGTAAACATATTCACTTTAAAATTAATGAAAGTTTCAAAGCTTTTCAATCAGTGTAGATGTAAATGAAAATCTATTTAATCTATATTGTGAACACATTTCCATCAGTGAAGATGTAAATGTAAACATGTTCTATCTATACTATTAACCTTTTCATTTGAATGTGAAGTAAATATAAAGCTATTCAATTTAAATGTAAAGAACATTTTCTCTCGTGGGATTAAACTTACTTCTCATCGAGGGTAAATTTTGAGGTAGATGGGATGGTGGAATAGGAGAAAGGGACCCATAACTAGGTGTTGGAAAACGCAATACTCAGGAGAGCGTTTTGTTTCTATTCTTTTACCATAGTTGTTGGTGGTACCAGTTGCGGGTTCCAATCTCTGGAACAAAGTGAGGGTAAAAGTAGACTGACGTAGAACTAGAACCATCATCAGAGGCTCTTAGAGACGCGGGACCAGCTTTGCAGTTACTCCCTAATCTTACTTGGAGCGTGCTACGCCTTTAATCATGACAAGAGACGCGAGAACTCCAGTGACCTATCTGCACAGAACCCAAAACCCCAGCGGGAGCAAAACCTACCATTTGCAGCTAAGTCAAACTTAAAAGCTGCCAAGTGACTTCTTACCTAAAACTATTATTCCTTCACAATAGTGATGGTAATTTTTTTCTGACAAATAATTACTCATTTTTTTCAAACCTTGTTAAAACCTAAGTGATTATTAAATCTGTTAGTTGTAAATATACAAATTTAACTGATTTAATAATTTTTAATGTACTGCATGTGTGTCTCAGTCACCTTTCTAAATACACTCTAAACAGAGCTTTACCGTAATAATAATTCCACAGAATTAATCAGGGTGGGGGCTTGAACGAGCTGAAATTAATAATTGCTTAATTCTTCATAAAAGGCGGCGGACCGATATAAGTTAACAATTGCCCTGCCAATGCAGCATTGTTCTTAACTTCGGAAATATCTTACGAAGACTTCCTTGAGATAGAAGCATCATTATTCTTCTATCTACAACTCTGCCAAGAGTAATCTTGCGCGAAGGAAGACACCTTTGAAGTCCCATATTAGATACGCTTGAGTTTGGGCCGCTGTTGGACCACTACTGCAAAGCAGTGGAGGCAAATCCGTGACAGTCTGTATCATTGGCTCTTGGTTTCCCATATTTTTCGTGATAACCGAACTTCTCTCATTCTGGAGACATTGCCAAACCATCGTAACTGGAATAGTAGAAATATATGTGATTTATATGACAGCGACCAGAGAAACATGAGACAGACCACCAACTTTATGAGAAAATAAAGTTAGTTGCTTATCCTTTACAGAACGTGGCAATCAACCCCAGCTTTTATTGGCTGTATGAGAAAATAGATATGGTTATATGAGAACGATGAGAGAAGCCTGAGACATACCGCCGACTCCATGAGAGAAATAAATAGCTATATGGCGGCGAACGAAGAAGATACATTTGTACTAGACCAACGAGTAAGTCACCAGCCAAAACATGGCGGGGCAAAAATTACGTTGTGCTCTTTCTGCCGCATACCCTGATGACGTCACTAAATTCCCCTGTAGTAACTTCATTCATTTCAATTTTGCTTCAGAAGTATGGGAACACGGAAACAGTGACACGAAAGCATAGCTGCTTCATCAACAGTGCTAAATATATAAATATATGGCGGAGAACTGCTTAATATAAATGGGAAAAATTCCTGAAATTTTGTCACCGAAAAGCAACAGAGGAAACAATGTTTCTTTAAAAAAAAAAACAGGTGCATAAATATATCGAGAAACAAAATGCACGATGTTTCAACAGGAGCACAAATTAGTTCCCATCTCGACAATTGCGCCATTGAAAACGATTGCAGTTTTGGTGGGAAAAGATGTTACTAATGTGAAAGGGGGATAAAAGAATTAGAAGGTTAAATATGAGAGTGACTAGCAACAACCCGCCAAAATTGGCAGGTTTTTAATTATAGTGTGTTGTTTCTGTTACACCTATTACATTGCTGCTTCTTCTATAGTCTCGCTTGCTCGCTGTGAATGCCGCGATCGTCTCTTCCTTTTAGCCATCTTATCATTTTGATCCATAATAATAAGTCTGCAATACTTTAAATTAAAATTTTGTCTTGAAGAAACAATTAAAAAAAACTTACATTTTAAAGAAAAATAATTAGTTAAATCAGTTTCCCAAATGAAAATGGACAGAAGAGTAACTTGATTGTCTGTTGATTTACTCCGCATCTCCGCACCTTCCTGTCTCCAGTTCAAGTTGTTGGCTCCTTTCCATAATCAAACTTTTCTCGCTGTGAATGACGCGATCGTCTCTTCTCTTTAGCCATCTTATCATTTTGATCCTTAATAATAAGTCTGCAATACTTTAAATTAAAATTTTGTCTTGAAGAAACAATTAGAAACTTACATTAAAAGGTTATTTTGAAGAAAAATGATGAGTTAAATTCGTTTCCTGAATGAAACTGGACAGAAGAGTATCTTGATTGTCTGTTGATTTAATGCACACCGTCACACTTTTCTATTTTTGCGAGAGTACATACAACGGGAAACAATACAATTATTGTCTAACTTTCAACCACAGTTGCACCCCCTTAGCTGTGCTTGAAAGTTAATATACTCTTTCGAAAATAGAAAAAAGTGCGCAAATGACGGTTTGCAAAGTGTGACCGAAGTACTTACGGCGGGAATTATGGTATTGAATGACAGAAGCCTGATGCAGACCGCGAACTTTATGAGAGAGGTAGTTATGAGTCGGCGAACGAAGAAAAAGAAGATAATTTTTATTTTAAAATGACTTTTTTTTAGCAAGACAAGTTAACGACATCGTTACAAAGTTTCTTTATTTTTCTTCGTCTCCATTCGTTCAGCTTTTCTTTTCTATTGCATTCTCTCTGTTTTCTTCCCTATCTGAAAACAGAAAGTTTTCAATTCCGGTGGCTTTCACCTTGTTTGTTTGATTGACAGTGAAGAGCATGTGTAGTCGCATGTTTTGTTTATGCAACTCTATAGGTCTACATGTAATTCTCATATCTCTATGCTGGATAACATTTGACCTTTCCTCCTTGACCCACGATATCGTCATCATCATCATCATCCTTCAGCTCGCCAAAGAGTATCGGCTTTCAACAAACCTATGCCAAGTCTTCCTGTCCCGTGCCATCCGCTCAAAAATCTGTACATGTCTTCTTCGTGCCTTTTATACCTGTCTTCATTTCTCTTCTACATGTGTTCCATTATCTCCGTCTGTCTCTCTTCGTGCCTTTTATACCTGTCTTCATTTCTCTTCTACATGTGTTCCATTATCTCCGTCTGTCTCTCTTCGTGCCTTTTATATCTGCGTTCATTTCTCTTCAACATGTGTTCCATTATCTTCGTCTGTCTCTCTTCATATTCCTATTACTTACTGTGTAATCGTAAGATTAAAGCAAAGATATCTTTGTTGTAAATTTGCAGATCTATGGGACAGATACCGTGGGATGCTTCGTCGTCGGATACATGATGGTCTCTTTTGGAACGGGAAATCTGATTGCCATCTTGACCATGGACAAACTGAAGCCGTGTTCATCGCATCCTTTATTCCTGTCAGTGGGTATGTACTTGTTTTCTTGTAGCAACTAATTTCTTTGCTTTGTTTCAGCTGTCGCAGATACAAACTTTTACAGTTCTAGCGATGTGTTTTCTTTAACCACTTTTAATTAACTTCACATAACCGTTGTTTGTTTCAAATCTCTGATGCTTACAAATTCCCTTTTCACTCATCATAGACAGCTGAAACTTTGCGTGCAGCTCCCTTTCTTGCCATAATTTAATATCTAAAGTTTGGTTTGGTTTTAATGACTATCATCATTGCACAAGGACTACTCGATCAGTGCTCCGATCTTCTCCCTTAGATCATACAAGGAGGATCTCAGCACAGTGCACGGACTCCGTAGCACCGCAGAGAATCCCAATGTGTGTATATATAGCGAGTCACACACTCTATAAATATTTTTAAGGTGGGTAGGTTTCTAATTTTTAAATGTTGCCAGTGCAGCGGCCTGATAGGCCTACTCTTTACGATTTCCAACTGCTGTGGGATTTTTATCGTGCGCAACTTGCACACAGTACCTCTTATATTTTCGCCCTTGTCCGATAAGGCTAGGCATCCGATCTCACTACCCAGGAGACAAGGTGGAGGGAGTACGACATCATTACGACCACTGGGCTCTGAAAAAAAAAGCTGGAAATAATTTCATTAAAAA
The DNA here is from genome assembly GCA_024509875.1 of Oreohelix idahoensis. Taxonomy (NCBI): domain Eukaryota; kingdom Metazoa; phylum Mollusca; class Gastropoda; order Stylommatophora; family Oreohelicidae; genus Oreohelix; species Oreohelix idahoensis. The sequence continues at coordinate 22,564 of JAMPIV010011573.1, forward strand.
CAATTTTTTTTTTAACCAAGGGAAATAATTAACTCTGAATATGTGTTGTGTTTTGTATTTGAAAGGATGGCTTAGGATAATGAATATAATAAGCCTATTAAATCAATGTTTTATTTTAAAAATAAGTGAGAGTGAATATAATGAGCCGATTAAATTTATGTTTTTCTTTAACAACTAAGTCAATGAGTTCTTTGTTTGAAACTGCGTGGTGATGATAAACTGTCTTGCAGACTTTACATTAGATGTTTAAACGTGTCAACACATCCGGGGATGAAGAAGGAACAAGACTACTAGTTCCTCGGGGTTATCATAAAAAGGTGATTAACATGAGGCTGGCAACTTTATTCTGTAAAACAGATTGCTACAGGAATCACCACTACAACAGATTGTTACAGGAATCACCACTACAACAGATTGTTACAGGAATCACCACTACAACAGATTGTTACAGGAATCACCACTACAACAGATTGCTACAGGAATCACCACTACACGAGCTGGGGCTTTGATGAAAGCTTCCTTTACGGGGCCGGCTGTGTGGCTAGCTTCATGATCTGTAAGGAGCAAAAGAGACATAACTGCTACAGAAAGCACTCCTGCAAGAACTCATGAAATGTTTTGGTGCAGGCATCCTGCGACGAGACCCACTAAGTTAATCAGTCAAACCCTTTATCTACCCGTGAAACATAAACGTTCAACAAATACACGCCAAGTTCTCCTGTCACGTGCCACTGTCATACGGTAGGTTAATTGGTTTATTGGGCCCAGTCTAGGTAAAGAGTAAAGGTTGACTGATACACGAGAATGTATAGAAATAGATTTCACAGGTGGTAGGTTGAGGGAAAGATATGTCTCTGGAGTGAGTAGGTTTCTCTCATCCAGCCTATCCGTACAACTGTCCTTTGTTATAAGACAGTCTTGGCTTCCCTATCTAATGAAAGAACAGGTTACTCTACACACACACAATTATGTGACAACAAGACACACAGACGTGAAATAAACTAAGGATAAATGGGTATGGGTCTGACCAACACACAAAGTTAAGTTTTCTTGTTGTTTATTATCACTAAATGTTCACAACATCAAATACCCAAAAATTTAAAAAAAAAAAAAGATAGCAAGGAAATCCTTTACACATATAGAAGTAAAGAAACCTGGGGCGCCTTCACCGTATAAGGAAAAGAAAACCCAAACAAATATTAACCCAAAGGTGGAAGGTTAGCACTATGTTATTTTTTTTTCTTAACCAGCGGCACTTGGGCTTTCAGCCCATCGGCCCAGTGGCGTGTCATTGCGAGGCTGGCGAGGCTGGGGAGCCTGTGGACTTTCCTTCCAACCCGGTCAGAAGCTTCGCTCCTTCCCATCCACAAAGGGTTTAGCACTATGTTATAGAATACAGTATTGGTACACTATAAGACCAAGTCAAGTAAACAACATCAACAACCTAATTAAATAATATTTACCAGCAACAGTAAAATCATCACACGCTCTCTCACTCAAGTGGCCACTTCTCACACTCTTACCTATTGGTACTCTTCTCGTGGGTCTGTGGTATCCCTTGGTAAATTTATTCCACGAATCTAATCCCTATTTTACTGTTGATTAGTGTATCACCCCCAGCTGTCGAGGACACAAATTGGCCCCCAAAAAACCCCCCCCCCCCCAAAAAAAAAAAACCGCCGAATGAGGTCCACGATGAATCCTGGAAATATTATAAATCATAAAGGGTTGTCTTCATTGTTCTAAAAAAACTAGCACTGTTCCTCCGATGTGTGCACAGGGGAATGATTCTAAATACAGGAACTACTTACTTACTTACTTAGTCGTTCCCCTTCTACCGTGAAGTGTAGAGGTTTCGAAGAGAGAGCGCCAGACTATCCTATCGGCTGTCTTCCTCCTGGCCTGGTTCCATTCTAGTCCTCGGTTCTTCAACGATTGTCTAATGTTGTCCTCCCAGCGGACTCTGGGTCGTCCTGGGGGTCTGGATCCCTGGCTCTTTGTTTCCCATGCTTGTCGTGGTAGCCGATCTTCTCCCATTCTGCAGACATGGCCAAACCGTCTTAGTTGGGACTGTTCTACTTGGGTCTGCAGGGGGTGGGATTTTAGGCCTAACGTATCGTCTGGTTGCGGACCATGTCTCTTCTTGTTACTTCAACCACCTTCCTCAGATACCTCATTTCTGAGGTTTGGATCTGGCTTTTATGGGTTGTAGTCATTGCCCATGACTCGCATCCATATGTTAAGACTGGGACATAGGTGGAGCGGTATACAGCCATCTTCGTTTTCTTAACAACCTCTCTCTTGCTGAAGAATCTTCGATTTATGGCCTGAAAAAGTTTCCCAGCTGCTGCTTTTCGAGTGGCAAACTCTTCTTTGATGCCTCTCTTTCGGTCTATAATAGCTTCGAGGTATTTAAAGTGGCCAACCTGCTCCAGGACTTGTTCTCCCAGCTTAATCTGATGACTTCTTTCTTCTCGTGATATCACCATGGATTTTGTTTTAGAGCTGCTTATGACCACCCCTCTCTTCCCTAGCTCTTCCTTCCAGACTTGCAGGTTGGATTGGAGATGTGCCTCTGATTTAGCAATCAGGGCAACATCATCAGCAAATGTCAGCTCTGAAATACAGACCTGTCTCATCTTCCAGTACCCCACTGAATACTTTCTTGTTCACTCCTTACATGCCTTGATTACATCGTCCATGAGGAGTATGAAAAGATAAGGTGACAGGATATCACCTTGTGTTACACCATTGGTGGTCCTGAATTCTTCTGACTTATGGTTTGCTGTCCTCACATAGTTTCTGCAAGACTTGTAGAAGCTCTGTATAGCATGAAACAGAGGTGCTGGAATGTTCTTCCTTACCAAACAGTTCCAAAGTTTGTTCCAGGGGACCCTGTCAAACGCCTTTTCCAGATCTATGAAACAAAGATGGATCTCACTCTTATACTCAAGGGCCTTTTCACTCAGCTGTCTGAGTGTGAAGATTAAGTCTTGAGTACTTCGGTTTGCTCAGAATCCGCACTGGACCGCATCCAATTGTGGCTCAGCTAGGCATCGGAGTCTCTGCTCTAGGATGCTAGAGTAGATTTTACCAGAGACACTGAGAAGGGATATGCCTCTGTCGTAAATTTTAGATAGTTTAGAAGATATTTATGGGCCCGTCTGAGCAGAGGTGATAGTGGTAACTATGTGAGAATAAAGGTGTAAGAAATACATTTTCGCAAGGGGATAGAGTAAGAGGAAGATCTGTCTCTGGAATGAGTAGTTTCTCTAATCCAGCCTATCTATACGACTATATTTTAGTATCAAACAACCTTTCTCTCCCTATATGAAATATAAGTTACACTAAACACACCCACAGACAATTTTGTGACAACAAGCCACACAAACGTGAAAAAAAAACTATGGTTAATTGTGTATGGGTCTGACCAACACACAAAGTAAAGTTCTTTTTGTTGTTTATTATCATTAAACTTTTGCAACATCAAAACATATAGAGAAATCAATAAATCATGTTTACAGACATATGAAAATAACCGAATAAGTGCCCTCCCCCTATTGTTGAGAAAGGATCCCAAAAGAAGTTAATAACCCAAAGGTCAAAGATATTAACACTAGGTTACAGAATAGACTATGAAGAACAAGTTACCACTAAATTACTACTCAGTAAAGTACACAAGATTAGCGAAATAAAAAAAGAAGTTAGTACAATGATTGTAACAAAGGAAAATATTCACTCTCTTTCTCTCTCTCTCTATCTGTCATCATCTTCTTCTTTGATCCTTAGCCGCCGACCGTCAAAGCAGTCAGTGACCATTACGCCTGGTGGCGTCTTGTAGGGCAACAACAAATTGATTCCACTTTGCTCGGTCGGAGACTGGGTGATGCGCCAGACAACAGAGGGCAGTCCAAGAGGAATAAGATGGACTACATTCTCTACATTGGAAGATCTGGAATATGCAGATGACATTGCACTGCTGGCACATTCACATCAACACATCCAGGAAAAAACGGATAGACTTAATAAAATTAGCCAGCAGGTGGGCTTGAACATCAATTTAAAGAAGTCAGAGGTCATGACGCTCAATGTGAGCAACCCTGAGCCCATATCAGTAAGGAATCAGCAACTGGTACAGACAGATACCTTCACATACCTAGGAAGCATAGTAACACCAGACGGTGGGGCAGGCAAAGACATCAACATCAGAATGAATAAGGCAAGAACAGCCTTCTTTAGCCTAAATAACATCTGGAAGTACTCCCAATACAGCACAAGCACAAAATTAAGATTATACCAGAGTTGCGTGCTTTCTGTGCTTCTCTATGGTGCGGAATGCTGGAGAGTCACAGAGAAGGAAATGTCAAAATTGTCCTCTTTTCACACAACATGCCTAAGAATAATTCACCGCATCTTTTGGCCGAATACCATCACCAACCAAGATCTGCTTACTCGTAGCAAGCAAGAGGACATGCACACCATCATAGCTGGCAGACGCTGGAGCTGGGTTGGTCATGTCCTCAGAAGAGACCCCGATGCCATCATAAGAACAGCTATGTTTTGGACCCCTGAAGGAAAGCGAAAGAGAGGCCGACCAAAAACAACTTGGCGGAGGACTGTGGAGGATGAGATGCAAAGAATGAACCAGAGTTGGGGCACTGTACGAAGGATGGCCACCGACCGTGCAAAGTGGAATCAATTTGTTGTTGCCCTACAAGACGCCACTAGGCGTGATGGCCACTGACTGCTTTGACGGTCGGTGGTTAAGGATCGAAGAAGAAGAAGTTGCTCGGTCGGCGGCCATCCTTCGTACAGTGCCCCAACTCTGGTTCATTCTTTGCATCTCAGCCTCCACAGTCCTCCGCCAAGTTGTTTTTGGTCGGCCTCTCTTTCGTTTTCCTTCAGGGGTCCAAAACATAGCTGTTCTTGTGATTGCATCGGGGTCTCTTCTGAGGACATGGCCAACCCAGCTCCAGCGTCTGCCAACTATGATGGTGTGCATGTCCTCTTGCTTGCTCCGAGTAAGCAGATCTTGGTTGGTGATGATATTCGGCAAAAGATTCTGAGAATATTTCTTAGGCATGTTGTGTGAAAAGAGGACAATTTCGACATTTCCTTCTCTGTAACTCTCCAGCTCTCCGCGCCATAGAGAAGCACAGAAAGCACACAGCTCTGATATAATCCCAATTTTGTGCTTGTGCTGTACTGAGAGGACTTCCAGATGTTGTTTAGACTAAAAAAGGCTGTTCTTGCTTTGTTCATTCTGTTGTTGATGTCTTTGCTTGCTCCGCCGTCTGGTGTTACTATGCATCCTAGGTATGTGAAGGCATCTGTCTTTTCCAGTTGCTGATTCCTTACTGATATGGGCTCAGGGTTGCTCACATTGAGCGTCATGACCTCTGTCTTCTTTAGGTTGATGTTCAAGCTCACCTGCTGGCTATACTTATTAAGTCTATCCGTTTTTTCCTGGATGTGTTGATGTGAATGTGCTAGCAGTGCAATGTCATCTGCATATTCCAGATCTTCCTATGTAGAAAATGTAGTCCATCTTATTCCTCTTGGATTGCTCTCTGTTGTCTGGCGCATCACCCAGTCTATGACTGTTAAAAATAGAGTGGTTGATAAGGGGCATCCCTGTCGTACTCCTGTCTTCACTTCAAAGGTTAGGTTGCTCTGCCAAATGCTGCACGTAAAGTTGGCATAAAGGCTTTTTATGATTGACACTATGGAGCTTGGAATTCCATAAGCCCTCAGTATTTTTCATACACTGTCCCTATGTATACTGTCAAAAACCTTTTCAAAATCAACAAAATTAATGTACAACAATGTCTTTGCCATTCTGAGCACTGCTCTATAATGTTCCTGAGGGTAAATATATGATCTACACATCTTCTGTTCTTTCTAAATCCTGCTTGTTCTTTCCTCAGTTTGTGGTCTACTGCTTTTGAGATTCTCTGTATAATTATCCTGCCTAGTATTTTGCTGGGAACTGAGAGAAGAGTTATTCCTCTCCAATTATTGCAGTCTGCAAGATCTCCCTTCTTGGGCAATTTGACAATTATTCCTTTTCTCCACTCTGTTGGTGTTGTCCCTGTTTTCCAGACTTGTGCAAATAGTGGTTCGAATAGTTCTGCTGCTTGCTCTGGGTCTGTCTTAAATAGCTCTGTCGTACGTGGCCACAAACACTCTCGCTTACCCACTCGTCGTGTTGATATCCCTTGAAAAAAATTACAATAGTTCCTGAACCTATATTGTCAGTGGGGTTGTCCAAATATGGCCCCAGTCCAACCTATATATCGAATAATAATTACAAGGTGGACGCCAAATTTGGTGGTTTAATTTTCCCTGGATGAAACAATTGTCACCGCGAATAGTTACTGAAGCAAGACGTGCTCTGGACGTTCACAGTTGCAAAAGGAGAAAAATAGTTCCAGTATTGCGAAGCCTCTGGTTGCTAGGACAAATGTTACAATATGTAAAAATGATGATGATGGTAAATCCTATCGGCTGGCTCTATGGTGATTGCTGATTTTGAAACAGTGTAATTCTCTGGATCACTATGTTGCTACGGCTATCAAATGTCAGGAATATATGTTCTTTCGTATGCCCAGTGGGCTGGAAAAATTGAATGAATAATTCTGGTTAAGGTACTGTCCAGTTAAGATTTAATATAAGTGGTTTATTTGTCTCTTGGGCCCAACCGGTTCACGAAGGAACTTTGGACTTGTAAGCCACGAAGAAGACACCATTAATCCTTTACTGAATGAAGAAAGAGGACCGAACTAGCCCAAAATCGAAAACCCAAAATCAGAATAAGACCGCTGGCCGCCTCTGGTTTTGATCAGGTACTATATTAGGAAGAAAAGAACATTTATGAAAAATATATGCTACTATCCTATCCTATCCACACGTGAGTTTTCCGCTATGGCATGTCGGGGAAAAGGGTATGCGCCCTCCCCCGTTATTGCCCGCGAGAAAATGAACAGCGCACAAAGTCAATTATTATTTAATTTATCCATACGCGCACTTTAACAAAGATCGCCTGTCATTACCAGCTATAGATTGTCCGGCGTCTACAGTTTTGTCACATGATATTAACACTAGTCACTTATATACTTTCACACAATGAAATATAATGCGAATTCTATTCTGTCACTATAGTCGCGCTTACACTTAATCAGTCACTAAACCGTATCTTGTGGTGTGAGAAGCGGGTGATATAATTATCATTCTAACTTGGCAAAAAAAAAAATAGTTATTTATTTCACTAGTTTTAACGCTAGAAATCACAGTGAATTATAATGGTAGACTTAACACATTAAATCACGTAAATGCTAATTTCTATTACCACAGATCAGAAATGAAACAATCCCCGCGAAAATGCTCTTAACACACTCCCATAATGGTTCTACAATAACGCGTTTAGATTATCCAAAATTCTTAGCGACTCTGATAACGGAATTGGAGAGAACGCAGTATATATACAGATCCAGGTGTTATTATCTCTAGAGGAAGTTATAATTCACACATTCTGCATAGCAGAGAAATCAGGAAACTGCGTTTCGCAGATGACAGGTTTGTTCGTTCATTCTACTTAGCGATGCTGACCGACATCAGAAGACTTGGCCGTGCAATGGGCCTCTCTTAGATTACGTCCCCTTTCGCAGATCAAACATTTACCTCCCCCTGAACGTTTAAACATCAAAGAGTGTTGGGAAAGTATTATCGCCCCTGTGTCTCTTCAAACAGTCCGTTGTTTCCACACGCATCTGTCTAATGACCGATAATTGGCAAATCAGCTCGCGTGAGAAACTCAGGTAAACAAACGTGAGTCGCTCCCCTGTTAATACTGGCAGGTTGCAAAAAGTTTGTAAAGAACTCTGTTGTTATGTTCCCAGAAAAAGGGCGTGGATTCAAAGGTGAGTCATTCAGACAGAAAATTGCGTGGTTTGGCTTAGCAAATGGTAGACACTAAATGGGAAAGCAAAGGCTGTCAGATTACTGTATCTATATTTCCATTATACGTCACAGCCTCTATGGTTTCCCCATTGTCGATTGTCACCCTTTTTGACAATTGGTGTTATGATGGCAATCTCCCAATCCTTTGGTATTATCTTGTTGCACCACGCTGCCTGTGGGATCCTTAAGAGTAATAGGTCGCCTGATGCTCCCATGTACTTAACCATTTCTGGTGTTATACCATCATGCCCTGCTGCTTTGCCCATCTTGATTTTCTCCAGTGCTGCCTTCAGCTCTTCCATCTTTATGTCATCTTCACCATCATTGGTTTTCTCTTCTGTGCTAGTGCTTATCATTTCTGATGCTTCACGAGGCTCACCATCCAGGAGTTCTGAGAGATATTCTTTCCATCTTTCCATTACTTCCTTCTGGGCAGTAAGCAATTTGCCTTGCTAGTCCTTTATAAATCTGAGAGGGCATTGTTTTTCCTTCCTCATGTTCTTTAGGGTCTTATAGAACAATTTCTGGTTTTCTTGCGCATCTTTTCTAGCTTTTCTCCAAATTCTTCCCAGGACTTCTGTTTTGCTGCTAGCACGTTGTTCTTTGCTTCTGTTCTGAGTGGCACATATTCTCTATATTTCCCCATTTGTCCTGTTGTGTTTTTAGCTCCTAAGTATTGTTTTCATGCCATTTTCTTCTCTCTTATTTTCTCTTTGACTTCCTCTGTCCACCAAGGTGTCCTCTTTCTCTTGTTTCCAAGTCGGACTTCACCACATGCTTCTGCAGCAGCTATCTTTATGATGTCCTTGAATTTAAGCCAGAGGGTTTCCAAGTCATCAGGTTGTTCTTCTGTGTTGCTCACCGTTGCAGCAATAAGCCCCTGATATCTGGTCTTAATTTCTGGCTCTCTCAGCTTGTAGGTCTTAATGCTCATTTATCCCGTTCGTTTACTTAGTTTCCTGCGTGATGTTGGGCAGTTCCTAGGCTGAGCAATTCTATCAGTTGTTCTTTTGATTGTAAGCAGGTAGTGATCACTTCCAATCTCTGGTCCCCTCCAGACTCTAGCATTCCGGTCATATTTGAATGAGCTCCTCCTAACAATGGCATTGTCGATCACTGACTTCTCATTCTTTGTTGGTTAACATCTAGTGTATGCATGTATGCGCTTATAGGGGAACTTTGTGTTTGTAATGATCAGAGTCTGCTCACTGCAGAATCTAAGGAGTCGCTTTCCATTGTCATTGAGAGTATCTTCTCCATATCTTCCGATAATTCCACCCCATCTAGCATGGTCATTTCCAACTCTGGCATTGAAATCTCCGAGCATGATAATTTCATCTAGGCAGTCATCCACTGTCCTTTGAAGCAGCTCGAAGAATTCCTCCTTGACCTCTGCTCTCTCATCCTCATTTGGCCCATACACTATGACCTGGTTGACTATGGTTTCTCTTTCTTTTAGTTTTACAACCATAATGCGCTCCGAGACAAAGTTCCATCCCTTGATACTATCTTTTTGGTTTTTGCCTAGGCAGAGTTGATACAGGAACTACAACTTATTAATTTCGTTGCGACAACTCTTGCAGTGTTGAGGGCGGGCGGGGAAAACAGTCTTGTTTCCCGCTCGGGCTGGAACGTCCATTTGGATATAGGGTTTACTACAAATATTGAATATGTGAGGGTCCTTGATGGTTTACCATTTAAGAGAGGGGATTCCTTCGAGTGTTCTGGAATAATCCGGTGCTGCAAATGTTACAAATGATGATGATGGATTTTCTTTACCAGAGGGCCACTCCTGCACAGTGTATAGATTGGTACTCCACTGGGATTACAACTGTCAGGTGTAGGGGAAAATAATAATAATACTGTTTCCAGGTAAACACCAATTGTGGGCTGTTAAAATAATATTCCTGGATTTAGTACGTCCAGTAGTTAAATTACAGTAACACCGTATAATCGGCTAGTATACACTTCTTGCATGAAATGGAATAAGGAAACGAAAAAAAGACCGCTGGTCGTCTACTTGAGGATCAGGTCTGCGAAAGAATACAAAAACCATTTATGGGAAAATGCTTCCACTCTATGTAAATATATATATATATATATATATATATATATATATATATATATATATATATATATATATATATATATATATATATATATATATATATATATATATATATATATATATAGACGGGGACACAACAACAGTCTCTCGTTCGCTCTGTCACTCCTGACGAATTTAAAAGATACACGATGTCTTCCCTACGCCTTACACACAGACATCGCTGGCCGCGGATTTGGGTCGGACTGAGCCGATGAAGACTCTCCCGCTCTCTCTCGCGGATGGCAGTCACACGCACAGTGGATTATTTATTATTTTTTCTCACAATGCGCCACGTACACTTTATCACCTATCATTTAGTAGCTAGTAAATTGTAGTGTCTGTTAATTTGTCGTATAATAATAATTATAAAATGTAATTTAAACAGTATTTTTTTTCCTCCCACTATCAACCGTCTAGCCTCTAAGTTCGGTCTGGTTAACCGTCGTGTTTATCTCTCTCTCCTGGAGAGTTTATTGATGCGTCGGTCTACACTGTAAACACAATTTACCGTCTCGTCTCGGCTAGGTAGCGGTCCGGGACGTGGTCTAACATTTTAATTGAATATCTGGTTATGGAAATCGCTACGCGTTATTGATAAAGTTGATAAAGTTGAATATTTTTTAATATTTTATTCCCGTTAATGATATCCACCAAAAGGATAAATATAAGTGGATGGAAGCAGACATCATCATCATCAGTTGATAAGATCTCTATGGTGTTGTTTGCTCCACTGTAGTGTATGGAATGTCAACTTGACCTACGCAGTGGTGTGTAGACATGGATTGAGTGTATAATGTGCGAATGATAATAAGGGTTCGTGGTGTTGACAAATGTTCTTTCCTCACACTCATGTATGGCTGGAAGTCATCGACACCAACGACTGTGTACCTTTACTAAAGTTTAATTGGACGTACACACTCGACAGCACAGATAGTGACAAATCACAGGTTGGCATAATACCTCATGGTACAGTGGATAACTGGTCTTGCAATGTTATGTTACATGGGCACTCATGTAGAATAATTGTATAATGGACTGTCAGTAGCCAAGCCCTCAGTATCGCCCATACATATATATCATCTGACTTCACTGACTGAGCACGTCAGCTTATAAACAATATTTCAGATGGCTTCTAAACCTAATCTCGTTTAGCGACGATTCTCCCACATAATGTTCAGCACATATTTTTTTCATATAATAATATTGAACCGCTGATAAAGGGTTCTCATGTGTAGCAGTGATCTCTGGACTAAACAAGCGATAATACGGGCATCCCCTTTTCTCTTCTTGAAAGTCACTACAGGTTTGGTTCCAAGATGGCTTCACTCGTGAGCTGTCACTCACGTTTGGATACAGATAATGAATCTGTCCTAAAGTTAGTCATTCATAAAACATTGCATTGCTCTGTAGATTTGATCATGAACAATTGACTGCATTCTACAGAATATAGTGCTGCTAGGAATCGAAGTCGTTTTCATCGAGTCAAATATATTCTCTTATCGTAACTATCGAAAATGGTGGCTTCGTACGAGAGTTCATAAAAGTATCTTGGATTACCTTGGTATAAGAAATATGAAACTGCCATTCCTTGGCAATACGAATAAACACTGGGGTAAAGCATACACGATAGGTCTAGACGACTATCACTTTCCCCACAAATACTGAGATCACTTTTTCCCCGGCGACAGGCCGACATAGGAAACACAGTCCCTATCAGGACGAAGCCAAATCACACCACTCTAACGACACCTCCGCCGACTAGCCTTTGACCTCTCTAGAGACAACAGAACATATAGTTCGACTTAGATATGTAAAGATATACAGATATAAGACAGACTCGTCCTACTCAGACAAACAATACACATAAATTCAGGCCATAGATATTCTGAAGCAAGAACAATCTATTATTACCCAAACAACGAATAAATCGCAGTAAAATGGATTCATCCGCGGAGTTTGATCGAAGAGACGGCACAACTTTCAAGGGAAGTAACTCAATAATGACTTTCCCTTAAGCACTAAAAAATTACCTATGTATAATATTGTAAGATATCAAAGACTGCACGTAACAGTCTTACCACACCTCCCGGGAAAAAAAAAAATGGAACATTTTTTTTTTTTTTTAAATACATCTAGGAGCAACGTACAATAGGCTCACAACGCATGAATAATGCGCAGATGAAAATATTAGGAATACCTATAACGCCTAATATGAGGCTAAGTCGACTTATGGAGCGACTGGTGAGAATGTGTCTCATAAACTGAGAGAAATTATTTCTCTACAAGTATATTTTTCCAGGAAGGTGTCATCAAAGTATAATACAATTCTGGCAATTACACAATGCCTAAAAAATTCATATCATCATTTCGTATTAGATATCTTAAATTTATGATTTATGAAGAAAAAATCATCAAAGCACAGCGGTGAATAAACATCAATGAACCGCTATGTAGTGATACAATCATTATATTATTAAATTACAAATGTGTATCTATCATGATATAGAAAAGGAACTACTATAGGACTAGACATATCAAGAAGTCTAAGCCCTAATAGTTATGTGGAATCATGTGGGCATCGTGACAGAATGTCTGCCATCACATTATCTGATCCACGAATAGCTCGCACAGAGAAATGAAAAGGTTGAAGAGCAATTGCATATCGAGTAGACCTCGAGCTCTTCAAATTCTTACTCTGTATAGCAGTAAGAGCTTTTTGGTCGGTTTCTACTATGAAATGTGCGCCTAGAAGGAATCTCTGTAGTTTGAGGATCGACCAAACCATGGCTAATAGCTCACGGTCTAAAACCGAATAATTCCTTTCTGCCGCATTAAGTTTTCTGGAAATATACATTACAGGATGCAGAGTTCCAGAGTACTCTTGCATTAGTGCCGCTCCAATCCCAGTGGATGAAGCGTCACTACGAAGAACGAATGTCTTATCTTTAGTGGGTAGCACTAAAATAGGTGGTGTTGAAAACAATGTTTTAATCTTATCCAGAGAGCATTGGCATTCCTGAGACCAGTGGACCACATTAGGCGAACCTTTCTTTAGAAGTGTTGAGAGAGGTGCCATGATAGAGGATAGATTCTGAATGAATCTGCCATAAAATTGAATAAGACCTAACAGACTTCTCACCTGTTTTTTAGTCTTAGGGATTGAGATGTTAAGTATCTTACTAGTATTATGGTCCTCTGTCTTTAGGAAACCATGACCAACTCGGTGGCCTAGGAAAGAAATTTCGCTAAAACCAATATATGCTTTAGAGGGTTTCGCTGTCAGGTTGTGCTCACGCAAAGTAGACAGCAATTCGTCTAACCCTGAATAGTGATCTTCCCAAGTATCGCTGAAAAGACAGATGTCGTCTAGATATGCAATGACATCTGACCGATAAGATAGGATTTGGCGCATCATGCGTACGAATGTAGCTGGTGCGTTCATAAGACCGAAAGGCATAAAATTCCATTGGAACAAACCTCTAGGTGTTGAAAAAGCCGTGAGAGGTTTGGCGCGTTCAGATAAAGGAACTTGCCAATATCCTTTAGACAAATCAAGTTTAGTGAAAAAATGAGATTTGGAGAGTCGAGTAAGTAGCTCTTCCAGTAAAGGCATAGGTTCGGCATCGAACTTCGTTACTTGATTCAATTTTCGATAGTCAACGCAAAGACGTATGTTATTGTCTTTTTTACGCACAATAACCATCAGCGAAGAATATGCAGAGGTGGATGGTTCGATTATTTTCAAATCTATCATCTCATCCAACTCTTTCTCGACCTGTGCTTGAAAATGTATAGGTATAGGATAAGGTCTAACCCTAATAGGAGTATGGTCAGTTAGAACAATGTCATGTTCAATGACATGCGTTTGTCCAGGGATGTCAGTGAGTACATCCTGAAATGTTTGCAACATAGTTGAAACTTGTCGCTGTTCTCCTAGAGACAAATCAGGAGAGACAGTAACGTTCTTCCATGATTCACTGGAATGAAGTGGGATCATTGGAAGAGGAAGATTTACATCTGAAAAGCTTGTTTCCTCATCCTGTATCACGGACAGTGATGAGTAATGACCATGTTGTACTGGAGAATTGTCCGTTGCTTGGAAAATGGGTGCAAATAATCCGGACGTTCATGGAATTCAGTAAGCATATTGATGTGGAAGGTTTTATGCTTCCCATCAATATCGACAATATAGTCGACATCGGAAATTTTCGATATTATATCGTACGGACCTTTCCAAGAAATAAGTAATCTGTTTTCCCTACAAGGTAGTAATACAAATGCTTTGTCACCAGGACAAAGTTGTCGTAAGCATCTCTTCTTATTGGCAAATTGCCTTGCCTTCTGTTTCGCAAATTCAGAAGAAGAAGTTGCTAATTTGCATACTTCGATAATCTTTTATCTCAACGCGATGACATATTCATAGGATGACTTTGTGTCATCGTCAATATTGTCAGATGTAATGAGATCGTGAAGCAACGACATAGGGCCACGCGGACGCGCGCCAAAGACGAGTTCAAAGGGAGAAAATCCTGTATGTTCATTGGGTACCTCTCTGTAAGCGAAGAGGGCCGCAGGTAAAACTCTGTCCCAGTCTTGAGGATGATCCTCAGTTATCTTCCCCAGTAAGTTTTTAAGTGTTCTATTAAGGCGTTCGACCATACCATTAGACATTGGATGGTAGATACTACTTAAAGATCTATCTATCTGCAGAGTAGACATTACTTGAGACATGGTATCTGATATTAGTTGGGTGCCATGGTCTGACAATATCTCTCCGGGGAACCCCAGACGAGAAAATATAAGCCAAAGAGCATCTGCAATATCAGCAGTAGTAATGCTCTTCAGAGGAATAGCCTCTGGCCAACGTGTGCACATATCAACACACGTCAAGATAAACTGATGTCCTCTGGCAGACTTGATCTTAAATGGACCAATAATGTCTATGGCCATTTTTTGAAACGGCCGAATAGGAATGTCCGCCGCCTGAATGGGTGCAGCATGCCGTGGACCTTTGGATTTAACTTCCTGACATACTTTACAAGATCGACAATAAATCCGTATGTCCTTGTTTACCAATGGCCAAAAGAAAGCCGCAAGGACTCTTGACTTAGTACGGGAAAAACCCATGTGTCCAGCACACTGAGAGTCGTGAGCGTGCTGCAAAATTTTAACTCTCAAATTCTTGGGAACCAGGATTTGAGAATGACTTGACGTAATGGAGTCTTGAACCATACGTACAAGTACGCCATTCTTCTTTGTAATCCACGATTTACGACTTGTGTATTTATTCGGATCACCTTTAGTTGCAAGAATGAAGAATTTCTTCAGAGTGGGATCATCTTCTTGCTGTTTTATAAACGAGTCACGAGAAATTACCAAGGGATTATCTTGGTTATGCACTTCATTATCTTCAGTAGATGAAGTTTGAGGCATATTAAGAGCCTGAGCTCTAGTGACTACAGCGTTAGCAATCTGCATGTTTTGCCTTTCCCACGTGGAAATTTGTTGCGGAGTGCATTCCTTGACTCCATGAATGCGACCGATGATGAGGTCAGCGATCGGATTCGGAAGAAGACATGCGTGTACATCTCCTGTAAAGAAAGGAGTAGCAATCCTAATGATAGCAGTAGAGTATTTCTCTAATGTGCCGCCAAATGTTACACATTTGACTACTTGTCCAGTGGCACGGGAAGGATCTACGAGTGACTGCCTAACACCAATTGTGGTGCATCCAGAATCAAATAGCACAGAGACTGGATTGTTATTCACTAAACCCTATTGTAAGACAAGAGAACCTCTTCCATCATGCGCGACTGATGCCGGAAGAGCAGGAAGAGGATGGCCACAGCTTAAAGTAGACACTGTGGTTGGCTCAAATAACGTTTTGCATTGGGGGCACTGAGATGCTCTCCCAAAATCAAAAGCGGCACATGCCATATTACTAGCATCATTATTATCTTTACTCTGTTTATAGGCTTCATGGGACTCTTGTTGTGCAGAGTTTGCCTGAAAAATGTGGTTTATGTCTTTTGTTTTGAGATCTACCTCGGTTATTATCACCTCTGTAGTTATTGTTACCTCTATTGTAACCCCTATTTGGGTTTGAGTCATAGTTCCCTTGGTTACCATTATCATATTCATTATAATGAGTATCTCTGTAATTATGATCTTGTTGACTCCAAGACGGATAACCCTGATAGTTTCTATAATTACTTCCTCTACGGAAATTCCTATAATTATGACCACCCCTGTGTCGAGAGCTATCAGCTCGTCTCCAGTTCTTTGAAGAAGAACCCTGAAATGATTGGTTACCTTGGTTTTGATAACTATTATGGTTACCTTTTTTATCAAATCTGTTTTGAGGTCCCTGAAATCTGTGTGAATAATTGGGATTGTATGGTGTTGCTGAAGCAACTGGCATACTCTCCTTAATCTTAGTGTTGCCAAAAGTCACGTCGGGGTGTGCAGTGACATATTGGGAACAATATTCTTCCATTTCTTTTAGAGATTTGGGTTTACGCTCATGTATAAATTCAAGGAAAGGTTTGTTCACACATGACATAATCTTATCTCTGAGCAACAAATCCGTAAGTCCTTCATACGTTTTTTCTGTTTTGGAAAGCTCAATCCAACGATCAACTGTGAGACGTGCCTTTGCAGTGAATTCTGAGAATTCTACACCCGTCTCAGGTACCATCGTTTTAAATAAAAGGCGATAGCCTTCCTCACTTAGCTGATATTTTTTTTATCAAAGCCGCCCTAATGACATCATAATTATCCTTATCTGCTTCTCCTACAAGGCATAATCTAGTCAAAGATTCACCTTTCAAGTTTTCTGATAATTGATTAGCGTATTGTGATTTATCCACATTATGTGTACGACAAGAACGTTCAAATCTATCCAGCCAGAATGTAATATCGTCACTGGACTGATTGAACGGTGGAACCTTAACCTTGTAAGTAGAAGGTTTACCATTACCACTAGATGCCTGATTAACATTACTCATACTTGTCAATCTCAATTTCTCCAACTCAAATTCATGTTCTCTTATTGCTTTTTTCTCTTCAGCATCTAATCTTTTTTGTTCAGCCTCCCTGTCTAATCTTTTTTGTTCAGCTTCCCTGTCTAATCTTTTTTGTTCAGCTTCCCTGTCTAATCTTTTTTGTTCAGCTTCACTGTCTAATCTTTTTTGTTCAGCCGCAGCTTCTCTTTCTAATTTTTTTTGTTCAGCTTCAAATCTCCTTTCCTCCACCTGCATCTGCAATTTCTTTTGTTCAGCAGCAGCCTCAGCTTCTCTTTCTAATCTTTTCTCTTCCGCCATAGCTTTTCTTTCTTCTGCAGCTAATCTTTTCTCTTCTGCCATAGCTCTTCTCTCTTCTGCAGCTAATGCTTTGTCATATTGAGCAACTGCCCATTGTTCTAATTGTTGACCAGTCTTATCAAGGGCTTTCCCTTGTGTAATGAAGTATTCAAATGTAGCCATGATGTCTAACAATAATACTAATCACCTGAACCAATAATAATACCACAAGTTCTCAATGACTTGATTAATCAGTATACTATCCCAATATCTGTGGGTCACAAGCCTTTAATAAGGTCTTGTATAAATAGTAATAATAATCAGGTACTGGTTTATACCATAATCCAAGTGCAGTGCACAGGCAATTGTGTCTTATGAAATATACCTATATAAAACATATGTCAACCAACAGAATACATAAAGTACAAATAGGACTGACAATACAAGAACATTTGCAGAAATCAAAATAAATTAAATAGGGAAATCAATGAAAATAATCACTGAATCTGCAAAGAATAACAACACAAATGACGTCACAATATATGAATATAAATTGTGAATAGAACTGAAAGATAGAAAAGGTTAGACCAACAAATTACAAACAAATCAAAACAAAACTAAAGAACAAAGAAATATTACAAAAATAACAATAATTACAGTCTTCACAGCTAACACAAAAGCAACAGTTGTCGCAGCAAATTTTCAATCAAGAAAATTGCACCTATAGAAAACGCCCACAACGGACCCTCTATGACGTGGGATATTCTGTTGTGAGGACGCCGCCCAACCTTAAACACAACCCGCTGACATAGAAACTAACATACTATACAAACAAATAACATGTAAACATAAATATATATAAATTATGTGTATGATAGTATGTGTTGCAAAATAGGCTCAGTTTTACAGTAATGGCAAAGTTATTTTTATGAAAATAAACAAACTGCCACTTTATTCAATTAAACATTCTGGCCTTAAATATTAAAGTTCATATATGGAAAACAAGAAGATCCATCGATGAAAATAGGACTTCTTAGTTCACAAATACTGTCTTCCTGTTAACATTGACAAGAATTGATCCAACTGTTCTGTGAAACTCTGTAATGTCTAATGTAAAAAATGTCAACAACGCTGACCTACATACTGCATTCACTTGACAGGTCACGTGACAAAGTGTTGACAAAGAGCAAACCAATACTGCAAGTGTGTCGTATCAGCCACAGGAAACGGTCTGGTATCGGTAATCTGTTGACTTCTGAACTTCTGCGAGGTCAAACCCAGAAAGCTGGTCCACCAGTTGATAAAGTTGATAAAGTTGAATATTTTTTAATATTTTATTCCCGTTAATGATATCCACCAAAAGGATAAATATAAGTGGATGGAAGCAGACATCATCATCATCAGTTGATAAGATCTCTATGGTGTTGTTTGCTCCACTGTAGTGTATGGAATGTCAACTTGACCTACGCAGTGGTGTGTAGACATGGATTGAGTGTATAATGTGCGAATGATAATAAGGGTTCGTGGTGTTGACAAATGTTCTTTCCTCACACTCATGTATGGCTGGAAGTCATCGACACCAACGACTGTGTACCTTTACTAAAGTTTAATTGGACGTACACACTCGACAGCACAGATAGTGACAAATCACAGGTTGGCATAATACATCATGGTACAGTGGATAACTGGTCTTGCAATGTTATGTTACATGGGCACTCATGTAGAATAATTGTATAATGGACTGTCAGTAGCCAAGCCCTCAGTATCGCCCATACATATATATCATCTGACTTCACTGACTGAGCACGTCAGCTTATAAACAATATTTCAGATGGCTTCTAAACCTAATCTCGTTTAGCGACGATTCTCCCACATAATGTTCAGCACATATTTTTTTCATATAATAATATTGAACCGCTGATAAAGGGTTCTCATGTGTAGCAGTGATCTCTGGACTAAACAAGCGATAATACGGGCATCCCCTTTTCTCTTCTTGAAAGTCACTACAGGTTTGGTTCCAAGATGGCTTCACTTGTGAGCTGTCACTCACGTTTGGATACAGATAATGAATCTGTCCTAAAGTTAGTCATTCATAAAACATTGCATTGCTCTGTAGATTTGATCATGAACAATTGACTGCATTCTACAGAATATAGTGCTGCTAGGAATCGAAGTCGTTTTCATCGAGTCAAATATATTCTCTTATCGAAAATGGTGGCTTCGTACGAGAGTTCATAAAAGTATCTTGGATTACCTTGGTATAAGAAATATGAAACTGCCATTCCTTGGCAATACGAATAAACACTGGGGTAAAGCATACACGATAGGTCTAGACGACTATCACTTTCCCCACAAATACTGAGATCACTTTTTCCCCGGCGACAGGCCGACATAGGAAACACAGTCCCTATCAGGACGAAGCCAAATCACACCACTCTAACGACACCTCCGCCGACTAGCCTTTGACCTCTCTAGAGACAACAGAACATATAGTTCGACTTAGATATGTAAAGATATACAGATATAAGACAGACTCGTCCTACTCAGACAAACAATACACATAAATTCAGGCCATAGATATTCTGAAGCAAGAACAATCTATTATTACCCAAACAACGAATAAATTGCAGTAAAATGGATTCATCCGCGGAGTTTGATCGAAGAGACGGCACAACTTTCAAGGGAAGTAACTCAAAAATGACTTTCCCTTAAGCACTAAAAAACTACCTATGTATAATATTGTAAGATATCAAAGACTGCACGTAACAGTCTTTTTATTTAATTCGCCTTACTAGCAAGAAAAACAAATCTAAGCGAAGTATTTTACTGTATGTTTTAGTATTTAAGTGTTTAATTTAAATGCTATCACCGTAGAATACGTCTAACACTTAGCACTATTTACCAGAAAATCCATAACAAAAATCTCCACGAATCTCTTTTAACCAATAAATCCAAAAGAAATGGTTATGTCTACGCGCTGGAGTTTCTTCTCAAATTCTGACTGACACCGATGGTTGGGTTAAAGAAAACAGCAATAGATATATATCATTGGATTTCTTTCATCTCTAATGTGGTTATATCGCACTACTGTGTGGAACAAAAATTCAGAAGCAAAATAAGGCTTACGTTTCGGTCTTTCCAGCGGTTCTCGTCTGGAAGTGGTGACCGATATACTGTAAAAGACTTTCGTTCTCCTAGCGGTTTCCTCTGTAGAATGCCCGTGTTCCAAGATCAAAAGAAACTAGGGATTTCTAGACTTTCCCTGGACAAACTTCAAAGGGTCAGTTCCGCCTTTCTCACGTGCTGTCTGTCTATCGAGTATTATATGATTGACAGATGAGCTCGCGTAAGTGGAAAAGAGTAAAACAAAGCTGGATTTGTTTCCTGATATGACTGACAGGTCAACGAAAATTGTAAACACTGCGTTAGCCCGTGTTTACAGGAAAGAGGGTGGGGACAAAAGGGAGAGCTGTCGAAATAGACAGTTGGTATAATGCATGTTTAGTTAGCAAATCAGAGAGCAGCTATAAGGTTACAATAAGCTGTCAGATAACTGTAGGCTCTTTTTCCAGTACACGTCACAGCCCCCAGCTCATGAAATGTTTTGGTGCAGGATTCAAGCGACAAGACCCACTAAGTTAATAAGTCAACACCCTTTATCTACCCATGAAACATAGACCTTCAACAAACACATGCCAAGTTCTCCTGTCACGTGCCACCAGCTCATGAAATGTTTTGGTGCAGGATTCATGCGACAAGACCCACTAAGTTAATAAGTCAACACCCTTTATCTACCCATGAAACATAGACCTTCAACAAACACATGCCAAGTTCTCCTGTCGCGTGCCACAAAGTCCTCCTGTCACGTGCCACCAGCTCATGTTATTTCTACATCTTCATTATTTTCATTTCTGTCCTCAGTTCTCTTGTCCGTGTTGTTTTTAAAGCTCTGCCTCTCATACCCCAGGGATTCCACAACAAAGACTGCCTTGTAATGTTATCAACATGTTTCCCCAGTGTGTGTCCTATCCATCGTAAGCGTCTTCATCTTATCCCTTATTCCACAGACACTTGTCTGGTTTAGGTCATCAGTTCCACATTTGCGACATTGCCGTTCTCTTTTAAATTGTTATATTCTGCGCAAGCGCCCATTTGTTGTGAAAGTATGTAGCTTTTTTGTTGTTGTTTTTGTTGCTCTCCCTGTTTCAGAGACATACACCATGACTGACTTGACAATTGAGTTTGTTTGGTTTGGTTTTAAGGACTATCTTCATTGTACACTGACAACTACATCTTCTTCTTTCTTATCTTCTTTGATCCGTAGCCGCCAACCGTCAAAGCAGTCAGTTGCCATCACGCCTGGTGGCGTCTTGTATGGCAGCAACAAATTGATTCCACTTTGCTCGGTCGGCGGCCATCCTTCGTACAGTGCCACAACTCTGGTTCATTCTTTGCATCTCGGTTCCACAGTTCTCCGCCAAGTTGTTTTTGGTCGGCCTCTCTTTCACTTTCCCTCGGGGGTCCATAACATAGCTGTTTGTTGGTTACTCCGAATAAGTAGTTCTTGGTTGCTGATGGTATTCGGCCAAAAGATTCGGAGAATTTTCCTTAGGCAGATTGTATGGAAGGATCCATCAGTGCTCCGATTTCCTCCTTTAGATCACACTAGGAGGATCTCAGCACAGTGCACGAACTCCGTAACACCAGCGAGAATCCCAGTGTGTGTATATAGGAATCACACATTCTATAAATATTTTTGGGGTGAGTAGGTTTCTTTTTTTTAAATTTTGCCAGGTCAGCGGCCCGATAGGCCTACTATTTACGACTTCCGACTGCCATCGGATTTTTAACGTGCGCAGCTTGCATATGGGACCTCCTATTTTTTCGCTCTTATCTGAGAGTGCTAGTCATCCGATCTGATTACCCAGAAGACCAGTATGACATGATTCGGACCACTGGTTCTGAAAAAAATGTCCATAAATTATATTCCCTCAACTGGGAGATTTGAGTTAAAGATTAATTAGCGTGTGTTTCTCTTGATCTGAGTATATTTGTCAATGCAATGAAAGCTCCTGGTGCCTTTTGTATTTGTGACGAAATCGGTTCTCTCCGGCAGTATTAATTCATTTCTTCCTTTTCCTCACCGATCGACCTATTATTTGGCATATTTTATGCACCTACATTTTTTGCCTAGCCGCAGCCAGATTTTTTTGCGTTTCACCAGGTAATCCGTAGTATTAGCAAGCTAATTAGACAGGTCAGCGGATAATACTTTTATCACTTAAGTCGTCTAGCCACCTTTGATGCTTGCAGTAAACGTGAAGAGAAATAGCGACTTTGGCGTAATTCATTTCCGGGGCCAGCGACAAACAGGCAAGTGACCACCTGCGCACGCGGTCTGTCTGTCTGAGAAAGCCGTCTGAGGGATTTACGCAAACACAGGTGATAATACGTAATCGCTTCCGCTGGGCCATCTCTGTAGCAATAGTACAGATAACCTGTCAAAGGAGACAATATGGGAAGTAGCTAATAAGTTCACCGATATGTTTGTGAGTTTGTACAAACACAATCGGAAGTATTACTGCCATATTTGAAATAGGTCACGAGTTTAAATGTTAAAATTGATATTTTAAAACACGCGGGGGATAGTAAGGATTTAACGCCCCGACCCACCACATGGTTCTAAAGAGCTTACCATTGGTTTAATTTGAGATGGAATAGACTTTGGCTTTCGTTGGCAAGTTGATCTAAAAGTACAATCTGGGACTTGAACTGAGAAATGAGAGATATAATCTAGCGAAATCGGAAACACAAATCAGACTGCATCGCAAGGTCAAACTAGCATCTCCCAGGAGCCAGAGAGACATCGGACTAACATTCCAGAATTAAAAGTGACAGATCAAAGTATTTGGGCGTCTTTATAACTTAAAAGAGAACCCACAATTTTAAATACCAAGACTGGATACTTAAGGAATCAGAAGCACAAGGATCGGACAAATAATTCCAAAATTATAAGTAACAGATCGAAGTATGTGGGCGTATTTATAACTTAAAAGAGAACCTGCATTTTTAAATACAAAGACTGGATACTTAAGGAATCAGAATCAAGTCATAAGAGGAGTAATACAATTTCTCAGACTAGTGTTCGAAGCATCTAATCAAAGTGCTGTGTCCATACATCTGTGCGAGGAGATTGTATATCCCATTGGAGTAAGTTGTGAACATATAGTTTAAAATGTGAATTGTCACATGTCTGTACTTGCTAAGTGGTTATACAAGTCATAGGAGGCTGGCAACTTCAACATATGAAAATTGTATGTTCATAAACCACTACATCAAGCGCTGCTGTTTTTTATGCTAATTCGCTCAGAAAAGCGAAAGCAGCAGCAACCTTCGACTCTGAATGGAACAGTGATGAGTGATAATTACATCCCATGTGCATCAAGTGTATCGTATCATTTTGTCAGATATGTAAATTGATAATTTTAGATCAGACACAAATTATTGTACTCGCGCTGTCCAGACACATTTTCCTCATTAAAGTAATGTCACGAGTGGAGATATAGGGTGTCTGCCTAAGACAAGACAAAGGTCTGTGTGACGTCTGAGACAAGACAAAAGTCTGAGTGAAGATTTTAAAATAGATGAAAGTCTGAGAATGTGAATGTGAATAAGAGTGTGACAGTCAAGTGTACAAAGATGATAAACTCTCTTTTACCCTGCCACTCGGACGTATTTAAATATCAACTCCACTCATTCCTCTCTTTCTCACCTATCAACAAAAGAATAGATACATGAAGTAAGAAACTGATACACATCAAGTAGTTTCACATTCAACGATCACAGTTGTACAGGTAGAAGAAAATTCTGATCAGCGTCTAATAGTTTCTTTGTTTATTAAGATATATATATATATATATATATATATATATATATATATATATATATATATATATATATATATATATATATATATATATATATATATATATATATATATATATATATATATATATATATATATATATATATATATATATATATATAAAGGAACCAAAATGGCTATAACTGCACGATGGCAGGAAAGATAAACATCAATTCAAACAACAGTATAATTTCGCTAACACTATCCAACCAAAAAACGAAGCAAATGTCGACAACCAAACCCAACCTTAGGTTGGTTACTAATCCCACCAGGAAAATTTAGGTTGTACCCAGATACACAAAAATCCCAGTCTTAACCCAATAAAACTCGACCCACACCTAGGTACTGAAATAATAATCTCAAACAAAATCTATTCTGCGTCCCCCGTCTGGCAGTCCCCAGCCTCAAATAGAAGCGACTGCTACTAGGCTACACAAACGCAAAAGAAATTAAACACCCCACAGCAAAAGTATGCACCACCACTGAATAAACAACCAGTTCTCCAACAATAAATGTAGAGGAGAAAACACCCACTTATAAGCACCTCCATTACTTAATCAATTAATTACTGTCCGCTACACGTCTTAGATAACGTCCCCTGTTTGCCTGTGAAGCTATATACTGACTTGAACTAAGTCTCTGCCTACTCTCGTGCTTATCCGACGAGGTGAGAATTTAATAAATCCACGATTGACAAGGTCAGAGGGAAATATCCATTTAGAGAGACTCACAGAAAATGAACCCTGATATCCGGCGGGTTAAAAAGAGTCCGAACTCGGGTTTGCGCCAGCGAAACGCCTTACTATACCCGAGAGACACGGCCAGTTTAAATGCTTGTAAAGAAAAGGGCCCACCAGTCTATAACTTAAGACTGGATGAACGCGCTATTCTGGAGTTTGGTGAGCTTGGGTGATGGTGGCCTTCAACGGTTTAAGCAGCTCCAAGGGGCATGGGGGACCAACAGCTGGATACTCCCCCTCTGCGTTCTTGGTACTGGGTCTTATGATTGACCCTACTGGTCCCACTCAAAAAAACTCGATCAAGGGAGTGCTATTCGTCTTGTGACAAAATGCTTTGTTTATAGATTTGGGTCCTTACTACCGTGTGAAGATCCGCTATCTCTGCTGTAGAAGTACAATAAAATACAAGCAATAAACTATGCGTCTAATTTAGGGTCCGCTAGCTAAAAAACATAAAAAACATATACACAAGGACTGTTTACCAACATACAGCCACCCTCTCCCCCTCCCCCACCCCCCTCCCAATTTATCGTGGAATGTCAGACAGGTTTGAGCCGACTGATTAAGCGAGTGCACGGTCTCTCGTTTGCAGTGATCAGCTGCTAATAGACACACATCCCGCTCGCGCACTGAGTTGCGTAATGGCCTTAGGTCTGAATATAAACAACTCGTCGTTCCGGATCGCTGGGGCATGTACGGCCAGCGAGAAAAAAAAATACTGTTCTGCCCGTGAGGCCATTATCCAACAACCCCCACATCTAGTCACACACAACTTATTCCCAGGAAATGTAATTTGTAGTTCCTCATCTCTGCTGTGATCTGTCTCAGCTTTCCTGCCTCATTCTTAGTTCTGACGTTCCAAAATCCAACTCCAGTTTCGTGGTTAGCGGCCGGGGCATCCTTTTTCATGCCACTGGCTTCCTTTCGGCTTTCACCACTGGCAGTCATACGAGCCTGAGACTCCGGATGTCCGTCCCGCATCAAAGTTTTTCCATTTGTTGCCGTTTACGTAACATGTGGGATTTGATTTTTTCCATAGACAGGGGTGTCGGCCCTGCGCTAAAACCTCCAACATGGAGGACTAGGGTACCAGCTTTTGTCTGACCCCTACCCACGCAGACAAAGTAAGAATAGAA
Organism: Oreohelix idahoensis; assembly: GCA_024509875.1. Classification (NCBI taxonomy): domain Eukaryota; kingdom Metazoa; phylum Mollusca; class Gastropoda; order Stylommatophora; family Oreohelicidae; genus Oreohelix; species Oreohelix idahoensis. The sequence goes on from JAMPIV010011573.1 coordinate 48,732, forward strand.
ATACTGCTCCCTCAAGCATGTCGTAAAAGACGACTGATATCAGTTTGTGGGTGAGGCTAACAACTTCATAATGTAAAACAAGTTGCTACAGAGATTACACTTGCAAAAGCATGTGAATGCTAGCTGCAGGCTTCATGCTATGAGGACCAGATGTAGTTGTGGCTTCATAATAAGTAAAAAGGGAATAAAAGATGATAATGAGATCAAGAACTGCTACACACCGTATTGAGAACTACATCATGTGACAATTAGATAACGGATGGCTTCACGCCGTATTGAGTACTACATCGTGTGACAACTAGATAACGGATAGCTTCACGCCGTATTGAGAACTACATCGTGTGACAACTAGATAACGGATGGCTTCACGCCGTATTGAGAACTACATCGTGTGACAACTAGATAACTGATGGCTTCACGCCGTATTGAGAACTACATCGTGTGACAACTAGATAACGGATGGCATCACGCCGTATTGGGTACTAAATCATGTGACAACTAGATAACGGACGGCTACACACCGTATTGAGAACTACATCGTGTGACAACTAGATAACGGATGGCTTCACGCCGTATTGAGAACTAAAATAATGTACAATGATAGCTACATGTTATAATTTGAGAACTGAGGAATACGACAGCTAGATCAAGATTGGCTACAGAACCGCATTGCGATCTACAGTATGTGACAACTAGATCAAATATGGCTACACGCTATATTGAGAACTATAATATTCAATATGCGACATACGTCTAGTGGCAGATAGACCTGTGATGGCTACACGCTGCATTTAGAGTTATGCATGTGACTAGATCAAGAATGAATGCACGCCGTTTTGATAATTATAATATGTGACAACTATGTCAGGGATGGATACACGCTGTATTGAGACTATACTATTCTGTATGCGACATACTCTGAGTGTCACCAAGACATATGATGGCTACACGCTGTATTTAGAACTGTGCATGTGACAACTAGATCATGAAAGGATACGTGCCGTATTGAGAATTATAATATGTGACAGCTGGATCAGGGGTGGTTACACGCTGTATTGAGACTACACTAATCAGTATGCGACATACTCTGAGTGCCACCAAGACCTAAGATGCCTACACGCCGCATTGAGAACAATATTACAAGTGACAACTAGATTAATATCAGCTACAGGTCGTATTTGTGAACTACAGTAAGTGATAACTAGATCAAGGATGGCTAGACGTCGTCTTTGTGAACTAACGTATGTGACAACCGGATCAATAACACATAAGGAAGGGAAACCCGAGGCCTGTAAACAGTAAATTAATATTAGACAAACATAAAGGTATGTTTTCAGGCACTCGTAAGAAATAAAGAAGCAGAACACCAGACAACAGAAAAACAACAGACGTGAGTGGCTTACCCAGGGTTCGAACCCCGTACCTTCCGTACGACAACACCGCCTAGCTATACAAGCGAATCACACTAACCTCACGGTCAGTAAAGCATCTTTTTTTGGGGATGCCTAGCTGGCCGTGAGGTTAGTGTGATTCGTTTGTATAGCTAGGCAGTGTTGCCGTACGGAAGGTACGGAGTTCGAACCCTGGGTAAGCCACTCACGTCTGTTGTTTTTCTGTTGTCTGGTGTTCTGCTTCTTTATTTCTTACGAATGCCCGAAAACATACCTTTATGTTTGTCTAATATTAATACAACTGGATCAAGCATAGCTACACGTCGTATTTGTGAACTGAAGTATGTGACAACTAGATCAATGTGACGTACGTCTAAGCATGACAAATGAATTTCCCTGACTCGATGGATGATAACAGAATGTTGGCCTCTCATAACTTTAGAACCCCTGATCATCTGTTGTAACTTTTACCGGCATGCAACATTTCCACGAGAACCTTACACGCTGGATCATTAATATGTAGCCTGCTATCTTATGCGAACGTTTGAGATCGCATGGCCTTTGATGGGAGGTTAAATCCCGCCCACAACCATTTCTGAGAACGATTTATAGCAATCTTTTCCTTAACGCCGGCCCGAAAGAGGACGGGCCATAGACTCACTCGTGTTTCTAGAGCAATAAACAGCAGATCATTTTCTTACCTGGCTGTCACCCCGCCTGGTGGGAGTTGCCAAAGCTCTCAGAACAGCGGTACCATCAAAGAACAGGCTGATCTTCAGAATTCAACGTGGAGCGGCCGCGATCTAAAGAATCAGGAACTTTCAGCTCACAGAGTTAGCTTCTCGGGAAATTTTCGCACTCCTATGCGAGCAGCCTGAGACGGAAGGAAATCGGTAGACCGGGGAAATCGTAGGAATTGCAGCGATTAACACAACGGCGAGGTATCTCGAATTTTGCTCAAGTTCAAGAAAGGTGCGAAAATTTAACACGCCCCATTCAAGTTACATTCGAGAAGTATAAATAGAGAACTCCGAGAAACTGCATTTTATCGTTCGCTCTGACAGAATCCTAGTTGCACTAGCATAGTCGGATTCCTGCTGGATTTCATCTACCTTCGTGACTATTGGAGTGTATTCTTTCTGTGCAGACGGTAATTTATACATTAGCTTCGAGTGATCAGTGGTCGAGTTATTTCAATTGATTTCAATGGATTGTGGTGTAGATTTAACCTTATTAAATAAACCCATTTTCAAAGTTCTAGTGCAAACTAATGTTACAGCTAAAAGTATTTCCTAATACAATTGACGCGTAAATTTATTTTGCAGACGTTAAAGAGAATTATAACTTTAATACAGTTTAGTTCTGTATAGATAGACGTGCTTTTAATTATTTTTAACTCACGGGAAGTTTTCCTGATTTGTTAATTGACGACGCTAATAAGTAAATAGGCTAACTGTAATTTATTGCGTCAGATTATAATATGATTTGTAATGCATTTCTTGTTTTGATTATCTTTCATTCAGAACGATCATTCAACCTGCATCCCAGCAATTATTAATTATATACAGAGTTCTGCCAAACTCATTTTGATAACTCCAGTAACATATGAACTTTTTAAAGCTAAACTGGTGGCGACCTGTAATGGGCCCCGCTCCTCTGAACGTAACTGAGAATAAAGCCATTCAAGAAACACTTTAAAAATACTAGTTCATATAGAGTCCTTAAAGAAAACTGGAAGCAGAACATATTTTATTCACTGCCCCTATTTGTGAAGAAAAAGCATCGATCTACTTGAACACTGTCTGTCACGTATATTCAGTGGATTTTAACCTCCTCCCTCCCCCCCCCCCCCCCCCCCGAAGAAGAACTTACCTCAGTGTTTTTCTTAACTTGTGACATTATGGAAAAAGGAAGTTATCTCCACCAGCTGTGCCAATTTTAGGAACCACACCATACCTCACGCTTAGCCAAGTGCCTGTGCCATTCTTTAGGAACTTTATCTAATAAATAAACAGTACCGTTAAACTTCAACGTCCAGCGATTTCGGGACACTTTGTTAACTTCAACAAACCCCAAATCTGGGGCGGTACACGGAAGAAAAATACTTTTACCTAAGCCAAGGTTTACTGCTGTTTTTTGATATATTTCCTATGAAGTGCCAGAATTCACCTTTCGGTAAGTCTGCGTGTGTGTTTGTGGGGATGGCCAGCCCTAGTGTGTTTTTTTGAATGAAAGGAGATTTATCTTTTCTTTACCCTTTTAATTAGTTCGACCTTGTACTAAGGTGCATTATATTCCTTGTACGGGATCTCTCCTAGCGGGATTGGGTAACTGTGTTCATTTCCCCCTCCCGTAAAATTTGTTGATTTAAAGGGAGAAAATTGAGAACCCTAGCTTTCCTCTACACCCCCCCCCCCTCTTTTTTTCTGTAACCCCTTGCCTCAGAGTAATAAATTTACCAGTGGGTTAAATTGCCTATCTCTGATCCCCCCCCCCCCCCCCCTTTTCTTGTCTTTGGGACCGGGTTTTGTCTGTTAGTAAATATAAACGGGAAACGGTGGAGGGGATATTTCTCCTCAAAAACCCCTCTTCCCTTATTATATTTGTATTCTGTAACCTTTGATTTTTGACTGTAAATGTACAATTATGTGTGAGTCCTTTATGATAATAAAGGTATTAATATTTATTTGTGTTGGTTGTCGGTTGGCCTAAAACTCCAAACATTTCCATCTGTGTAGGTTGTATTCATGTACGTTGAGCGACAGAATCACCAAATCGGTGAGCGCGTTGAGCGACTGGAACTGACAAACAATTGTTTGTGCAGAAGAGAGATAGGAGTAGTCTGTGAGAAAACAGATATTGTCGTAATAAGAGACTGTCCTTGCTCCTTCCCAGCGCTTGTGAATCTACTACCTCATTCTCCTAAATCCTTATTCTCACAGAGCCTTCAATATCACTTTACACTCTAAAGGGACCAATATTCATCAGCACCCTCTCAGATAAAAATTACGACAATCAAGGATGACTACACGTCGTATTTGTGAACTAAAGTATGTGACAACTAGATCAAGGATGACTACACGTCGTATTTGTGAACTAAAGTATGTGACAACTAGATTAAGGATGGCTACACGTCGTATTTATGAACTATAGTATGTGACAACTAGGTCAAGGATGGCTACACGATGTATTTGTGAACTAAAGTATGAGACAACTAGGTCAAGTTTGGCTGCACGTCGTATTCGTGAACTAAAGTATGAGACAACTATGTCAAGGATGGCTACACGTCGTATTTGTGAATTAAAGTATGAGACAACTAGATCAAGGATGGCTACACGTCGTATTTTTGAAATTATGTATGTGACAACTAGATCAAGGATTACTACATGTTGTATTTGTAACTAAAGTAATTGACAACTAGATCAAGGTTGGCTACACGTTGTATTTGCTAAATTAAATATGTGACAACTAGATCAAGGATGGCTACACGTTATATTTGTAAAATTAAGTATCTGACAAGTAGGCAAAGAATGGCTACACATTGTATTTGTGAAATTAATACACGTTGTATTTGTGAACTAAAGTATGCGACAACTAGGTCAAGGATGGCTACACGTTGTATTTGTGAACTAAAGTATGAGACAACTATGTCAAGGAAGGCTACACGTCGTATTTGTGAATTAAAGTATGAGACAACTAGGTCAAGGATGGTGTAACCGGAACGTTAGGATAGTTTAAGACATCATTAGATTAGTTTAAAAGATGAATAGATTAATTTCATAAATCATGCTTAATATGACAACAAATGACAACACATGACACTGACCACTGTGTTCCCTTAACTAAGAGACTGTTAGCAACCAACGTAGTGACCATTGACATCATAGCTATCTGAGTACGCGGCCTAAGAGTAGTGCCTTTTCCAATCAGATTTGAGAGATTTTCCAAACCCTACGAATATATTGTCGAAACAGACAGAAACCAATTCAGTATTGCAAATTACTTCGTAGAGTGATCCTGTATTAAAGTTAGGCATACTCAAGATTTCCAAGACTGACCAAGAGAGATTATCTCTATTACAGACTAGTCAATTGATATTGACTAATAGATCATAAACACTTTTATGATCAGGTTAGTATTATCTCGACCTTGTATTTCAACCATAATTTTTCGTAAATACTTGTAGGATTTCACCCACGATCTTAGAACGACTGATTTAGCAAAGAAACCTATGAAACCGTGTACCGTTGATTTCTACTTGGAAGTGACTTTGTCCACTTTGACAATGAGTTGAAGTTATAGAAGAATAAAATCTCATTTTAGAGTTTAAATTGTTCACCTGGACTTTGTTAGTAAATGCTATTGGAATTGGATGAAAGAATAACACAATTGGATCTAAAGGATAAATACTTAACATATTACCACTACATACGATATAGGAATAAACCACTGAATCGCGAACCTCGTTCAAATAGATACATATCAAGGAATCAACATCTCTGGCAGCTAGCCAGTAGCCTTATACCACTTGATCAGAATTAAAGTTAGGCTTAATCCATAAAGCAACCTACCCACGGTTACAATGGCTACACGTTGTATTTGAGAGCTAAAGTATGTAAATATGTGGCACACTTTTAGTTTCAACTAGGTCAAGGATGGTTAATACGCCAACTTGTGAACTACAATGACAACCAGATCAAGGATGGTTATACGCCAACTTGTGAACTACAATGACAACTAGGTCAAGGATGGTTATACGCCAACTTGTGAACTACAATGACAACTAGGCTAAGGATGGTTATACGCCAACTTGTGAATTACAAAGACAACTATGTAAAGAATGGTTATACGCCAACTTGTGAACTACAGTGACAACTAAATCAAGGATGACTACACGGCCATTGAGAACAAACACATGCGACATCTTGTCTATAAGCTGCAGTGAGAACAAAGATCACTAGATAATTGTGCACTTGCATCTTGTAGTCATCTTGTATCTTGCATCTTGTAGATTTCCTTTTCCGGGCAAGCTTGTCCGTTCGCGGGCAGCAAAAGTGTTAGGACTTCGATGCTTTTAGGGAAGTACCTAGGTTTTTTTTATATATTTATTTAGGTTATTATGTGTCCTATCTAGCCTTCAATGTCTTTCCTTTCCCTGACGAAGGTCTTGTGTTCGTAACGTTGGCTATTGTCTTTGTCTTTTGTCCTCGTAAGACGAATCACCTTTTTTCGATTTTTTTTCCACACCCATTTTGTAGTCTTAACTGTGTTATCGTCTTAACAACGATGCGTGGGTGTGACGTATAAAGGAAAGAGAGCCTACAGTTATCTGACAGTTTTTTGTAATCTCGTAGCGTTCTATGATTTGCTAGCAAAACCATGCATTTTTTTCTACCTGCGTTTATTTACACAAGCGTACTTTTTGTCACACCTCTTTTTCTGTGAACTCGAGCTAACGCAAGGTTTACAAACTATCATGACCTGCCAGTCATAGCAGGTAGCGAATCAGGTTTGTTTACGTAAGTCAATCTGTCAATCATAGGATATCTGACAGACCGCACGTGAAAAACCACAGACCCTTTGAAGTTCGTACTCAGGGGAGTCAGAAAAATCCCTGGGCTCTTTGATCTCAGAAGCGGGCATTTGTACAGAGCAAATCTTAGAGAACCCCGTTACCCGTATAAATCTTTTGATGACGATCGAAAGCGCTCGACGGAAGACGGGCATAAGCTTGATCTGGGAACTCTGTTTCTGATTCTCCGGTACACACAATAGTGTGAAAAGTAACATCATCTGTAGATCAGAGAAACATAATGATATATAAACTGTGTTTTCTTAAACCTGCTATCAGTTGTCACTCAGAATTTTTCGATAGTCTAAGCACGTAGTTCTAGATCCATTGTGGAAAATGTGTTATGAGCGTCTGTGGGAATCTTTCATTCTGATTTTCTGGTAATAGAAATTAGTGTTTACGTGTTTAAAAGGGTTACCTTTTGCCAATTAAAAGTGTTAAGCATTTACCATTATAATTCACTTAGAGTTCTAGCTGTTAAAACCAGTAAAATAAAACAACGCGTAGGTATTTCATACCAGATGTTCAGTTATAATGTTAAATTTCACCACACGCTTTCTCACACAAGAAGAGACGGTTTTAGCTGACTGAGTTATATGCTAGGCGCGACTGATTGTGACATAAAAGAATTCATGCTTATTTCTTTGTTCGCATTTATTATAAGTGCCTATTATTTAATACCATACAATGACTAACAGACGCCGACAATTTAATAGCTATTAACGACAGGCGATATTTATGTAAAGGTGTGTATGGATAATTGAACAATAAATTAACATTGAACGCTGATCGTTGACCGGGAGCAGGAGGGGAAGAGCTGCATAACTCAACCACACCTGCACTCGCTAAGCGATGCGCGATAGGATAGGCTAAAGACACCGTGTGCCTTTTAAATTTAATCAGGACTGACGGAGTGGATAAGAGATCGTCTTGTCCCCGTCTGGGTGCATATATATAGCTATATGGAGGAGTAGCATTTTTCCATAATTGTTTTCTTATATCCCTAGCAGACCTGATCACAAGGGCGTCCAGCGGTCTTTTTCTTTACTGATTGGTTAATGTTGTCTTTTCTTGGCTTGTGCGTCACCAATTTCATTTGTGAGCAAGGATTTGTCATCGATACATGAGAAACATTTTAACTTGTAAATGTAACTGGACTTACGAAACCCAGCAATATTTTTTCAATTTTATCAGCCCACTGGGTTGTGGATAAAATAACCTTTATCCCCGACTTCTGACAGTCGTATTCAAGTGTAGCATCCAGAATTTACGCTGTTTCAGAATCGGCACTCTACCTCAGAGCCAGCCGATAGGACTATCATCATTTATCAACTGTAACGTTTTTAGCAACCTGATGTTTCCCAATACTGGAAGTATTTTCCTCTTTTAACTGTGAACCCCAAGATCACGTTTCTACATCAACTACTGGCGGTGACATTCGTTCATCCAGGAATAACCCACACCAGATTCGGCGTTCACCTCGCTAGTCTTATTTGTTAGAGGATGGACTGGGGCCAATTTGGGAAATAAAGAACCTGAAATTTTATATATAGTGTGGGAAATTATAATTCCAAGGGATATCACCAAAAGTAGAAAAGCGTGATTGAGTGGCCACTGTATGAAAGAGAGAGTGATTAATTGTCTTCGTTACAGGGACTTTGCCAAAACTGGATTTGCTTAAACTTGTTAACTTTACTGGGTAGCATATAGTAGGAAATTGTTTCTTTACTGTCTATTCTGTAACATAGTGCTAACCGTTGACCTTTGGGTTATTAACTTTTTGGCTTCTTTTCTCCATAGGGGGAGGGCACATTTATTCTGTTATATTCATATGTATGTAAATCTGATTTTATTTGATCTTCCTTTAGATATTCGATGTTGTCAAGTTTAAATGATAATAAACAACAAAAGAAACTTAACTTTGTGTGTTGGTCAGACCCATACCCAAATTAGTAGTTTTCCCGTTTGTGTGTCTTGTTGTCATATAGCTGTGTGTGTGTAGTTAAACTTATATGTATGAGGAGGGCAAGGTTGTCTTGTACTAAATTATAGTCGTATAGATAGGCTGGACTAGAGAAACTTATTCATTCAATAGACATATTTGTTCCTTAAACTATCACCCGTGAAAATCTATTTCTCACACCTTTTTTTTTCTCACGTACTTACCAACATCCACGCTACTCAGACGGGTGAAAAATAACTCACAACCTATCTGTACGACAGTGGGTAAAGAACTCAACCAACAACAAATATTTAAATAAAATATTTTGCCTTACATCTCCCTGTCTCATAATCTCCTTCCTGTAGAAAATATCACAGCCAAACAAAAACTAAAAATAAACATCTCCTTTCCTTCTTTACCTAAAATGATGTGCGAAATTCCCAACTGGATGTAAACCTTCGATTTTTTTGCGCTTGGCGTCCTGGTTTGTGACAAAATATCAGCTGTCAGAAGTAAGTGTCATGCTCTGGGGGCATTCTTTCGGGATTTAAGAACAGACTGCGAGGTGTTTACCACGAGACGATGAAACTGACAAGACAGGGCGGCAGGAAGAGTGCATTTGATGCTATTTTGGTTCGTTGAGCATTTGATTGGGTCAGTAAGAGCATCGGGCGCTTGTAATTGGAGTTGATTTACAAAGGGCTAGTACAGAGAGTAGGCAAGAGAGAAAAGGATAGACTGAAGTTAAGATATGAACAGACAACAGGGGGAAAGCGGCAGAGACAGAAATAAAGACACGAGACAATAGGATTCATGTTCTGAGTGAAACAATTCAGTTATTCGTTTCTTGCTGTCTGGTATAATCCCATCATACACTCAGTCATTCACAATCATTCAGTAAAGAGAACCCGTCGGGTGATTATGTGTGACACCCTTTCTTCCTATTTGTTTTGTGTTGTTGTTTTTTTTTTTTTTTGTCTGCTGAAAACTTCATGTTTACTAGCCACTTCTTATATTGCTGCTGTTTGTTGCTGACACATGATACTTATTTTTACAAAATCGTTGCTGTTAATATTTCAGTTTTCTAATATTTTACTCATTAGTTCGTGTTTCGCTGTACCGAATACCGTATTTTCAAAAATAGACCTGTTTATACATCTATATCGCTCCCTATTAGCATTCTTATTATATAAATGGCGTCTTTTTCTTTCTTTTTCTTTTTAAAGGCAAAAGCCTTCCACAAAAAAACCCCCTTGCTCATCACAAATTTCTGGCTTATTTTACTTCCCTCTCTTCTCAAGATTTCATTTTGGTCATGAGGCTTGTAAGGCAAAACAGTCACAAAACGTTTTGTGCACGTACTTTTGCGCCCTTCTCTCTCTCCCTCATCGTCCTATTATTTGACATATTTTATGCTTTTACATTTTTTGCTCTGAGCTGCTCCCAGACTTGTTTACGTTTCTCCCTGTGAATCGTCGTAAGCTAATTAGACAGGTCAGCGGTAAATACGTTTATCACCTAAGTTGCATAGCCACCTTTGATAGAGACGATCTGTGTTGACGCAAGATGGTCGCGCATGATCGATGTAAAGAAAGCCAGATTGGCTGTCTAAGAAATCCGTCTGATGGATTTACGCAAATACGGATGATAATACGTGATCGCTTCCGCTGGACCATCTCTGTGTAATTATTACAGATAACCTAACAGGGGAAACAATATGGGCGGAAAGTATCAGCCAGGAAATAAGTTGACAGATTTGTTTGTGAGTTTGCGTAAAAATGCAATCGGAATTATTACTGCCTTATTAGAATGAGGTCACGCGTTTGAATTTTAAAATTTGATATTTTAAAACACGCGGGGGATATTATGATTTAACACCCCTACCCATTTAGTTCTAAAGAGCTTACCAAAGGCTTGATTTGAGAGAAGGAATAGACTTTAACTTTCATGGGCAAGTTGGTCTAAAAGTACAATCTGGGACTTGACCTGAGAAATGGCATTATAATCAGTGTGACAGGGGCTAGGTGTGGTGGCGGTGAACTTATGTCGATGTGGCTACCTCACACCCAAGACCCATGCACTAAGAAAATTTATTAAGGATCGTTTGACAGGGGTTGCAATTATTGGTTGCTTGCAATCCTCTCAGCAACAGACTTAACAATTCAAGCAACACAAAGCCTTATACAGAACAACATTTAATACTACCGAACATAGCAAACACCAAACACCCAGTCAGTGTTCATAGACTTTCTGAAAGAAACAATATATAAAACAATGTCTACGCGAAAATCAATAGCATAGATAATAACACTTACCATACAGAAAACATGCGCCCACCTGATACCCTCAACTATCTCACACACTCATGCATATCGCCCAATGAGACTAGTATGGTGTTGTGCATGAGGCTGGCAATCTCACCGTGTAACATCGGTTGCTACCGAAACCACTACTTAAGAGCACACACTCAACTATCACACACACACACACTCATGCATGTCGTCTAGCGATACTAGTATGGTACTGTGCATGAGGCTGGCAATCTCACCGTGTAACATAGGTTGCTACCGAAACCACTACTGCAAGAGCATCTGAATGCTTCATGCGGAGGCAAACCACACTGGTGGCCCCATGCTCCCTCAGGAGCGGAGAAGAGAAATATATATCTCCAAGTGAGCCCTCGTGCTCTCACAAACCGATCTTCACATAACAATAATTAAATAATACACAACTGGACATAAAATAATATTCTTCAACTACATGTACCCAAATACTCTCAATAATGAGAATAAACTACTACCTCTCAACCGACCCACATCAATACTCGTTCCTGTACTCTGAACATGTCGTAAGTGACGACTGGTGCGCCTGGCCACAAGCGTGTCATATGTGACCCCTGATGAGACTGGGGACTCATCACATGAAACACATTGTTACAGAAACAACCACTGTAATAGCATAAAAATGCTTCTTGTGGGCTTGTGGTGGACACCAACCGCATTGGTGTTTCCATGCTCCACAAAGAGCAACCAGAGAAACACCTGTCTCAACATGCCTTACGCCCAAAGGAGTGGTTCTAATCTCACCAGAAATCTAAATGACTATTCTCACTTCAAAGTAACCCACCAAAGATATACAGTAGAATAATCAATAATCGTGACATATACTCAATTACCATAGCATCAAAGAATAAAACATAATTATTCTTAACTTTAACAAAACTGGAACTAAAGTCATCACTACGTGTGTCCCCCCCCCCCCCCCGGCTGCCATCTTGATAACAGTTAATATCATCTAAATTCAAGTAATAGATCGCTTCTCTGCCTGGTTTCATGTATGAAATAGTTTCATACTACATTTGCCTTTCTGATGAAATGAAATAATCGCTCTTAAACTTTCACATATGTGATTTTTCACTATTTATTTCATTAACCATTAAAACAGCCACACTCAATATATTTCTAAAGCTACAGGGAAATAATGGTAATTTCACTAGGAAATAAGCTAATCTGCTTTGAAATCAAACTCACGTGTCATGTCTCTGTTCTACCCACACAGGGCGCCTAGTATCTTCGTTTTCTCTTGTCTGGACTGAATCTTCAAAATAGGCCTGTTTGCCGCTCGCTATCTCTTTTATAAGCTCTAGGCCGAATCACTCAACTTAATCCGCTGCGCGTATTAATTGCGCCACGCAAATAACACTCGCGATTATCGCTCTAGAAATAGCGAAAAACACAAATATAACACAACTAATTTGTAGGCTTTATTGTGGCCTTGTAATAAATCTTCTTCTTGAAGATAATGTGGTGAAAAAGCACTAAACCACAGAGAAAATATGGCTGACAAGATGGGTGAACCACGGAGACAATATGGCTGACAAGATGGCGCGGTCACATATTCCCCGCCTGATTTTGTTGTCGTCCCGACAACATCACTACCTCTGGCGCTTCAGTCGTATCAACCAAATCTGGAGAATCATCTTTTCCTTCACTTCGTCTCAGTTCGTTGCCAGTGACTCTAATGCTCGGACTCGCTCTGTCTGTTCGTTGGATGACATACGGACCTCCTGTCATTGTGGGAGCACGAATAACAATGTACTCCTCTTCTGACCACATGTCACGAATTTTGGATCTCTCAGCGCAGTGCATTCTTTTCCTCACCAATTCTCCCACCTGTAGTGGAGTAGAACACTGCAGCTTGTCACATCTCTCTTTCCGGACTGCTGCCAACTTTTGCAACTGTGCCTCTGCTCTTACGTGCTCCCCTTGCAGCCTGGAAACGTGTCCTTCAACGAGTTTTAGATGAGTCTCCTCCTCTAAATGTCGACCACTTTTCTTGGCACCCTTAGGGTGACAGTTGCCACGGCCATCTCTTGGCTTGCACTGTGACGGCAATCTAGATGTGTTGGTACGTCTGGTGAGGGCGCTCTTTGGTGGACAACCCGATATCAAATGGCCTGGGGACTTACAATGAAAACATCGCTTAGGAAGCGGGCCCTGGGGACACTTGGCTGCCATGTGGTTTGAAAAGTCTCCACAGTTGAAGCATCTTATTTTCCTAGGCTTCCTCTGTGCCCTGGGTCGCCTCCTGCTACCCTTACATTCCTGGCCGCCTTTGACTTTCTTTCCTGCAATAAGTATCTCACACTCCGGTCGACCACCAACCATCTTTATCTTTGAGTCATTCTGCTCCCCTTCTGTAACCTGACTCCCAGCCGCAGAGGGGTCTAGTTTAATGCCTGTGGACATCGATTCTGTACGTAGCCTAGTTCTCTGCATCTAAAACAACGAACTGTCCTGGTACGTCTCCCCTGCTCCTGAGTCATCGCATCAACTGTAGCCTCTAATTGAGCTCTCAACCGCTCCATTTCTGCGTTTAATACATGTGCATCTGTTACCGTCACCGTATTTGCTGCTTCGACACTGGCGACACCTACTCCAGAAGCTGCTTCGACACTGGCAACAGCAGCCCCAGAAGTGGGTTTAGTCTCTAAAAACCGTAGAGCATAGTCCCTCACCGACGTGAACGATGATGTAGGCTCTTTGATGATCGTTTCCTTTGCAAGCTTTCTTAGTAGATCATCTCTACGACAAGCAGCAAACTGGTCACGAAGAAAGGATGGCTCCAAAGGGGTGACGTTATTCTGCTTTTGTGCTCTTACAACACTTTCAAACACCTCGTGAATGCGATGGGAGAATTCCCAAAGAGACTCCCTTGTACCTTGCCGGGTAGAATAAAAAATGGCCATTAGCTCTGGGATGCTTCGACGTTCCCCATACACCCTAAGAATGGAATGCAGCATCGATTCTGGGTCATCGTCATCAGCCTGAATCCTCAGCTCCCTGCGGACACTTGGGGTCACACTGTCAAGAATAACATCTGCCTGGTCCTCTTTACTCATCATCCCTACTCTCCAGGCAGCTCTCACCTCTCTGACATATTCCTCGGCCGTAGGACCCGTGCGCTCCCCAAAGCACCGCACTCTCTTGTGAGTAGGTACCACGATGTACTGTACTCGTTCTGGTTGACGATCCAGCCCCACTACAGGGTCATCCACCTCAGCCACATCTTCGTTATCCAATCTACTAGCAGCACGTGTGTTGCGTGCCGCCATCTTGTTGCTAGTAGAGTTGACTAGAAATATTGACAAACTGGATGATCCCGTCCCTCGCCTTGCACTGAACTATGTGTTCTACTGTTTCGGCTGTTGCTACTCTGATTGCTGAAGAGTTGCTTCACTGCGTGCTGTCTGTCAATCCTGCCGACGACGCCACTTGTGACAGGGGCTAGGTGTGGTGGCGGTGAACTTATGTCGATGTGGCTACGTCACACCCAAGACCCATGCACTAAGAAAATTTATTAAGGATCGTTTGACAGGGGTTGCAATTATTGGTTGCTTGCAACCCTCTCAGCAGCAGACTTAGCAATTCATGCAACACACAGCCTTATACAGATCAACATTTAATACTACCGAACATAGCAAACACCAAACACCCAGTCAGTGTTCATAGACTTTCTGAAAGAAACAATATATAAAACAATGTCTACGCGAAAATCAATAGCATGGATAATAACACTTACCATACAGAAAACATGCGCCCACCTGATACCCTCAACTATCTCACACACTCATGCATATCGCCCAATGAGACTAGTATGGTGTTGTGCATGAGGCTGGCAATCTCACCGTGTAACATCGGTTGCTACCGAAACCACTACTGCAAGAGCACACACTCAACGATCACACACACACTACTAGTATGGTGTTGTGCATGAGGCTGGCAATCTCACCGTGTAACATAGGTTGCTACCGAAACCACTACTGCAAGAGCATCTGAATGCTTCATGCGGAGGCAAACCACACTGGTGGCCCCATGCTCCCTCAGGAGCGGAGAAGAGAAATATATATCTCCAAGTGAGCCCACGTGCTCTCACAAACCAATCTTCACATAACAATAATTAAATAATACACAACTGGACATAAAATAATATTCTTCAACTACATGTACCCAAATACTCTCAATAATGAGAATAAACTACTACCTCTCAACCGACCCACATCAATACTCGTTCCTGTACTCTGAACATGTCGTAAGTGACGACTGGTGCGCCTGGCCACAAGCGTGTCATATATGACCCCTGATGAGACTGGGGACTCATCACATGAAACACATTGTTACAGAAACAACCACTGTAATAGCATAAAAATGCTTCTTGTGGGCTTGTGGTGGACACCAGCCGCATTGGTGTTTCCATGCTCCACAAGGAGCAACCAGAGAAACACCTGTCTCAACGTGCCTTACGCCCAAAGGAGTGGCTCTAATCTCACCAGAAATCTAAATGACTATTCTCACTTCAAAGTAACCCACCAAAGATATACAGTAGAATAATCAATAATCGTGACATACACTCAATTACCATAGCATCAAAGAATAAAACATAATTATTCTTAACTTTAACAAAACTGGAACTAAAGTCATCACCACGGGGCCCCCCCCCCCCCCGGCTGCCATCTTGATAACAGTTAATATCATCTAAATTCAAGTAATAGATCGCTTCTCTGCCTGGTTTCATGTATGAAATAGTTTCATACTACACTTGCCTTTCTGATGAAATGAAATAATCGCTCTTAAACTTTCACATATGTGATTTGGACTTAATCGTGCCTAATAAAACCTATCCCTTAATCTATCTGTAGTGGATTTTGATGGTATTGTATGGTTGAGATGTTACCTAGTGTAATGAATGAGGTCAGCTGTGAAGGCTCCTGAGATAAATGTTGATGCGAATTACAGAAGGCCCTTCTTACTACCACTTACGACCTCAAACATATCTTTTTTACTAATGAATGTAGCTACGTTAAAAAAGTCTAGGGTACTGAAATGTAATGTGTTGTAGTAGATTACACGCACACACACAGATATTTAATAAGTCTAATAATAATAATAAAATTTATAACACACTGAACTAACTCAGGCTGTTTTAGTTTTAAATATTAAATCTTTTGTTAAATTTATTTGTTCTGAACCAAATGTTTGTTGGTCAGAACATATGAAATATTATGGAGTTATAAATGGAATGCATAATTATATGACATAATAAAATGGAATGTGATTACAAAGGTATGTTATAAGTCTGGTTAATATTAATTATATTAGATTGTCCCAGGAGAACTAATACTGACTGTACTGTTGGGGTGGTATCATCACGCCCAGTTGTGACTACCAAACATTGTCCATTGACTTATGGGATGAATACATGGTTTATTTTCCCACAATGGTATGTCTTTATTAGATGGTGAATTAGTTGATAAATTAGTTGATAAATTCGTTGGTAAATCAGTTGGTGAATTCCCAGCAGGCCAGATCTCACTTATCTCGACTGCGTCGATCTTGTACAAGAGTCTGGTGGCCCCTCCTCTCCGTGCTGGGGGACAATATACGGCTGCTCTGACACAATGTTAGACTGCACTGGTCCACGCTTGTGTATATCACAACAGCATTTGGCACCTCTTCAGTGCCAAACAGAAACTCACAATTCTCAAATAAAAGTTTTGTGGCATGTGTCAGAACTCTACCTACTGAGCCACTTCTGCACACAACACTACACAACAACACCACACAGACTGGGTCAGATCTCTCTGACCACACAGTACATCTTACCCAGTTGTTTTCATATAGTACTAGTTCCCCAAGACTACCTTGCATCTGAGATATGTTCAATAGTTTCCTTCTATTCAATAAGATAGGTGATATGTTCCACTGATCTCACAATAGATCCGCCTCCATAGTTTTAGTAGGCGTCCATATATTTTGTTTGTCTCTAGACCCTGAACATGGGCTGGGGATCTAGAGCGAGCACTTACTTGTCGTAATCATTTTATATGATATGGCAGTATCAATCACTCAAAATATTAAAATGTACAAAAAAAATTGCTTTCATTCTTACCAGAATTCAGAATTGAGAACACAGTTAAATGCTAGCAAAACTCAGCTGAGCTGCTGTCTATCTGATGGCGTCCCACTAAAATTATGTATTATCTTCTGGAAACAACACCACAGGTACTACACCACTGTGTCTCTGGACAGTCTTGTAACGAATGGCAAAAATGCGCATCTCTGTCCCGCTAATATTATTTCATTCATCCAATCACAGACCCCCCCCCCCCCTACTTTCAAATCTACAACCAAAAGTCAATTTCAGTCAGCTCTCAGTCAAGTATGTATTATTGTCTGTTGGTCCGTCTGTCTCTACTTGTTTTTTCATAAAAAACACGCTTGGTTCTTGGACCAACGCCATGCAATACCCTACACACTTCTGCCTCCGAAGTTATTTTTAGCCACAATTCTCCACCTTTCCCCTCTCTTTAATTACAGCTCGATTTTTTGCAATTGCGTCTCAAGGACGAACATTTTGAAACTTTAGTGACATTTTTTAACAGTGCAGTCGCTCGTCTGATATGAACAACACAGTCTTTTGTCAATATCTTCCTTATTATCTATCCGTCTGTATAATTTAAAGTATATTATTTCTCTGCTCAAGACGGGCTATCAAACTCGCTAGGTTTTATATTCCTAACATTATTATTAAGAAAAAGTTACTTTTTCAAGGTTAGTTGTTTTTTTTTTGAAATATGTTCGAGAACCTTCTCCACGGCGTTTGCCGCTGAATTCAAATAACAATCAAGTATCGTAAAACGTCCAAGAAATGACTGTTTCTGACAAGAGCTAAAGTCGTTTTTTGTCCACTTCCTTACCTTGTGTTAACTAGTGACGTGAATTTTTTTTCCTTTTATACCAATTGCGTCTTTTAGCCTTGCGATCTTCAAACACGTGTTCAGTCATATTTTTCCTTTTGGTGTCCTCCGTTATCTCTCCCGTCTACAAAGGGTAAACGTTTCGTCTGCACTTCTAACTCGTTAGTTTTAAATGGCGGGTAGGAAAAGGCGGGCATGGGCGAGCATGTCTCCTAGTATCTTACACATTATTTTTAACCCTACATTTTATCGTTAATTTTGGAGATATTTTAACGTTGTATCATGGTAAATTCATCACACATCTCCCCACCTGAGAACATGCACTACGGCAAGTTCCAAAACCAGTGATACATATAGATAAAATTACTCCTCACGCCTGCCACTACTCTAATTTTGATCACAGGGGTGCCGACTGAGGAAATCTGCACCGACATTCAATGACCCTGGGATGTATTCGATAATAAACTGATAAGGTTGCAATAATAAAGACCACCTCAACAATCTTGCGTTTTCATGCTTAGCGTGAGATAATACCAGGGGCTGATGATCCGTCTGGACCACAAAAGTCCTACCATACAGATAGATTTGAAACTTTTTTATCGCCCAGATTAACGCTAAACATTCTTTTTCGCTTGTGGAATATCCTTGCTCCGCTTTATTCAATTTGCGGCTTGCATAAGCGACTGGGTTCAGTTCCCCATCGGGTGAAGATGACCTTTGCAACAGAGCCGCCCCGAGGCCTATATTACTTGCATCTGTTCTCACCACGAAGTCCTGTGTCAAATCAGGCAATTTGAGAATAGGCTTGCTAGTGAGTTTATCCTTTAACTCTTGAAAAGCTAATTCACATTGCGCAGTCCAAACAATTTTATCTGGAAGTCCCTTGCGAGTCAGATCAGTCAGAGGAGCACAAATAGAGTTAAAATTTTTTATATATTTTTGGTAAAATCCACATAACGACACGAATGATCGCACATCCTTTTTTGTTTGTGGTCTAGGTGCTCTCTGCAGTTTTTCCAAGTTCTTGGGGTCAGGGGTCATGTTACCCTGATATACAGTGTGTCCCAAGAATTCCAACTCTTTGCATCCAATACAACATTTTGTTGGCCTAGCAGTTAAGTTCGCCTCCCTAAGCCTATCAAATAACAATTTTAGAGAGTTAATGTGTTCTTCAAATGTCTCTGTGGCGACGAGAATATCATCCATGAAATTCGTGATACATGGGTTATTCAAGGGATCCAACAATTTGCGCATCATCCTTGAAAATACAGTCGGAGCATTTTTCAATCCGAATGGTAGCATATTGAATTCATAATGTCCTTCCGAGGTGCTAAACGCTAAATAAGGTCTCACCTCAGGTTTCACTGGAATCTGGTAATAGCCTTTACTAAGATCCACCTTTGAAAAGTATTTTGCCTTGTTTAATCTGGCAAATAACTGTTTTGTGTCTGGTAATGGATCCACTTGTCCTTCTGTGACAGCATTCAGTTTCCTGTAATCTATGCACAGTCTGTGTTCCCCAGACGGTTTCCTCAACAAAACTACACTGGAGCTAAAAGATGATTCACTGTGTGAAATAATCCCCTCCTTCAACAAATATTCTATTTCTTCTTTCAATGCCTTCTCCTTCGCGAACGGAATAGAATAGGCTCTCATACAGATTGGGTTTGAGTCTACCAGTTTCATGTCATACTGTAGCAAATTTGTATGTCCTGGTTTATCTGTTAATACATCTGTATGTTCCTCCAGAACCTGTTGAACTCTCTCCCTCTGATTTTTAGTCAGGTGCTTACTGACTTTTACTTGTGCCGCTGTTTCACAAGGATGTAATGGGTATTCATGTGAGGTGAGTGGTTCCTTTTGCATTTGAGTTGCGATAGCCAAGGTCAGTAAGGGGGTGCTTTCCTGGAGTGGTCTGTCCAGATACTTCTTTAACAGGTTTACATGATAAACTTTCTCCTTCCCCTTTTTGTCAATTTTATAGTTTGTTCTAGACACCTTCTCTAGAACCGTATATGGACCTTGCCATCCAATTTGTAATTTATTCTGGCTGCCGGGTAGTAGAAGAAGCACCTTCTCTCCCACAGCTAGTTCTCTGTCCTTTGCCTTCCTATTAAAATAAGCTGCATGTTTCTTCCTGGCTTGTCTCAAATTATCATTTGCCAGTTTCCATCCAGCGTTCAGACGAGTGGTCAGTTCGTTCACATATTGATAAGATGAGGTAACAGTCTCTTCTGCCTTCTCATCTGTCCAGGTCCTTAATAAAGCTACATCTGGACTTTTAATTTTTCATACTTATTTTTCATGGCACCCATCGGATCCCTTCCATTGGAAGCTTTATAATGAGGACTTTTCTTCCTAGAATCATCACTCACAAATCGACCACTACCAATT
Source organism: Oreohelix idahoensis (assembly GCA_024509875.1). Taxonomy (NCBI): domain Eukaryota; kingdom Metazoa; phylum Mollusca; class Gastropoda; order Stylommatophora; family Oreohelicidae; genus Oreohelix; species Oreohelix idahoensis. The sequence continues at coordinate 69,287 of JAMPIV010011573.1, forward strand.
TTTTTCTTGGGTTTGTCACCCCACTTTAGATTGCTTGTAAGAGATCTACGCTCTCTTTTAGTTTCCTCCAGTTTATATAACTCTGACCGAGGGATTGTCAGTTTATTCTGGGTTAAATTTATTCTTTGTACTCGTCGCATAGTGGCCATGTTAATCCATTCAAGTGAAGACTGGGTATGAAAAGGGGGCTCCCATTCCACTTTGTCTACCTGAGTATAATTATTTTTCCTTCCAGGCCTAAGTTTGCCCCGTGGCGTTTCTAGGTCCTGCACATATTTTCCCTTTGTGGATGTTCCCTCATGAAATACGCCACATGCTTCTACAAAGTTTTCAATATCGACATTTACGTCGGGCCAATAATATTTTCGAGCAACTTTTTGGCAGATGGTACCTACTTTCTCATGGTCACCATCTTTTCCAACATGTAAGCTCCTTATTAAATTTGCCCTATATCTCTTGGGAAGAACCAACTGTCCGTGACCAGTGGATCTAGTTCCTGTCTTCCTGTATAACAATCTGTCCTTCATAAAATATTCCCCCTTGCTTGGAGGTGTGTGGCATTTGGGCAATTTTTTAAAACATGGCTTGAGTGTCCTATCCTCAGCCTGCGCCTTCCTCATCTCCTCTGGATGAGCATTTATAGGTTCACATTCTTCCTCCTTTTTCTGTGACCTGGTCTGCACTGTCGCCATGATCACAGGTCTCTCGGGATTCCCCAAGAAGACGTACCTACACCCCAATATCAGAGGGTAGATTGGTTCATCTATCACTGCTGCTCTGATTTCTCCTTCCACATAGCGAGTTTTCACCGTTATCCTTGCGATGGGAAGTGTCATGAGTGGTATGTCCTTAGTCGCCCCTTGTATTTCCACTGTTTCTGTGGTATACTGACTTGGGTCCACTAGGCTAGACTTCACAACTGAATCATAATCCAAACCTGTATCATAAAGGCACCTTATGGTGACCCCATTACAAATAACATCCTCACAAACTGGGGGGTGATAAGGTTCCTGCTGTCCATTAGGATTAACCTTTAATCTTTGAGTCCCCGACTTCATTGCAGCAATGTTTGAAGGTTTCCTTCTACAAAATTCGGTGTTATGGTTGTCTTTCTTACACCATTTGCACCATCTTTTTCCTTGGTTTAACGGTTTTCTTTCATTAAATTTTTGGTCATTGAACTGTGAGTTTCTGTCACGATAGTCATTTCTTGGCCTATCAAAGTTTGTCCTGCCTTTATTACCCTGTTCTCGGTTATCAAATTTATTAAATTGCTGTGGAGCTTTAAAATTTTCTATGTGCTTCTTTTTAGTGCCACTTACCTCTGCCTGGGCTGCCTGATACCTCTCAGCGACATTTAAAACCTCCCCCAATCTCTCTGCACCTTGTTCCATGAGAAATTTTCTCAAGTCTGGAGCCATGGACTCTCTTAATTGCTCTATCATGATAATTTCTTTAAGATCTTGGGTCTTCCCCAGAGCAGTCCATTTCTCCAAATAGGTTTCCAGTCTGGCAGAGAATTGGTGGTATGTCTCCCCAGAAAACAGTTTGGCATTTCTAAATTTCTTACGGTAAAATTCACCATTTTTTTCGTATCTTAATAACAAAGCCTGCTTTAGCATGTCATAATTGTCTTGGTCTTCTCTGTTCATGTTTGCGAAGACTTCATAAGAAGTACCTCTCAATCCCTGTGATAACTTTAACCTCCACCTCTCTCTCTCTAACCCATATGTAGTAGCTAATAACTCAAAACGACTGAGGTACCCCTCGATGTCATCGTCTTTCTCAACAAAATGGTCTAAATGAAACCCCATAGCTGAGTTTGAGGCACCCTGACTTGCTGCAGCATCTGAGGCAAAAGGGCTGGCACCATTTTCAGGAGCATGGCCTTGTAATTCCAGCTCTCTTAGTCGTAATTCGTGCTCCCTTTGCAACCTTCTATCTTCTGCTTCCCTTTCGGCCTTTTTATCTTCTGCCTCCCTTTGCTGTCGTTTTTCTTCTGCCTCAATCTGCAGCCTCTTAAGTTCTCTATCAGCCTCAATTTGTAACCTCTTCTCTTCAGCTAACCTCCTATCTTCCCTTTCAATATACTTGTCACATTCAGAAGTCACATACTGAATTAAAACCTGACCATCCATTCCCATTTCCTTCGCCGTTAGCACAGCAGCTGATCTGAATTTTGCCAGCTCAGCCATCACACAAAATAACAATGACCCAGGTAAATCTAATTACTTAATGACAGGTAATTCTGATTATCAAATGACAGGTAATTATAATTAATCAAATGACAGGTAATTCTAATCAATAACTAGGCCAAGGTAATTCTAATTACTTAATTAATTAACTAACTGGCTGTGAAGATTCACCAACTTTGATTTTTCACTTTTATATTTTAAGGGACACTTTTAAATTTTTACAATTTGTCCCCCTAGTTTAATTCTCCCACCAGGAGATCCTAATATTTATGATAAACTAATTATCCCTGGACAAGACCCCAATATTGTAGTGGATTTTGATGGTATTGTATGGTTGAGATGTTACCTAGTGTAATGAATGAGGTCAGCTGTGAAGGCTCCTGAGATAAATGTTGATGCGAATTACAGAAGGCCCTTCTTACTACCACTTACGACCTCAAACATATCTTTTTTACTAATGAATGTAGCTACGTTAAAAAAGTCTAGGGTACTGAAATGTAATGTGTTGTAGTAGATTACACGCACACACACAGATATTTAATAAGTCTAGTAATAATAATAAAATTTATAACACACTGAACTAACTCAGGCTGTTTTAGTTTTAAATATTAAATCTTTTGTTAAATTTATTTGTTCTGAACCAAATGTTTGTTGGTCAGAACATATGAAATATTATGGAGTTATAAATGGAATGCATAATTATATGACATAATAAAATGGAATGTGATTACAAAGGTATGTTATAAGTCTGGTTAATATTAATTATATTAGATTGTCCCAGGAGAACTAATACTGACTGTACTGTTGGGGTGGTATCATCACGCCCAGTTGTGACTACCAAACATTGTCCATTGACTTATGGGATGAATACATGGTTTATTTTCCCACAATGGTATGTCTTTATTAGATGGTGAATTAGTTGATAAATTAGTTGATAAATTCGTTGGTAAATCAGTTGGTGAATTCCCAGCAGGCCAGATCTCACTTATCTCGACTGCGTCGATCTTGTACAAGAGTCTGGTGGCCCCTCCTCTCCGTGCTGGGGGACAATATACGGCTGCTCTGATACAATGTTAGACTGCACTGGTCCACGCTTGTGTATATCACAACAGCATTTGGCACCTCTTCAGTGCCAAACAGAAACTCACAATTCTCAAATAAAAGTTTTGTGGCATGTGTCAGAACTCTACCTACTGAGCCACTTCTGCACACAACACTACACAACAACACCACACAGACTGGGTCAGATCTCTCTGACCACACAGTACATCTTACCCAGTTGTTTTCTATAGTACTAGTTCCCCAAGACTACCTTGCATCTGAGATATGTTCAATAGTTTCCTTCTATTCAATAAGATAGGTGATATGTTCCACTGATCTCACAATAGATCCGCCTCCATAGTTTTAGTAGGCGTCCATATATTTTGTTTGTCTCTAGACCCTGAACATGGGCTGGGGATCTAGAGCGAGCACTTACTTGTCGTAATCATTTTATATGATATGGCAGTATCAATCACTCGAAATATTAAAATGTACAAAAGAATTGCTTTCATTCTTACCAGAATTCAGAATTGAGAACACAGTTAAATGCTAGCAAAACTCAGCTGAGCTGCTGTCTATCTGATGGCGTCCCACTAAAATTATGTATTATCTTCTGGAAACAACACCACAGGTACTACACCACTGTGTCTCTGGACAGTCTTGTAACGAATGGCAAAAATGCGCATCTCTGTCCCGCTAATATTATTTCATTCATCCAATCACAGACCCCCCCCCCCCTACTTTCAAATCTACAACCAAAAGTCAATTTCAGTCAGCTCTCAGTCAAGTATGTATTATTGTCTGTTGGTCCGTCTGTCTCTACTTGTTTTTTCATAAAAAACACGCTTGGTTCTTGGACCAACGCCATGCAATACCCTACACACTTCTGCCTCCGAAGTTATTTTTAGCCACAATTCTCCACCTTTCCCCTCTCTTTAATTACAGCTCGATTTTTTGCAATTGCGTCTCAAGGACGAAAATTTTGAAACTTTAGTGACATTTTTTAACAGTGCAGTCGCTCGTCTGATATGAACAACACAGTCTTTTGTCAATATCTTCCTTATTATCTATCCGTCTGTATAATTTAAAGTATATTATTTCTCTGCTCAAGACGGGCTATCAAACTAGCTAGGTTTTATATTCCTAACATTATTATTAAGAAAAAGTTACTTTTTCAAGGTTAGTTGTTTTTTTTTTGAAATATGTTCGAGAACCTTCTCCACGGCGTTTGCCGCTGAATTCAAATAACAATCAAGTATCGTAAAACGTCCAAGAAATGACTGTTTCTGACAAGAGCTAAAGTAGTTTTTTGTCCACTTCCTTACCTTGTGTTAACTAGTGACGTGAATTTTTTTTTCTTTTATACCAATTGCGTCTTTTAGCCTTGCGATCTTCAAACACGTGTTCAGTCATATTTTTCCTTTTGGTGTCCTCCGTTATCTCTCCCGTCTACAAAGGGTAAACGTTTCGTCTGCACTTCTAACTCGTTAGTTTTAAATGGCGGGTAGGAAAAGGCGGGCATGGGCGAGCATGTCTCCTAGTATCTTACACATTATTTTTAACCCTACATTTTATCGTTAATTTTGGAGATATTTTAACGTTGTATCATGGTAAATTCATCACACTATCACTCATTTATATTTCAAGACTAACTTATCAGGTCGTGGAAACACATCAATCTATTTTTTTCATTAACCATTAAAACTGCCACGCTCAATATAATTCTAAAGCTACAGGGAAATAATGGTAATTTCACTAGGAAATAAGCTAATCTGCTTTGAAATCAAACTCACGTGTCATGTCTCTGTTCTACCCACACAGGGCGCCTAGTATCTTCGTTTTCTCTTGTCTGGACTGAATCTTCAAAATAGGCCTGTTTGCCGCTCGCTATCTCTTTTATAAGCTCTAGGCCGAATCACTCAACTTAATCCGCTGCGCGTATTAATTGCGCCACGCAAATAACACTCGCGATTATCGCTCTAGAAATAAGCGAAAAACACAAATATAACACAACTAATTTGTAGGCTTTATTGTGGCCTTGTAATAAATCTTCTTCTTGAAGATAATGTGGTGAAAAGGCACTAAACCACAGAGAAAATATGGCTGACAAGATGGGTGAACCACGGAGACAATATGGCTGACAAGATGGCGCGGTCACATCAGCGAAATCAGAGTTACATATCAGACTGCATCGCGACGTCAAATTAGCAACTCCCAGGAGCCAGAGAGACATCGGACTAAGAATTATAAATTATAAGTGACAGATCGAAGTATTTGGGTAACTTTGAAACTTAAAGGTAAATCTGCATTTTTAAATACAAAGGCTGAAAACTTAAAGGATCAGGACAGAGTATTTGTGCAACTTTGAAACTTAAAAGTAAACCCGCATTTTTAAATACAAAGACTGGAGACCTAAGGAATCAGATCACCCGTCATAAGAGGAATACTAAATTTTCTTAGATCAGGTGATTCGAAAGCATCTAACCTAAGTTGCTGTGTCCGTTTTAACTGTGCTTGGAGATTGTAGATCTCATTATTTGGATTCGTGGAACGGAGCTATCAGACTGTTTGTGGAACGAAGCTATCAGACCCTTAATGGTACTACGCTGCAAGACTAAAGTTTCGACGTCACTAGCTGGGAGTTAAAAGCAGGGAATCAACACTAACCGTCTACCGTGGACCAGTTGTGTGGAGAAGGGCCCTCATCCCAGAAGAATTGACGAAACCACGGCTGCAGGACTCACTTATACCCGCTAAGGTCTTGTAAAAGGAACCAGCAAAAGGACAATTGTTTTTTTTTAAATCCTAACCCGTCTCAGTGAAGAAAATTTTATTTACATCTAAAAATTCACCATCATTCCATCGCTATTTTAACCTGTTAAAAACTAATTGATTATTAAGTTTGTTACATGTTATTTTAGAACAAAACAATCATAGTTGATTCAGTTATTAGAGGTATGAAAGCAAACGTATGAGCAAGACTCTTTTATATATATATATATATATAAAATTATATATAATTACATCTATAGAGCAAATACTTATAAAAGAATGTCGCTGAATTTACACCAGCTGGGGGCTTGAACGGGCTTAAACCGTTGCTTAATTCTTCACAAAATGCGACGGGTCAGATATACGTTAATAGTTTTCTATCCTGTGCAGCATTGTTCTGGACTTCTGAAAACATCTTGTGAGACTACCTTGAGATAGAAGCGTCATTATCCTTCTATCTACAACTCTGCCAAGAGTAATCTTGTGCGAAGGTAGACACCTTTGAAGACCTATATTAGAAACTCTTGAGTGTTGGCCACTGTTGGACCACTACTGCAGAGCTAATGGGAGGCAATCCGTGACACAAACTTCGCGGTGTTCTTGGAATTCGATAGTAAATGGTGTCTTTAGTCAAATTAGAAATGTGGACTTTATTAGATCAATAGGCAAGTGACCACTCGTGTAGCGTCGTTCAAGAGATTTATTGTTACTTCTATTTCAAAATCTCACACAGCCTCATTTTCTTCCACTGTTTGGTACATTAATTAACACATTAACTACCGCAAGCCGCTGTCAGCAGCTCACAAAATAATCACATTTGGACCGCAAGCCGCTCAAAGCGCCAATCTAATTTTAGTAATAAAACGAATGAAAAATGTACTGAAACACTTTCTGATCTGGTTCGAGATTTTAAGTTTCCACCGGAAAAAAAATTCCCAAAGCATCGTTGTTGTAGAACACTGGAAAATTGATATTATGTTCATATTTTTTCAGCGTTTTGGGTTAGTTACCAAATCGTGTAAAACTTGTTTACCGTGGCAACTAGTGACAGGACTACAAAAAATGCGTGTACATCTCGTCTAACGGCTGAATAGGATAGAAACGTGTTTCATCAAATGACTGATAGATCTAGCGACGAGGACAAGAGTGAAAACGGTGTGCACATTGATTGAAATTGTGATTTTGATAGAGATGGGGCGCAAGCAGTTATAATTGTGAAAATATTGCAAGTCCTCGGCCATCGGAGGGCCGTTAAATAGCAACAACCTCTATTAGAGTTACAACCGGTATTTACTGTAATAGTACATTCATTTATCTTTAAAATGACGCGTAATTCATAAAATCTGTTAACAATTACGAAAACTACAGCTTACTTTGTGCAAACACCTACAGGATGAAAATGGGAAAAAAATTTAATTCGGCCACAGTGTGTTTTTCAATTCGGTAGTTAATGTGTTAAGGGCCTTGCTTTTCTTTATGTGACGTAGAACGTCTCAAAATGTTCCAGTTTTTTTTTTTTTTTTTTTTTCGTACGCCCACTAATACTCGAGGCGAAATCTCAGGTTATTTTTAATGTCTAACCTGACATTGATTTTTACGTGAGTATCCTATTTTCTTGTACAGAGACAAGTGTCCCTCGCCATTCAGGCAGATACTCGCCGTTTTCGGAGGTACCCATTAGAGCTGGGTCGGCTCAGGAGCCGCCTGTCCCTGGTCGACGACACTTCTTCAAATGGTATCGCCAGGTCTCGAGTTAATCCAGTCCAAATCCCGATCGACGAAAAATCCTCAAATGCCGTCGCCCGGGTTTGATCCTGAATCACCCGGTCGCCAGAGCGGTGTTGTAACCACTACGCTAGCGCGGCTCCCAATGTTCCAGTAAGTATTGGTAGTTCTTCATAGTTGTGTTTGATACAGGTGGTCGAGAGCCGCGCTGGTGTAATGGCTACGGCGTTGTACTGGTGACCAGGTGTTCATGGTTCAAACCCGGGCGTCGGCGTTTGAAGAAATGTTTACGACCGGAAATTTGACTGAATAACCTGAACGGCTCCTGTGATAAACCCTCTGTGGATGGGAAGGAGCAAAGCTCCTGACCGGGTTGGAAGGAAAGTCCTCAGGTTCCCCAGCCTCGCAATGACATGTCATTGGGCCGAAGGGCTGAAAGCCCAAGTGCCGCTGGTTAAGGGAAAAAAAAAAAAAAATACAGGTGGTCCACTAATTTTCTGTTAACGGATGGATCGGCACCTGCTTTAGTTCAGACTATATATTTCGAGACCGGCAATTGAAATTCTGGCAACTAGCTTACTGAGTTGCCACAGCCGTGGTTATGTGTAGTACGCATTCACTTAGGTTGTCTATGGCGGGAAATAATTGTGTTGTCCTTTTTCTGCTGTCAAACTCTGATGGCGGTACTAGATTATCATGTGGTCATTCCATGTACTTCCATTTTGCTTTACAAGTACGAAACAGTGGCACGAAAGCATAGAAGCTTCATCTGTGATGTGTAATGAGGCTTCAAAAGATAACTCTCGTAAATATGTGATCGAGACATTTAATCATACTTACCCACACTGCTTAATTTAAACTGGGAAAATTCCAGAAATTTTGTCACCGAAAAGCAACAGGTGCAGGAATATGTATATTAAAAAAATAATAAAAACATCCAGCGCTGTGAAGTATATTGTGAATAAAATACGTATTATTTCAACGGGTGCTTAATTTAGTTCCCCGGCAGGAACGCGCCATGATAATAAGATTACAATATTGGTGAGAGACGGTGGGACTAACGTTCCCTTTAAGACAATTCCGTAATAAGGGAACTTTGCTTTAATATACCCCTAGTCATGACTTCTGCGAAAAATGCAGTCGTCAGTTATGGTGTCATGTGTCATCACCTGTCTGTATCGATAAAAGAAATGGTAGAACACTAGTGTTCCGGGGAACACAGTTTGAGAAACGCTGCCCTAAGCTATAGAAAGCTGTGGAAGCCCTATTTGGCAATTGGTAACTAAGAATAAGGCTGTGTAACCTAAGAATCTGGCAAGAATGCCGTCAAGATGCATAACACAAATGCATGCGACGTTGGCAGAAGGGTTGCTCCATTAGAGCTTTAAAAATATGCCTTTAACTCTTCGGTTTCAAGACATTTATTATAGCAAAACATACTTCAAAGAGAGTCAAGTAACTGAATGTATTTAATTCCTAGGAGTCAAATACTCTTGTAAATTTGTAATTGCCAGAAACTGAAATTTAATTTGCAAACTGAAATGATAACATTGATAAAACGCAAGAAATCAGTCAGCGTACGAAATTTTCCTTCTTGCTTTTTTAAACGAAAAGTCGTGAATGATGTCCTCAATATAAGCTACGTAATTTATCCCTTTCTATGCACATAATACAAAGTGCTGACAGCTTGTCTTGTGCCATTATTGCTCGAAGCTCATTTTTAATTCTCTTTAGTCGTGAAAATATCTTTCCCCTGAGCAGTTTGCTACCATCAGACTTGAAAATAGCCATAGTATTGCTTCAACAATTTGACAAGCTAAAAGAACCGTCTCTTGACAGATAACCTGATACAGATCTTAGTGACACAGATCTCCATTTTTCTGAATGGTTTTGTTTAATATAAGCATGGGCGTGCTTTAATTCTCCAGTGAGATTAACATCAACATCGTCTAGATAATCTTTCATCAAAAGTCTTATACAGCTTTACGTAGTTGTTCCCCTGAAGCTTCTAAATCAAGTAACAATGTAGACTTACTTGCTGCATAATTATAAAATGTTGCTTTTTTCTTCACGTTAGTTTGAAGAGCATCAGTAACAGGAATAAAGGACTTAATCGAAATTCGTCTTTTGGAGAAAGCTCTTCATAAGCGTGTGGAGCAACACCATCTTTGATTTGTTCCTTTGTAACTGAATGCCCTTCTTTTCTTGTACACTTGTAATCTTACATCAGGGATTTCGAGGATCTTTCACAAAGTGAGAAAGTGATGTATAAAGCTTGGTACGTGTGTTGAGTTTATTTTTCGGACCCTGAAGGGCCTACGCCGCTGTTAGAGAGGCTCCTTCCGACTGTGAGGCTCTAAGCTGTAGCTTATTTAGCTTGACTAAATCTGGCCCTGCACGGGAGGTACATAATTAGTGAGTCGGAGATGTACTGTTGGACTATTGTTACGTGACCTCTATTGGTCCGGCAAAACGGATAACCCTGCAAGGCGTATTAACCATGGATACCGGACAATCAGTGGTGTGCCTGTGTTTCTCTTTCAAAATCTCCCACAACCTTGTTGTCTTCCAGGTGTTTGGTCCTTGGGGACTTTCTTTTATTTACGTGACGTAAAACGTCTCCTACTTCTGCAGGAAGCATTGAGGGTCCTTCACAGTTCTGCTTGATATTTAAGTTCTGATCTTTCATCGTCATAATTTACACCAATGTATTCTACCATTCTTCTATCAAATTCTTTTTATTAGAGACTTTTAGTTTTTTGTATCGCAGCCAGAGACGAAATATTGGAGACTTTTAGTATGTTGTATCACAGCCAGAGACGAAATATTGGAGACTTTTAGTTTGATGTATCACAGCCAGAGACGAAATATTGGAGACTTTTAGTTTGTTGTATCACAGCCAGAGACGAAATATTGGAGACTTTTAGTTTGTTGTATCACAGCCAGAGACGAAATATTGGAAACTTTTAGTTTGTAGTACCACAGCCACAGACAAACTCTTGGAAATCAGTATTCCCAGCCTTCGAGGATTCATTGTATCTGATCATGTATTCTCTAATTTAATTATGACTCTTTATCCAAGTGCCATATTGTTGGACTGTCCAATAAATAATTCCCCATATGTTGAGTCCACAAAATCTTTTCCGGTTTGATTTTTCTGTATTACTGGTCAAACAATAACGTCTTGTTTATTTAAAAACTTCGCACTACAGCAGTTAGTTGCAAGGACTGTCCGCCGGAGCTCAAGTACAGGCTAGGACAAGCTTTCTTCGCCTGTGGTGCAGGGACCCTAGATGATCTGTTTACATAACCTTGTCACGTGATTTACTCCCCTGGCTCTGCAGTGATGGTCCAACAATGGCCAAAACCTAGAGTATCTAATGAGGATCTTCAGAGGTATCTAATTTCGCTCAAGATTACTCCTGGCAGAGTTGTAGAGAGAAGGATGATGATGCTTCTATCTCGAGGGAGTGTTCATAAATCAAGAACAATGCTGAATTGAACTAAGCAAGTGTTAACTTTGTATCTGCCCGCCGTCTTTTATAAAGAATGATTATGTATTTTAGCTAGTTCAAGCCCCCAACTGATTTCATTCAGTAAAATATTACTTAAATAGCTCTGTTGTAATTATTTAAAATGACTGAGACATACGGGTGCAGTTCACTCAGAATGAATAAATCAAATAAATAAATTTACAGATAATAAAATTTAATAGTCAATAATCGTTAACAATTGTAAACTAAATAAGGGCGGGGTGAATTTATATAAGTCTATAAAATTTCTTCACAGGTGATGTTCTGATATGAAAAAATGTATTTTAGTTTGAAAATAGAGTGTTCACTTGGCAACTTTGAATGTGTACTTAGCTGCCAGCAAAATGTCGGTTGGTTTCCGCTCCAGCCGCTGCTGGTTCTTTGCAGGTTATGGACAGGTTCACTCGTCACTAGTCAAGTCTGGTGGCAGCAACAGGTCCAACGTAGTATCGTGGGGTACTTCCGAAGATGGTCCAGCGTCTGTTAAGACCGGTCTGCTGTAAGTGTCTAGTTTTGACTGCAAGCCACTTATACCACTCACTTGTTTCAAAGATACCACCACCAATTGGTACCACCGACTAGTATCGTGAAATAAGAGAGAAACAAAAACCCTCCACAGTTTGGGGTTTCCTGACACAAAATCAGGTGTGTCCCATTTTCATTCCACCATTCCATCTGCCTCAGAACTTTAACCTCTCTGAGCATTAATATTAATCGTACTGAGCGGAAAACATTAATTGCATTTATAATGAACATGTTTACATTTACATATGCACTGGTTAAAAATGTTACTATAATAAGTATGCACATCATTTATGTCATCATCCACTCTCTGCTCCATATGGAACTTTGGACTACCTCTGCTTTTGGTTCTCTATGAGAAACTCGCATGAAGTAGTCACTAGCTCTTGCATTGGTGGTTTGTCGTAGATTTTTGATAGGGGAATTAAGACTTGGGTTGGTCCCTTCTGAATAGATTTGAATGAGTGATAGCCACAGTGAGAGATGATAATAGAAACAGATTTCCACGAGTGAGGTGGTAGACATGTGATAGAGGCTGTCCCTGAAGTCGAGAAAATCTTCTCTTTCACCTATCTTCTACGACAGATTTAGAGGAGTCAGACAGTCTAAAAACACATATATATTACATATATATATATTCTATCCACTCACGTGCACGCACATACAAGACGACAGTTAGACGTACAGACGTGGGAAAACTATAACAGATGATTATATAGATATTCTAGAACGAGCTGACCAACACGCTGATTAAGTTTAAGGGCAGTTTTAATTATCATCTAAAATCCCATCACAACACATAAAATTACATCAAAGGCATATACAAATAGTCATAAAAATCAAGGAATTGCTACAAGAAATGATAGACCCACAGTTATGATCTTCCCTCGATGTTTAGCCCACAGTCCCGTTAGGAGAAAGATGATAGCCCAAAGAATCGCAGATACATATGATTTGGGTCTAATATTTTCCCCTTTTGAAGGTATGAACTGACTTTTATAGCAGTATCTATTCTAAGGAAAAATATAGTTTAGCAACACAATCTTGCATAAGGAAAGTTACAACGTGAGTGAATCAAACGAAGAACATCCTTCAGTCTACTTTCACTCGGTTCTTTCATCAGGGCCCTGACTCACACAACCTTACCTACAATCGTGCTGTGGTTCGCCGTCTGGCGCAAGCCTTAGTGTACACTTCGTTTAATCTGTCTATCTGTGGATGAAGCGGATACCCAGCTCTGCAGATATTGGTCTCATTCACCGTGTCCGGGGAGCGTCCTCTTCAGGCGATCGTTCTTTCTTTACAGATTTAAGTTAATGTCACTTATTCACGAGATAAGAGTTAGGGTTTCAGCGGGCACACAGTGTCAGAACATGAGGTTTCCCTTAATTAGGAAGATGACCGATGGACAACTTCTCTCAACAGATAATCTTGGTTCACCACGCACTTGGTCAAATAATGTCGGAAAAGTTAATGTTTTTTTTTTGTAATTATTCTCGCCACAAGGCAGCATGTACATTAGAGTGTGTGAAGAAATATGATCTGGCTCAAAGGCCCAGTATAAGCATTTATTCTTTAAAAAAAACCCATTAGTGGGATTTGGTATTCTGTCTATCCCTTGAAGGCACACGCCCTGTCGGACAGGTGTTAATTGAAAACCCACGAGGTTAAAGATATAAAATGTTTATGTTTCTCACATGTTTGTCTCTGTACAAAACGCCGGCAAAGTTGGGTTACCCCAGTATTTACTGAATAAAGAAAAACACATGTGAAATATTTTACATATTATGTACTCTATATAAAAATCACATTTTGAACTGCAAGCGTAGAGCTTGACTTGACGTTTAAACTTTCCCGTGAAATGAGTTATATATAAAAATCAATCACCATGAATTAGGAATACCTACGTATTCCGTCAACACTCATGAGGCATCTAGCATTTATAAGTTAGTTTAGAAAGATTATTCTCGTCTGATTATTTAGCAGTTAAATTAAATTCATTATAGCTACATGATTTTTAGCTAGAAATTATAATTTATTCTGCTTTTCACTGAAACACGTCACTAGAAAATAATACAGACTATATTTTAATTCTCTCTGCACAAAAGAACTAGTGAAAATGAAATAGGCGATTTAACACTTTAAACACTTCACAAAATACTAGATATAATATATTTACCTCAACACAGAACTACGGTATCACAACGAAACTAAGAGTTTCACTTATAAGTTTAAGTATCTAGAACGAAGTGACCACGTCTACTGCAAATGGAGAATGAGTGAAATCAAGTTTAAAACTCTGATTATATCTATCAAACCAGACAAAGGATGTGCGCTATTTCCAAAACCACGCAATAGCGCAGGTCTCACCCCTTCACTCTCTCTAACACCTCCCATTAACAGACGCATGCCATAACTGACACTTCTCGTCTTCACACCTCACGCTGACCAGGGCCAACAGTGAGTGCCGTGTCAGATGGAATTGCCAGACAAATGTCTCATACTGCGCCGTGGAGATGTCGGTTATCGCGCCTCACCTGAGCGCTCAGCCGAAGAAAACGCGCGTGTCAGCTGAAAGTGCAGACAAAAGTCTGCTCGTATGTCTGAGATAGATGCATATTCACAATTTCTCGTCTACCTAAGTGGCTGACGTCTTACATAATAGAAATGCGTATCCCAGTATGAGAAAGAAAACGGTAAAGTGAGAATGGGAAATAAATATTTTTCGCAAACGAACGAATGCGAAAAATACAGGAAAAGGGTAAAGAGTGATAATAAAATAGAGGACACGGGTAGAAAAAAGGAAGAGAATATAGAAAATTTATTGATCATAAACTCTCTGTGACATGGTTCATGAAATCATCATTCTACATGCTGAGGTTGACAGCCTCATACGACTTGGACATGCACTGACAATTTTCACATGTTAATAATACAAAATATATAATTATAAAATGCACAACTTACCCCAAAATCTCTTTCGGGAATTCAGACTTCTGGCTGAGAGAAATAGTTAAGGCAACTTGTTTAAGATGCCTTTTACACGTGGTCTGGGTATTACTTCGCAAATATAATCCCACTATGACTTAGTGTTCACGTTTCTAGGATTCCGGGCTTTCCGTATTAGTGAAATTAGAGTTTTCCAGGGATACAAGTCCACACGATGCTCAAACACATTGTTCGGTTCTTTAAAGTGGAATCCCGATCATATTACTCTGGCTTGTCTGGCTGTCATCCTGACGAGTTGAATTTCACAGTGCGGTAAACTCACAAGGTGCAAAATATAAGGCAACATTCGGCCCACATCCAGATCGCTACTATATGACAGGGCTCCAATCAGAAATGTTGTATGTTTTACATTTCAATTGCCAGGCTAATAGCATGAAAGAGGCATATATTTCCCCTTGTCTCTCACGAAAAATTAGTCCGTAACAAACGCGAAAATAAATGTGTTGTTTACACTCACGACCTCAAAATTTCTCCACAGATTGATATTATCTGTAATTATGTAACCGTATGGCCTACTACGTCGCTACAACTATTAGAATTATAGTAAAACACCAAAGAATGACTAGTTAGTAAAAATAAACACTAGTCAAGAATCAATGACATCATCAGTCATGGCACACATGAACCCATGATGTCATCAAATCTTGTGTGGCCTCCATACACGTTAGGCCCGAAAACATTTAGATTAGAGAAAACCTAGAACAATGGTCGGTCATTCTCACTTAGTAACAATCATTTTAGACTAGAGGTTTCGTAGTTAGTTAGGTTAAAGATTATTTTAATAGTCAGCTAGGCCCCAAGACCAATCATAAGAAGGTTTCCGGTTTCTACTCCAATTAGAAATAATTTCATCTGGCAAGCAATAGCACCGGACTAGTATATAGACTGATGCATCATAGTAACCAGTCAGAGCATGAGACAGTTATCTCAGCAGCAAGAGTCAAAACTACATAAGGCGTTCTCTCTTGAGGTGTGGAGCAACTTGGCGCATCCCCTATTGAGAACAAAAAGCCTTTGACTCCTACGTTAGGACAAGTGTATAACCGTCCAGACACCCACTACCAACCAGGGCCATCAGCGAACCAGCGCTGACCCCTGCCACGAATTGTATTGTGGTTTTCTCCACATCAAGTGAGTTCGAACTAGTTTATTTAAAGTTTCGAATCGATATTTTATTTCGTTAGGTTTCCACAGAGTTCAGACATGCCATAACACGACTTCTAAATGTAGTAAGCCTTTTTGCCATCGAGGCTAAAGCTGGCAGTATTTTTTTTTCCTCGCATGAGGTCGCATATTTTTTCCTCGCATGAGGTAGCATTGGCACCCACCCCAAACCCGGCTCTGGTCAAGACCACATGTCCCAACACAAGAAGACCCAATGACAAACTGTGTCACTGTAGTGATCCTCTGTGTTCTCACACAAGGGACCTAATGACACATGAATGTCACTGTACCGGTCCCTGTGTCTAGACTTTTTTTTTTCCTCGCATGAGGTCGCATATTTTTTCCTCGCATGAGGTCGCATTGGCACCCACCCCAAACCCGGCCCTGGTCAAGACCACATGTCCCAACACAAGAAGACCCAATGACAAACTGTCACTGTAGTGATCCTCTGTGTTCTCACACAAGGGACCTAATGACACATGAATGTCACTGTACCGGTCCCTGTGTGTAGACACATGATCCTAGCCAAAGGCCAGATATTAGGCCGTGGGGTCTTCACAGCATTATTCGTGCTGGCAGTATTTTATTTTTTTCCTCGCTTGAGGTCGCATATTTTTTCCTCGCATGAGGTCGCATTGTCCCCGCCCAAACCCGGCTCTGGTCAAGACCACATGTCCCAACACAAGAAGACCCAATGACAAACTGTCACTGTAGTGATCCTCTGTGTTCTCACACATTTTTTTTTTCCTCGCTTGAGGTCGCATATTTTTTCCTCGCATGAGGTCGCATTAGTACCCGCCCAAACCCGGCCCTGGTCAAGACCACATGTCCCAACACAAGAAGACCCAATAACAAACTGTGTCACTGTAGTGATCTTCTGTGTTCTCACACAAGAGACCTAATGACACATGAATGTCACTGTACCGGTCCCTGTGTCTAGACACATGATCCTAGCCAAAGGCCAGATATTAGGCCGTGGGGTCTTCACAGCATTATTCGTGCTGGCTGTATTTTTTTTTTCCTCGCTTGAGGTCGCATTAGTACCCGCCCAAACCCGGCCCTGGTCAAGACCACATGTCCCAACACAAGAAGACCCAATGACAAACTGTGTCACTGTAGTGATCTTCTGTGTTCTCACACAAGAGACCTAATGACACATGAATGTCACTGTACCGGTCCCTGTGTCTAGACACATGATCCTAGCCAAAGGCCAGATATTAGGCCGTGGGGTCTTCACAGCATTATTCGTGCTTGCTGTATTGCCCCACCAGAAATAAGGTTGGAGATGCCTTTTTTTGGAATCGAATGAATAAAGAAGATTGGATATAACTACTTGGACTTCTCCAATATTCTACATTTTTAGAATTTTCCTTGACTTGGTTGAAGTTGCTGTTTACAATCAAACCTTCAATCCTGGTTTTGACAACAATAAGCATTTACGAGCACTCGTTATTGCCTGGGTTTTTCCTTACTTCTGGAAGTAACAACTCTGATGTATAACCAGTCTTCCATAGAAGAATTCCAGTAAAGAAAGTCTCGAGGTTATATCCCTTAATCAAGGGAAGTAATAATACAAGGCACGGTCACAATTATCATCACATATAACTTCGAGGGAAGTGATTGAATCACTTGTTAGACACTCCTAGTCGCTTGTATTAATACTGAAGCGACACACCCCGATTGACCAATCTTTACGGAAATGTTTGCACAATCGTAAAAAAACAATTCTGGCCTGAAGTCAATCTGGTGCAATCACTTAAATGATTACAATTAATCTTTAAGGATGGGCAATGACGCCTTGACATGACACGAATCGAAGTGTGAAAACGTAAACAGTGGCTGGGGCACAGATTTCTGTGCTCCGAAAATGAGAAATATATAGATAATGGCAGACAGAGAGAGAGAGAGAGAGAGAGAGAGAGAGAGAGAGAGAGAGAGAGAGAGAGAGAGAGAGAGAGAGAGAGAGAGAGAAAACACGAAAGAGAACGACCAATTGTGTGACAAATCTAAAAATTTGAATGTTTTTTTTGGCCAAAAAAAAATTTCCAGAAATTATCACATATTTTTAAAATTTAAATATATATTCTTCTTATATATTATTTTTATATTTTGGTATGACTTAATGCTGGAAAGTTACAGAGAAGGAAATGTCGAAATTGTCCTCTTTTCACACAACATGCCTAAGAAAAATGCACCGAATCTTTTGGCCGAATACCATCACCAACCAAGATCTGCTTACTCGGAGCAAGCAAGAGGACATGCACACTATCATAGCTGGCAGACGCTGGAGCTGGGTTGGCCATGTCCTCAGAAGAGACCCCGATGCCATCACAAGAACAGCTATGCTTTGGACCCCTGAAGGAAAACGAAAGAGAGGCCGACCAAAAACAACCTGGCGGAGGACTGTGGAGGCTGAGGTGCAAAGAATGAACCAGAGTTGGGGCACTGTACGAAGGATGGCGCCGACCGAGCAAAGTGGAATCAATTTGTTGTTGCCCTACAAGACGCCACTAGGCGTGATGGCCACTGACTGCTTTGACGGTCGGCGGCTAAGGATCAAAGAAGAAGATGACTTAATGGAAGTTAAACGATTTGTCTTTGTAACGAAATGCGTTATTATTATGTACAGTTTTTATTTATGCATTTACGTATGTCTCGAGGATGTCTTGAAAGAGACCAAGCGCAAAAGAAGCTTCTAAGTCGTGTTAGAAGGAAGCACTCCAGTTTCTTCGGGCATGTTGTGAGAAGATGAAAGCTGGAGTATATCGTGACAACAGAAAAGATGGAAAGAAAAAGAGACATTAGACGACTAAGAGAGAATATTCTGGACAGTTTGACATCATGGCATGGAAAGAAGTCAACAACAGAATTGATCAGTAGTACTGTAGACATGAAGTTATGGAGAGACATGCTCACCTACATCACCAGGCATGGCACTTGAGGAAGCGTTTACGCACATTTGTTCAAAGATGGGACCCCTAGCACTCACCGGAGAATCAGAGACGCCCATGACACACAAGAGGTTTAGAAGCCCTGGGATGAATGTCACATAATCACTTGTTTTGCACACGGCCGCGATAAGGCGCCGATAATAAAATCCGAAGCGCTCATTACAATAAACGTATTTTTATATACGTGTATTAGAACACGTCTGCCTGGAGCTTTATGGCAGCGATAACATTCCTATTAAGGATAACAATATCTAAGATTAGAACAGTGTCGTTTACCGGTTTGCCGGATATTATGAATAGACAACACTAAATTACACCTGGCAGTGTATAGAATTGGAAATTGGAAAAATGTCGTCACTGATATAAGCGAATGAGATTTGTGATATTTACAATAAAAAGCGGATAGGGTTGTGAACGCTGAAATAAAAACAAGAATGTGTCATTAGTATATACAGAGAGAGAGAGAGAGAGAGAGAGAGAGAGAGAGAGAGAGAGAGAACGAACGAACGAACGAACGAACGAACGAACGAACTTTATTTTCGAAGGGTTAAGAATTGGGCGCGCAGGCCCGTCTAACATTCTGCCCTTTCACTCCCATTAATCTTGCATACTATATCCTTTCATTCCCACATATTACTTTCAGCATTAATTTAAAGGCATGCAACATTATAAAGTTAACATAACAGCATTCATTTACAGTATACAATCAAATAAAAAATGAGTAGGTTTTTTTTTTAAAATAAACAAGATAGTGACTGAAGAAAAATAATAATAATAAATGTAAAATAAAATAATATAAACAAAACAATGAATAAATAAATTCTGTATACTGACACCCACTTATGCGGTCAAAACGTCTACAAGTAATCTGTATTTTTGAATGTGTCATCACTCGTCAATACAAAAATTACAAAAACACATTCTCGCTTACATCCATACATTCTTGGTGATTCTTGTTATCTTCGCAAATATTTTGAAAGCAAAATAGTGCTTAAGGGAAAGTCATTATTGAGTTACTTCCCTTGAAAGTTGTGTCGGCTCTTTCGATCAAACTCCGCGGATAAATCCATTTTACTGCGATTTATTCGTTGTTTGGGTAATAATAGATTGTTCTTGCTTCAGAATATCTATGGCCTGAATTTATGTGTATTGTTTGTCTGAGTAGGACGAGTCTGTCTTATATCTGTATATCTTTACATATCTAAGTCGAACTATATGTTCTGTTGTCTCTAGAGAGGTCAAAGGCTATTCGGCGGATGTGTCGCTAGAGTGTGGTGTGATTTGGCTTCGTCCTGATAGGGACTGTGTGTTTCCATGTCGGCCTGTCGCCGGGGAAAAAGTGATCTCAGTATTTGTGGGGAAGGTGATAGTCGTCTAAACCTATCGTGTATGCTTTACCCCAGTGTTTATTCGTATTGCCAAGGAATGGCAGTTTCATATTTCCTATACCAAGGTAATCAAAGATACTCTTATGAACTCTCGATCGAAGCCACCATTTTCGATAGTTACGATTTGAATGTCTAAGAGAATATATTTGACTCGATGAAAACGACTTCGATTCCTAGCAGCACTATATTCTGTAGAATGCAGTCAATTGTTCATGATCAAATCTACAGAGCAATGAAATGTTTTATGAATGACTAACTTTAGGACAGATTCATTATCTGTATCCAAACGTGAGTGACAGCTCACGAGTGAAGCCATCTTGGAACCAAAACATGTAGTGACTTTCAAGAAGAGAAAAGGGATGCCCGTATTATCGCTTGATCAGTCCAGAGATCACTGCTACACATGAGAACCCATTGCTAGCGGTTCAATATTATTATATGGAAAAATATGTGCTGAACATTATGTTGAAGAATCGTCGCTAGACGAGATTAGGTTTAGAAGCCATCTGAAATATTGTTTATAAGCTGACGTGCTCAGTCAGTGAAGTCAGATGATATATATGTATGGGCGATACTGAGTGCTTGGCTACTGACAGTCCATTATACACTTATTCTACATGAGTGCCCATGTAACATTGCAAGACCATTTATCCACTGTACTATGATGTATTATGGCAACCTGTGATTTGTCACTATCTGTGCTGTCGAGTGTGTACGTCCAATTAAACTTTAGAAAAGGTACACAGTCGTTGGTGTCGATGACTTCCAGCCATACATGAGTGTGAGAAAAGAACATTTTTTTGTCAACACCACGAACCTTTATCATCATTCGCACATTATACACTCAATCCATGTCTACACACCACTGCGTAGGTCAAGTTGACATTCCATACACTACAGTGGAGCAAACAACACCATAGAGATCTTATCAACTGATGATGATGATGATGTCTGCTTCCATCCACTTATATCTATCTTTTGGTGGATATCATTAACGGGAATAAAAATCCAACATTATCAACTTTATCAACTGGTGGACCAGCTTTCTGGGTTTGACCTCGCAGAAGTTCAGAAGTCAACAGATTACCGATACCAGACCGTTTCCTGTGGCTGATACGACACACTTGCAGTATTGGTTTGCTCTTTGTCAACACTTCGTCACGTGACCTGTCAGGTGAATGCAGTATGTAGGTCAGCGTTGTTGACATTTTTTACATTAGACATTACAGAGTTTCACAGAACAGTTGGATCAATTCTTGTCAATGTTAACAGGAAGACAGTATTTGTGAACTAAGAAGTCCTATTTTCATCGATGGATCTTCTTGTTTTCCATATATGAACTTTAATATTTAAGGCCAGAATGTTTAATTGAATAAAGTGGCAGTTTGTTTGTTTTCATAAAAATAACTTTGCCATTACTGTAAGACTGAGCCTATTTTGCAACACATACTATCATACACATAATTTATATATATTTATGTTTACATGTTATTTGTTTGTATAGTATGTTAGTTTCTATGTCAGCGGGTTGTGTTTAAGGTTGGGCGGCGTCCTCACAACAGAATATCCCACGTCATAGAGGGTCCGTTGTGGGCGTTTTCTATAGGTGCAATTTTCTTGATTGAAAATTTGCTGCGACAACTGTTGCTTTTGTGTTAGCTGTGAAGTCTGTAATTATTGTTATTTTTGTAATATTTCTTTGTTCTTTAGTTTTGTTTTGATTTGTTTGTAATTTGTTGGTCTAACCTTTTCTATCTTTCAGTTCTATTCATAATTTATATTCATATATTGTGACGTCATTTGTGTTGTTATTCTTTGCAGATTCAGTGATTATTTTCATTGATTTCCCTATTTGATTTATTTTGATTTCTGCAAACGTTCTTGTATTGTCAGTCCTATTTGTACTTTATGTATTCTGTTGGTTGACATATGTTTTATATAGGTATATTTCATAAGACACAATTGCCTGTGCACTGCACTTGGATTATGGTATAAACCAGTACCTGATTATTATTACTATTATACAAGACCTTATTAAAGGCTTGTGACCCACAGATATTGGGATAGTATACTGATTAATCAAGTCATTGAGAACTTGTGGTATTATTATTGATTCAGGTGATTAGTATTATTGTTAGACATCATGTCTACTTTAGATTACTTCATTACACAAGGGAAAGCCCTTGATAAGACTGGTCAACAATTAGAACAATGGGCAGTTGCTCAATATGACAAAGCATTAGCTGCAGAAGAGAGAAGAGCTATGGCAGAAGAGAAAAGATTAGCTGCAGAAGAAAGAAAAGCTATGGCGGAAGAGAAAAGATTAGAAAGAGAAGCTGAGGCTGCTGCTGAACAAAAGAAATTGCAGATGCAGGTAGAGGAAAGGAGATTTGAAGCTGAACAAAAAAAATTGGAAAGAGAAGCTGCGGCTGAACAAAAAAGATTAGACAGTGAAGCTGAACAAAAAAGATTAGACAGGGAAGCTGAACAAAAAAGATTAGACAGGGAAGCTGAACAAAAAAGATTAGACAGAGAGGCTGAAGAAAAAAAAGCAATAAGAGAACATGAATTTGAGTTGGAGAAATTAAGATTGACAAGTATGAGTAATGTTAATCAGGCATCTAGTGGTAATGATAAACCTTCTACTTACAAGGTTAAGGTTCCACCGTTCAATCAGTCCAGTGACGATATTACATTCTGGCTGGATAGATTTGAACGTTCTTGTCGTACACATAATGTGGATAAATCACAATACGCTAATCAATTATCAGAAAACTTGAAAGGTGAATCTTTGACTAGATTATGCCTTGTAGGAGAAGCAGATAAGGATAATTATGATGTCATTAGGGCGGCTTTGATAAAAAAATATCAGCTAAGTGAGGAAGGCTATCGCCTTTTATTTAAAACGATGGTACCTGAGACGGGTGTAGAATTCTCAGAATTCACTGCAAAGGCACGTCTCACAGTTGATCGTTGGATTGAGCTTTCCAAAACAGAAAAAAACGTATGAAGGACTTATGGATTTGTTGCTCAGAGATAAGATTATGTCATGTGTGAACAAACCTTTCCTTGAATTTATACATGAGCGTAAACCTAAATCTCTAAAAGAAATGGAAGAATATTGTTCCCAATATGTCACTGCACACCCCGACGTGACTTTTGGCAACACTAAGATTAAGGAGAGTATGCCAGTTGCTTCAGCAACACCATACAATCCCAATTATTCACACAGATTTCAGGGACCTCAAAACAGATTTGATAAAAAAGGTAACCATAATAGTTATCAAAACCAAGGTAACCAATCATTTCAGGGTTCTTCTTCAAAGAACTGGAGACGACCTGATAGCTCTCGACACAGGGGTGGTCATAATTATAGGAATTTCCGTAGAGGAAGTAATTATCGAAACTATCAGGGTTATCCGTCTTGGAGTCAACAAGATCATAATTACAGAGATACTCATTATAATGAATATGATAATGGTAACCAAGGGAACTATGACTCAAACCCAAATAGGGGTTACAATAGAGGTAACAATAACTACAGAGGTGATAATAACCGAGGTAGATCTCAAAACAAAAGACATAAACCACATTTTCAGGCAAACTCTGCACAACAAGAGTCCCATGAAGCCTATAAACAGAGTAAAGATAATAATGATGCTAGTAATATGGCATGTGCCGCTTTTGATTTTGGGAGAGCATCTCAGTGCCCCCAATGCAAAACGTTATTTGAGCCAACCACAGTGTCTACTTTAAGCTGTGGCCATCCTCTTCCTGCTCTTCCAGCATCAGTCGCGCATGATGGAAGAGGTTCTCTTGTCTTACATAAGGGTTTAGTGAATAACAATCCAGTCTCTGTGCTATTTGATTCTGGATGCACCACAATTGGTGTTAGGCAGTCACTCGTAGATCCTTCCCGTGCCACTGGACAAGTAGTCAAATGTGTAACATTTGGCGGCACATTAGAGAAATACTCTACTGCTATCATTAGGATTGCTACTCCTTTCTTTACAGGAGATGTACACGCATGTCTTCTTCCGAATCCGATCGCTGACCTCATCATCGGTCGCATTCATGGAGTCAAGGAATGCACTCCGCAACAAATTTCCACGTGGGAAAGGCAAAACATGCAGCAGATTGCTAACGCTGTAGTCACTAGAGCTCAGGCTCTTAATATGCCTCAAACTTCATCTATTGAAGATAATGAAGTGCATAACCAAGATAATCCCTTGGTAATTTCTCGTGACTCGTTTATAAAACAGCAAGAAGATGATCCCACTCTGAAGAAATTCTTCATTCTTGCAACTAAAGGTGATCCGAATAAAGACACAAGTCGTAAATCGTGGATTACAAAGAAGAATGGCGTACTTGTACGTATGGTTCAAGACTCCATTACGTCAAGTCATTCTCAAATCCTGGTTCCCAAGAATTTGAGAGTTAAAATTTTGCAGCACGCTCACGACTCTCAGTGTGCTGGACACATGGTTTTTTCCCGTACTAAGTCAAGAGTCCTTGCGGCTTTCTTTTGGCCATTGGTAAACAAGGACATACGTATTTATTGTCGATCTTGTAAAGTATGTCAGGAAGTTAAATCCAAAGGTCCACGGCATGCTGCACCCATTCAGGCGGCGGACATTCCTATTCGGCCGTTTCAAAAAATGGCCATAGACATTATTGGTCCATTTAAGATCAAGTCTGCCAGAGGACATCAGTTTATCTTGACGTGTGTTGATATGTGCACACGTTGGCCAGAGGCTATTCCTCTGAAGAGCATTACTACTGCTGATATTGCAGATGCTCTTTGGCTTATATTTTCTCGTCTGGGGTTCCCCGGAGAGATATTGTCAGACCATGGCACCCAACTAATATCAGATACCATGTCTCAAGTAATGTCTACTCTGCAGATAGATAGATCTTTAAGTAGTATCTACCATCCAATGTCTAATGGTATGGTCGAACGCCTTAATAGAACACTTAAAAACTTACTGGGGAAGATAACTGAGGATCATCCTCAAGACTGGGACAGAGTTTTACCTGCGGGCCCTCTTCGCTTACAGAGAGGTACCCAATGAACATACGGGATTTTTTCTCCCTTTGAACTCGTCTTTGGCGCGCGTCCGCGTGGCCCTATGTCGTTGCTTCACGATCTCATAACATCTGACAATATTGACGATGACACAAAGTCATCCTACGAATATGTCATCGCGTTGAGACAAAAAATTATCGAAGCATGCAAATTAGCAACTTCTTCTTCTGAATTTGCGAAACAGAAGGCAAGGCAATTTGCCAATAAGAAGAGATGCTTACGACAACTTTGTCCTGGTGACAAAGCATTTGTATTACTACCTTGTAGGGAAAACAGATTACTTATTTCTTGGAAAGGTCCGTACGATATAATATCGAAAATTTCCGATGTCGACTATATTGTCGATATTGATGGGAAGCATAAAACCTTCCACATCAATATGCTTACTGAATTCCATGAACGTCCGGATTATTTGCAACCCATTTTCCAAGCAACGGACAATTCTCCAGTACAACATGGTCATTACTCATCACTGTCCGTGATACAGGATGAGGAAACAAGTTTTTCAGATGTAAATCTTCCTCTTCCAATGATCCCACTTCATTCCAGTGAATCATGGAAGAACGTTACTGTCTCTCCTGATTTGTCTCTAGGAGAACAGCGACAAGTTTCAACTATGTTGCAAACATTTCAGGATGTACTCACTGACATCCCTGGACAAACGAATGTCATTCAACATGACATTGTTCTAACTGACCATACTCCTATTAGGGTTAGACCTTATCCTATACCTATACATTTTCAAGCACAGGTCGAGAAAGAGTTGGATGAGATGATAGATTTGAAAATAATCGAACCATCCACCTCTGCATATTCTTCGCCGATGGTTATTGTGCGTAAAAAAGACAATAACATACGTCTTTGCGTTGACTATCGAAAATTGAATCAAGTAACGAAGTTCGATGCCGAACCTATGCCTTTACTGGAAGAGCTACTTACTCGACTCTCCAAATCTCATTTTTTTTCACTAAACTTGATTTGTCTAAAGGATATTGGCAAGTTCCTTTATCTGAACGCGCCAAACCTCTCACGGCTTTTTTCAACACCTAGAGGTTTGTTCCAATGGAATTTTATGCCTTTCGGTCTTATGAACGCACCAGCTACGTTCGTACGCATGATGCGCCGAATCCTATCTTATCGGTCAGATGTCATTGCATATCTAGACGACATCTGTCTTTTCAGCGATACTTGGGAAGATCACTATTCAGGGTTAGATGAATTGCTGTCTACTTTGCGTGAGCACAACCTGACAGCGAAACCCTCTAAAGCCTATATTGGTTTTAGCGAAATTTCTTTCCTAGGCCACCGAGTTGGTCATGGTTTCCTAAAGACAGAGGACCATAATACTAGTAAGATACTTAACATCTCAATCCCTAAGACTAAAAAACAGGTGAGAAGTCTGTTAGGTCTTATTCAATTTTATGGCAGATTCATTCAGAATCTATCCTCTATCATGGCACCTCTCTCAACACTTCTAAAGAAAGGTTCGCCTAATGTGGTCCACTGGTCTCAGGAATGCCAATGCTCTCTGGATAAGATTAAAACACTGTTTTCAACACCACCTATTTTAGTGCTACCCACTAAAGATAAGACATTCGTTCTTCGTAGTGACGCTTCATCCACTGGGATTGGAGCGGCACTAATGCAAGAGTACTCTGGAACTCTGCATCCTGTAATGTATATTTCCAGAAAACTTAATGCGGCAGAAAGGAATTATTCGGTTTTAGACCGTGAGCTATTAGCTATGGTTTGGTCGATCCTCAAACTACAGAGATTCCTTCTAGGCGCACATTTCATAGTAGAAACCGACCAAAAAGCTCTTACTGCTATACAGAGTAAGAATTTGAAGAGCTCGAGGTCTACTCGATATGCAATTGCTCTTCAACCTTTTCATTTCTCTGTGCGAGCTATTCGTGGATCAGATAATGTGATGGCAGACATTCTGTCAAGATGCCCACATGATTCCACATAACTATTAGGGCTTAGACTTCTTGATATGTCTAGTTCTATAGTAGTTCCTTTTCTATATCATGATAGATACACATTTGTAATTTAATAATATAATGATTGTATCACTACATAGCGGTTCATTGATTTTTATTCACCGCTGTGCTTTGATGATTTTTTCTTCATAAATCATAAATTTAAGATATCTAATACGAAATGATGATATGAATTTTTTAGGCATTGTGTAATTGCCAGAATTGTATTATACTTTGATGACACCTTCCTGGAAAAATATACTTGTAGAGAAATAATTTCTCTCAGTTTATGAGACACATTCTCACCAGTCGCTCCATAAGTCGACTTAGCCTCATATTAGGCGTTATAGGTATTCCTGATATTTTCATCTGCGCATTATTCATGCGTTGTGAGCCTATTGTACGTTGCTCCTAGATGTATTTCAAAAAGAGAAAAAAAAATGTTCCATTTTTTTTTTCCCGGGAGGTGTGGTAAGACTGTTACGTGCAGTCTTTGATATCTTACAATATTATACATTGGTATTCTTGTTATCTTCGCAAATATTTTGAAAGCAAAATAGTGCTTAAGGGAAAGTCATTATTGAGTTACTTCCCTTGAAAGTTGTGTCGGCTCTTTCGATCAAACTCCGCGGATAAATCCATTTTACTGCGATTTATTCGTTGTTTGGGTAATAATAGATTGTTCTTGCTTCAGAATATCTATGGCCAGATTTTATGTGTATTGTTTGTCTGAGTAGGACGAGTCTGTCTTATATCTGTATATCTTTACATATCTAAGTCGAACTATATGTTCTGTTGTCTCTAGAGAGGTCGAAGGCTATTCGGCGGATGTGTCGCTAGAGTGTGTGGTGATTTGGCTTCGTCCTGATAGGGACTGTGTGTTTTTCCATGTCGGCCTGTCGCCGGGGAAAAAGTGATCTCAGTATTTGTGGGGAAGGTGATAGTCGTCTAAACCTATCGTGTATGCTTTACCCCAGTTTTTATTCGTATTGCCAAGGAATGGCAGTTTCATATTTCCTATACCAAGGTAATCAAAGATACTCTTATGAACTCTCGATCGAAGCCACCATTTTCGATAGTTACGATTTGAATGTCTAAGAGAATATATTTGACTCGATGAAAACGACTTCGATTCCTAGCAGCACTATATTCTGTAGAATGCAGTCAATTGTTCATGATCAAATCTACAGAGCAATGAAATGTTTTATGAATGACTAACTTTAGGACAGATTCATTATCTGTATCCAAACGTGAGTGACAGCTCACGAGTGAAGCCATCTTGGAACCAAAACATGTAGTGACTTTCAAGAAGAGAAAAGGGATGCCCGTATTATCGCTTGATTAGTCCAGAGATCACTGCTACACATGAGAACCCATTGCTAGCGGTTCAATATTATTATATGGAAAAAATATGTGCTGAACATTATGTTGAAGAATCGTCGCTAGACGAGATTAGGTTTAGAAGCCATCTGAAATATTGTTTATAATCTGACGTGCTCAGTCAGTGAAGTCAGATGATATATATGTATGGGCGATACTGAGTGCTTGGCTACTGACAGTCCATTATACACTTATTCTACATGAGTGCCCATGTAACATTGCAAGACCATTTATCCACTGTACTATGATGTATTATGGCAACCTGTGATTTGTCACTATCTGTGCTGTCGAGTGTGTACGTCCAATTAAACTTTAGAAAAGGTACACAGTCGTTGGTGTCGATGACTTCCAGCCATACATGAGTGTGAGAAAAGAACATTTTTTTGTCAACAACACGAACCTTTATCATCATTCGCACATTATACACTCAATCCATGTCTACACACCACTGCGTAGGTCAAGTTGACATTCCATACACTACAGTGGAGCAAACAACACCATAGAGATCTTATATTCCCATTAAAAACGAGCGGAAGAGGAAAAGAAATGTTGACCTATGGATGAGATGTTGACAGGCAAATGATGTTTCTATGGGGGTAGATAATCAGTGTTTAGGAAGTGTTTGAAAAGTGCTTTGTTAAATGAATATTGTGTAGGTAGGCTTTTTAGGTGGTGTGGAAGACTGTTCCATAAGTAGGCTCCAGAGTAGGCTAGACTCTTTTTGAACAGGTCGATCCTAGGTTTGGGCAGACGTAACCATGCCAGTCAAGATGTCGATAACACTGCAACACCTATCAGTGACTTATGACCTCCAGTTAGCCATGTTGCATCAAAGCTGACAGCGATGTCAATGATTTCTTTTTTATTAATGGTACGATGTTGACTCTCAGCATGCTCAGCTCGTACGATGCTGACGGCACGTTGAAATACTGTAGAGCGCATGGTATCAAATGATCAAAAATTTGATCTGCATATTTATGAAATGTTTTCTGGTGCAGGCCAGGGAGGTCTAGGTTCTCACAGAAGAGAATGAACTTAGATGGGCCCATTCCAGACATGAGGGCACCAAGAACAGCAGATTTGTTGATTGCATGTCCCCGAGGGCCACGGCCTTCTGGTTCCCTCTCGGATGTGTACGTTCTAGAAATTGCTTTTTCACATGTGTGACACACAAGTTCCAGGAAGAGAGAGAACCCCTTTGACTTGGTGTTGTCAGTTCTTGTTTGCAATGTGCTTTGCTTACACACATTGCAACACACATTTTTAAGAAGGTTGTTGAAGAAAGAGATGTCCATAATGGTTCTGTACGTAGGTTTAGGTTCTGCGCAGACAGTATTATGAGATGCAACATTCTTGCTCATTGTGATGATATACATTGATACAACTATAAAATTTGTAGTATTTATAAGTCAAAGTAATGTAGGGATAATAATGGTGAAGTTGTAACGTTTCGTTTTCGCCCACGCCAGCAATCGTATGGATTTTGGCAGGCCGTCTTGTAGAGTAAATAGTACTATCGTTTTCTAATGCCTTGGAAAACTATTTATAACATTTTGATACGAAAGGTTTATTCGTCCAGAAGGAATGCGAGAGGGAGAGACGGAAAAATGATACTTTGGCACGTGTTGGTTTGAACCACAAAATTGTCAGCGAGCGAGCGATATCGCTAGCGGCAGATTTAAAAATACAACGAAAAGCCAATACTTGTTCGTTCTATCGGCACGCAGTTTGACATATATAACCACACACACAGCGCAGTGTCTGCCAAGTAGCGTAATTTTTCTGACGTAACCAACTTGTTGTTTCGTTTTGAACAACGGGACGGAGGGGGAAAGATGGTGGATTTATATAAAAGTAGAAATTGCCAAATAATATGGAAAATATATGGAATTCATAATTACTAGGATTAGGACCATAAAATTTAGTTAGTTTGATAGAATATGATCTTCTGATTAATAATATGTTTTATTCTTCAAAAACGCCCAATTAATAGTAGAGATATTGACAAAATACTGTATAGGTTCGTACAGACAGTCGAACAGACCCACGTTTTTGCATTCACTATCGGTGACAATTTTTTGCACGCCTTGTTGAAAAGCAGCAGAAGAGGGAGGGTCAAAGTCCAAAGGGGGAAATCTAGGAGTAAGTGAGAGGCAGAATTTGTTAGTCCAAAAGCAAGTCTATTTTTAACTTGTAACGCCAAAAGCGGACGGACCGACAGACAGAGGTACCCCGAAATTGGGCTGTAATTTTGGCTTTATTTTCAAATTGAAGTCAGAATTGGGAGTCGTCCGATCCCATTGGCCAGCTTAGCTAATATTGAGAAAAAACATTTGAAGGCTCGACGCCATTTGAATTATTACTGTCCATTGAACAGGACGATTGAAAGTCTGTGAAGTGTGACTTGCCTTATTAAATATAGATATTAAAGTAAAAGGCGTCATAGTCCAGCCAGTGGCACGTCTGAAGTTGTGCCAATTCAACGTACCTGTGTGTTTTCATTGAATTTATGGTAAGACAGAAATTATTAATATTTTATTTTAAAATGTGAGTGTGAGATACTGCCATATGACAAATATTACGACTGTAAGTACATAGACTAGGTCCCTAGCCGACTTCTGCAGGGCCTAGAGGTTGATCCATCATATAACAAGCTACAAGAGATGTGGAACTAAAATATTTTATAAGTTGTCACCATGGATCATCTCACCTATCATATTTAATAGAAAATGATCATTGAGAATGGCAGAGGTGTTGCAGCCATTAGGGGAGAGGAATGTGAAACTGGTACTACTTGTTACATCATTTATGCGGATGAGCTGGGTTGTTCAGAGAGAGCTGACCCATGTCTGTTATTTTAATTATATTGTATATTATTGTTTGTAAAATTGGTGGATTAGATATTATGTTAAGACAGAACATAATGTTCGTGTTGCAGGGTTTCTTTGTCTGGCACTGTGCTAGTGCCAGATGTTCTGAAGTGAACGATTGTATGTTTCTCTAGTGATACAAGCTTTTCTGAAGTGATACACGATTGTATCAGTTTCTCTAGACAACTATCTTCTATTTAAAGGGCCAGATACGTACAACACTACACTGATCAACTTAGGGTGAGGAAAAGTTAATAGGTTTAGTAACATCATTATTAGATTTTAAAGTATGTGCTTGGACAGTTTGTCCCTTTGGTTTGATTGAAATGAATATCTCATCATCATCTCAACCCGTAACCCGTCATGGGTCGTAGGGGTGCCATGGTGGAAGCATCAGCAGACAGGGTCCTCCACTGCTCTCTATCCTCAGCAATGCGTACAAGTGTGGAAAAACCGTGTCCTGCCCATTCTTTGAAGTTATCAGCCCAGGATTTTCTTTGCCTTCCTCTTCTCCGTTTACCTTCGACTGTTCCCTGGAGGATCATTTTCGAAAGGGAGTCATGACGAGTTACATGCCCAAACCAGGCAAGCTTTCGACGTTTCACTACTGACAAAAGTGGTTCTTGGTGGCCTGCATAGCCCGCTTAGGTGTTCATCTTCTCTCTAACATAGACATTTGAATATCTAGATGTGTATATATATATATATATATATATATATATATATATATATATATATATATATATATATATATATATATATATATATATTGATTTCCATTGATTTGACAGTCCTGACCAAAAGAATATTAGGTTCAGGACTAATAAAATTGTAAAAAAGATTTTCTAATACCAAACTTAAAACACAGTGTTAGTCGAGTTGATCATAGAACCTAATATTTGTGAGTGTCTTGAGTATTGGGTTACCATCACACCACAATATCATTACCCTAGACATTAGACGTAGCCATCAGACATACTAGTCTAAAATAAGTCTGAGTGAGATCGTAGGGTGGTAGCAGAAAGGCTCCCTGAGAACACCCCTCATCAATTGTTATACTCAGGGGCCTTCACAGCTTGCCCTCACTCAGTTACACTATAAATATAACATCAACAGTCATAACATCTAAAACCACCACACTCATGCTCAAGTTAATTTTTATATCAGATCTACTTGGGCCAGTGGTGAACGGCACTACTGGATCAGCAATTTGAACTATAGGCCTATCGGATACTGGTATGCAGAAATTCCATGTTGAGACTACATCAGTTTGCTTATCATTCACTGCTGATCCTGTCTTACCATTGCTAGAAATTACATACTGTCGACGCGATCTTGCAGCAGATAGTTGCTTTGATCTCTTACCTATTCTTCCCATTTTGAAGTAATAGAACACAATTCACTGAAATTTAAACAAGAGAAAAATATCCAACAATGCAGCAAACAATTAATTTGTTTACGGGCGGAAGAAGCTGTTGTTATCTTCCACATTTGCGCACGCAGCCAAAATGTTGTTATGACCAATCAAAACAGGTGTTTACGAATGCGTCTTGAATGGGTCGGAAATGAGGGAATGAGGTCACCACGTGACCACTCCTTATAAGGAAGTTAGGGTAAAATTACAGAAATTTTCAAACCAACATCACTCAGAGCATTGAGAAAAAAAAGTTTCGAATTTGCTATATTACGGCAGACAACGAAATTCCCTTTTTATTGATACCACATAGTCCACGATATGGACAGCGTAACTAAGGTATTATTGAGCGACAAATCTTGCATTTTCGGCACAAATTTGCAAATCATAGCTTGGGTGTAGTACAGAAAATATGCTTTTTGATACATCAAATGCATTTTTTATGCCATAAAACCTTGCTCAATCAATTCCTCGATGATTATTTAATAAGATAAGCTCAAAAGTAAAAAATCGATATGTTGTACGTAAAATCCAGTTCTCACTACCGTGCATGCCCCTAGGCCAAGGCGATAATATTTTGAGTAAGTTCAGCTTTATATATATATATATATACATATATATATATATATATATATATATATATACATACACACTAGCGGTCATACCCGGGTCCATGTCGGAATGAGTGCAAGTCGGGTTTGGTGCGAATCGTTTTAGGAAGATTCAACTTGTCTTTGTTTTTAATTGTACTGTTGCATTGAGGTATGCTTCTAAGGGAAAAAATTTAAGTAAGGGTTTCTTTGTAAACGACTTATGGTATTACAGTCACGTACACTACTAATGCCCTTTCCTCTATAAAATAATACTGTAAGGGGATGCATCTTCATATATATATATATATATATATATATATATATATATATATATATATATATATATATATATATATATATATATATATATATATATATATATATACGAGTATATATATATATAATCGAACGTCTATATATATATAATATTAATTGCACTTATCAAAACACTTTATACGTTAACACATGAATATCACTAGTCAAAGTCTGTTTCATCATCTCATTTATATGGTTCTTCTTATTCTTGGTTGCTTGGTTGTGTTTAGTTAAACATTTACTCAGCTGGCAGGTTCTGTGATGTGGTTGCCTTTCCCATGTCGGTATCCCTGGACTCTAAGGACACGATGCCTATTCCAGGTGACAGCGTGGGTTAACGTAAGACAATTTACACTCCGTAATGGTTCTCTCTCACTACAAGGATCCGATCTGCAATATAGATGGAAAGGGTTTGGTACTTGGTTTTGGCATCCAAGACGCCCCTCCAATGCTGACTAGCCACCAAGTTTGAGCATCCTCTTATATAGACCGCACGATCCTGAGGCAGTGGTGTCAGTCAGACGGGGATACGTCATACATCTAAAATTAATACACCAGGCTACAAAGCCGTCTTTCTGAAAATACATACAGAAAAAGACAAGATGCTTTTTTCATGATGCATATGAACGGAAAACCTCCATAAAAGCATCGAATCTTCAAGAACTGATATGGATCTACTGTCCTGGTCATGCCGTGGTACGTGGCAATGAAAGAGCTGACAGACTAGCTTCAAAAGCACCCATAAATGGTGCATTAGCCATGGATAGGGAAGAAATACTGAGGGCGATTCATGTTCGTCTATTGGAGAAGACACTGCAATCGATGAATCATCAAGGCTAAGATTGCTGGAATTCAGCATCAAACGTAACACCAGCAGGGATGGACGCATGAAAGGACGCATCCGCCGTGTATACAACCAGTGCGCAACAGGAACAATTAGCGTTCATACCTTTTGACATTTGCTGCGGGAGACTGAGCACCTATGAGTTTTCCCGGAGTGCAATGACGTCGATTCTGATTAACAATAACAATAACAAAATGCTCTCCTTGTGCCTACACACAATAATAAAGCCCTGAAACTAAAAGAATTGTTAGTCCTGATGAAGATTTTGAGTTACATGAATGAAGATGGCATCGTCCTTTAGGCCTCATGAAAATCTATATACAGGGAAATCATAACATTAATATAAATCATCTTCATTCAAGACCAAATGCAGAACCTATAGATACAAAATCAGGTTAAGCATAGCATGGATTTTCAATAACATCATTATTCACATAACACCATAGTGTGTGATGTTTTAACAATAATATACATTTATATGTTTAGTATACGGACATACTACTCAGACACAAGTATCACCTCGACCATAGCAGTAAAGAAGTTAGCTTGCTTACAATGGCAGTCTTCTGCGTGCTAGTATCACACAATGGAGGCATACGATGCTATCAGTAAGATCTCAACTCTCTCTGACTACAGGCAGCAGCTCGTCGATTGACTTTTTGAAGAGTGTGTCTGATTCGAATCTCAGCGCTCCTTTTTACAGTAGGCTAGCGGCCGTGTCGGTGGACATGCGCAAAACCCATCTTCCGTGCCTCACTTTTTCACCGACCATCGGAATGATTTGTGTTATTTATGCAGTAAAACTTACAATATCTCCAATATAAAATCCTGTAGTAATTCCAAACTGTATTCCATGGGCTCATTGGTATCATCGTCATCATTCCTTTTCGTTCCCTGTGGAACATAGGGCAGAACCAGTTGCTCTACATCGATTTCTATTCTGGGCTGTCTTTTTCATCTGTACCCAAGTGTAACGGGTGTATAGCGGTTCCTTCAATTTAGTTACTGTTGGTTGACTATTAATCACTCTCTTGACTTGTTTAATGTTGTTAATTTATTCAGTTAGCTCTGACCATAAATAAGTCCCTTCGACGTTCTGATTTGCATATTTACAATAATTGATCTTTCTTGTGAGAGAGTTATCGTGCTGAGAAAATATAAACATTAAACAGCTGTGGAACCAAACCCGTAACGCAATGAAGATATCAAGCCTTCAGTTAGAGTCCACATGTATTGACGTTTTCACATAGATAAATTCCAACATTCACAAACTTCATATACAGTTCAGCATAATGATAATTCCAAGCAATACAAGTAAGTATATCCGTCCGTGTCAATATAATGTGTCAGATGAACGTCATGGCTATGTACATGCGCTGCTGTAGTCAGACAGCCAGAAATGAGCGCATGAGTTCTTGACAGCTACAAATTGAATCATAATTCGATTCTCCTTCCCTTATTTATTTTACATAATAAATCTCATACTTTATCTTAATATCTGAACTGACCCTGAGTTCTATATTGAATTCATACATAGGTTATATACTAAGCCATCTCCTTGGAAGGAATACAAGACACGACTTCTCTGCTTGACGGACATAATAAAAAGGGTAATGTAACCAAGTCACCAAGCGTGACCTTCCCAACGCGAATACGTCATAATCTTAGCATATATTTCGCGTTCAGTATTCCGTAAAATATCGACATATTCTATTAATGTTATTGACCCCTAAACGTTGCGCACTGCTAACCCCAGCAGACGCCGTCATTTAAAATAACACCGTAACAGATTTCCTGTCCGACGGGGGAAAAAAAATCTATTAGATAGATTTTTTTTTAAAAAACTATTTTAATCAAATTATCAAAAATTTAACAAAACCCGACGTATGGCTTACGATGTTCTATCTAGAACAGTGTCGCGGTCATGTCAGTAATATTTTATGATAAAATAAACGTCATATCATACATATAACTTAAATTAAGTAAAGAAATCTCACTGTCATTAATTAATTAACTAATTAATTTGATGTATGTATAGACTAACTACTAATGTGAGGTGTTATTAAAATTATTCTAACTAATTAAAATTAAAATAAATAATTATAATATGTACGTATGGTATTAACTAATTAATATCTAATTAAAGAAAATGAGAAGTAGTATCAGAGAAAAAAAATAAAAATTGAGAAGTATGGACAATTAAAACTAAATATTAAAGTATACATTAAGTTAGTAATGTGTGTGAAAATGAAGTATAAGGATAGATACCTAATTAAATTAACGCAATCAGAAAGAAAAGAACAGAAAAAATTCATACATTTTAAGTATACCTATGAAATATCATCATCTAATATCTATCACCTTAATAATTAAACTATTTAAAATGTTTAAATGGTGTGATATTCTTTTTTTTTTTCTTCATCTTTTCTTCGATATATTTTATTTTTTTAATTTCATCACACTTCAACTTTATTGTATTCTATATTAATTTAATAACTAGCAAATTTAACAATATTGGACATGAAGATCCAATCGTTGTTACATCCTATTGACTTGTATGAAAGTTCTTTAAGAAACAACGTTCATCTTATCCAATTCTGATATGATGATCCAACCGTCGTTAATTCCTTTATTGAAATTTTGAACGTAATTTGAATAAGTCATTGCAGTTTATGTATCATCACAGTATCTGTCCATTCTTTATCAGAAATTGTTCCTTTTACTACTTTGCAATAGAAATGAGTGATACGCAAAATCCAAGTGAAGTCCACATTTTCAACCGATCTGTAAAACTTGATACTTTGACAATAATAGTTTATTTCGAAATTTCCTCATCGAAGTAGGAAGTCCATATGAAGTATTGTATATTCTTACGTAGCATTAATACTGTTCATTGCAAATGTAATGCTTGATTAGTCAGTAAATTTTCTTGAAATACTAATAGTCATTCAGAATCCGTAGGATGTCTTGATAAAGTATCGGCCATTATGTTCTCAGTTCCTGGTATCGACTGTATTTCGAAATCATAGGGTTGAAGCGCAATTGCAAATCGTGCAAGCATTGGACTTTTATGGTTTGAACGCTGCAGTGACGCAACAGACTTTTGATCTGTCTGTATTAGAAATGGTGATCCAAGTAGGAACTTTTCAAGTTTGGTAATTGCCCAGATCACTGCCAGTAACTCTCTGTCCACTGTCGAATATTTAGTTTCAGGAGTTTTTAGCTTGCGTGAGATGTATAATACAGGATGTAGGATATCATCGTGATATTGGAGTAGACAAGCCCCGAGTCCGTAATTACTCGCATCTGTACGGAGGACAAACTTTTTAGAAGCATCTGGTAATCTTAAAACTGGTGGGCATGAAAAAATTCTTAATATACTTCGAAAGGTTCTGTCACATTCGTCTGTCCAATTTATCCTTAACGGCATGTTCTTCTTTAGCAAAGATGACAAGACAGCCGTGATAGATGACAAGTTAACTTATGCTGTATTGGGCTGAGCATAGTTAATACCAATAACGACATTACTGTTTCTTGTAGGCATGGTTAAAAAACAAATAAGACAGAAAACATGTGTACAAATTTGAAGATGTCAAGAAACAAATTTTTTTTTCCAAAAAAATATCAATAAATCAATCTATATTAGGATAGATGATTATGAAAGACCAGAAATGATGACTGACAATGCTGAGTCATCAAAGAGTAAGATCAATGTGTGAATGTAACATTTTATCTGCGTCACGCAGAATCAGGTACTAGTTGTAATTTTAGATAATGGTGATAAAAATAAACACCATCATCACGCTCGATAACCAAACGAGCGTCACGATTGTTACGGAGGGTAACCAACGCCTCCCTCTTATGACCATTGACAGATGGCAGAAGACGAACATACTTAACGTTTGCTGTATAATCAAAAAAATTTCTAAGTGCCCGCCAGGTAGTATCTCGTGGCAGATTGCGCACTAACACGGTGCGAGAATATGCACCTTTACCAATGTAAGTAATATCATTGTCACGAAACTGTGAACAATGACGATATGTATTCCTTGTCGAATTAAATTTCACCATAGACAAAGTATTTTTAATGAATGACGTATCATCTTGACTGTACTTAGGGTGATACCTATCATTACTAAAGGTAGTAAGTTTCATAGATGTCTTAGACATCTCTTGGCTGGGCAAAGCAAAAACTTTGCTGTCAGACTTATTTGTCTTAACCTTCTTATCCAAGTTCCTCCCAACCCTAACATTATTCTTCAACCTATTATACTTCTTAGTACTCTCCTTTTTAATGTCGACAACATCAAAAGTTTTCTTTGGATCAGTTGTATCATGATCCTGTCGCCAACATCTATTTTCAGAATTGGCAGTAGTGTCCTGACGAAGAAAAGTATATCTCCCTCGAAATGGTCTTTTCATTTCGTTGGGTTGTGCTGAACTGGTCTTATTACATGGAGTATCCTTAGTATGTTGTACAATAGATCTATCATCCTCATCAGTTTCCGGGATAGTACTCAGAGTTAAGTTGGAAACTGCTGTGCCACATGTATTCATTTTGTTGGCACGAAGTGTAGCCATCGCAACAACAGCGTTAGCGTTGCTAAAAGATTGCAAATTTTTTCTCTCCCATTCATTAATTTCTTTAAGAGTGCAATCCTTACTTCCGTGGATGCGTCCTACTGTAAGATCAGCTGATGGATTCTGCAACATGCACACCTTGACATTACCTGTAAAAAATGGTGTGCTAACATATACTATGGCAGTGGGGTAGTACTCAATAGTACCCCCGAAGGTCATACAACGGACATATTCCCCTGTTGCACAGCTAGGATGTACCAGAGATTGCCGCACTCCGATCGTTGTAGATCCAGAATCTCTCAACACTGAGACAATGGATCCATTAACAATTCCTCTATTGAACATCAGGGTGCCTGTGCCGTCGTTCGCCGAAAGACCAACTGCTGTATGAAGGTGTCCACAATTCAGCACAGTTTCTTTGGCCTTCTGAAAAATAGCATTACAATCTTGGCAACTATTTGCCACATTAAAGTTAACAGCACAACATGAAGACGAAGATTGTGACTGATTATTATTATCAGAAACACTAGGGGTCGTACCATCCGTGAGTGCAGCCCCTGCATTGTGATAAAACTGTGATGGTCTACGTGACTGAGACCGATGACGAGAATACCCATTTGAATTATCCCGTTGTCCCCTATTGTAACTGTTATCTCGATGTCTCGAGCTATGACTATTACTAGTCCAGTTGTTGTTATTATTGTGGTTATTTGATCTCTTATAATTAGTGTTATGTTGACTGTTGTTGTAGCTTGACTGAGGTGAATAATTCCTATTCCGTGATCTACCTCTGTTCAAATCATTTTTATTGTTGAAATTATTATTATTATGTCTTTTCTGAAAATTAACATTGTAATTTCCCATGAACCTACTTCTGTCTACGCTGTGGGTTCTTGGTTTGTTATGGTTGTAGTATGCCATATTGGAAGCCACAGGTAGAGGTTCTCTTATCAAAGAGTGAGAAATGTTCGCATTCGGATGCGCAGTACAATAGTTCAATGAAAATTTTTCTAACTCTTCAATGGTAGCTGGCTTTCGTTCTTGCAAATATGCGAAGAACGGTGGGCTGACAGAGGATAATACCTTATCCCGGAGTAGCAAATCAACTAATTTGTCATATGATTTGTTGACATCTGCTAATTCAAGCCATCTATTAAATGTATTGCGTATGTTCGCAATAAATCCTGCAAAGTCTTTAGGAGATTCAGGTAGGATATTTTTAAATTTTAACCTACAATTTTCTTCGTCCAAATGAAACCTTCGTAAAAGTAAGGTTTTAATAGCATCGTAATTAGTAGCTATTGCTGGGTCAGCGTTCAGAGATGCCGTCAATGGTTCCCCATCTAAAAATTCATTTAACTTAAGTACCCATGCATCCTTAGGCAAGTGATTTGTTTTGCATGTCTGTTCAAATCTTGATAAAAATGATGATAAATCGTCAAAATTTAATTTAAAATGGGGTAATTTAAAGTTGTAAAAATGTTTGTTTTGGTTGGATGACGATCCATTTTGTGCATTATCATTCTGGTTTGTAGCAGCACTTTGTGCCTGAAATCTTGCTGTTTCATTCTGAAGACGTGCCAATTCCAATTCGTCTCTCCTTTTTTTTCTTCTTCTTGTCGACGTTCCTCCCTTTCCTGTCTAGCAATTTCTCTTTGTCTATTTTCTTTTTCTATTTCTTTCATTTCACGGTCTGCCTCTTCTTTTTTTTAAATTGCTTTCCTTCTTTCTTCTTTTTCCTCCTGTTCCGCTAATTCTGCTTTATATTTAGCAAGTTCCGCTTCTGCAAACTGACGAAGTTCCTGTGATTTGTAGCCATAATCTTTTCCAATTTTAACAAAATGGTCTAACGTAAGCATCTTGACGTTAATATTGTAAGAAATTACAGATCTATAATAGTCAACAATAGAATCTATGTAATTATTTGTACATACTCAACGTATGAACACTCAATAACCAAATATAATATCCTCTTAATAATTGTTGTAAGTTCAACAACTATTCAATATTTTATACTAATATTATATGTAATCAATAATATATATCATAAATAGTTATGATATTTATTTATTTAGGATGCCGAATTTATATCATGCACCTAATATCACGATTAAATAATTATGGGCATTATCCCTCCTTAATTATATTAATCAATTATCAAAGTTGATAAAAATTAATCCAATTAATTAATTATATTATTAAAATTAATTTATAGAAATATTATTAGAACATGACATTAATGAAGACAATACAAATGATTAACCAAGGCTTTACAGTACAGTAGTACAATACAAAAGTGACATATTCACAAAACTAAATGATTTTATAAACTAAGTATACCAACAGGAAATATAGAAAGGTGAAGGTTAACTAAGGCCAGATAAAAATATGGGCACTACGAATAATGACGTCACAGGACTCATTAACGGTTAACATTATTTATGAAAATAAAAAGATAGCAAGATCAGAATAACACTATAGATTACGAACATTATTTTACAAAACTGAATAAAATAACAACTGAATACAATTTAGAATACACCAGTTATTAACAGAACTGCACGGCTAAACACGGAAGTATCAAAACCCTGCAATGTCGAGCAGAACGGTCCCCCTGGTCAGTTTGTTAGGAGGGCTCTCGTACCAATGCAGAAATTCGAAAAGTCCCTAATAGACGACTGAAATCTCTGTGGTCAGCTGATCGCGACATTCCAGAAATTTCAGTTCCCTCGCCAACCACCCGCTACATGTAAAAAGACAGAAACAACATTTAACATTTAGCATGGTAAAAATGAACATGGCGTGAAGTCGGACAAATAGGACGAACTATTGTAACGTTCAAATAAGTTACTTATCTTTTTAGCAGCAATTCAGTACATTATCTGCTTCGCCAACAGACTCGTAAGCTTGTTTGTAATAAGGAAGACGCTAGCAATTCGTTTCCTTCGTTGTTTTGGAACTGCAAACGTATTTCTGAAGGGCATTGTTTGTCGCCGGAATTGCAAACGATTCATACCGTTACCAAGGGCGTGACGTCACCGGTGTTTCGTATAACAATGTCCATTTCGGCTCGTAAGGAAAAATGTTCTAATCTTGAGGTTCGCTCTTTTGAAAACTTTCAAGACCACTACTGGCCTACCAGTTGTAACGGGTGTATAGCGGTTCCTTCAATTTAGTTACTGTTGGTTGACTATTAATCACTCTCTTGACTTGTTTAATGTTGTTAATTTATTCAGTTAGCTCTGACCATAAATAAGTCCCTTCGACGTTCTGATTTGCATATTTACAATAATTGATCTTTCTTGTGAGAGAGTTATCGTGCTGAGAAAATATAAACATTAAACAGCTGTGGAACCAAACCCGTAACGCAATGAAGATATCAAGCCTTCAGTTAGAGTCCACATGTATTGACGTTTTCACATAGATAAATTCCAACATTCACAAACTTCATATACAGTTCAGCATAATGATAATTCCAAGCAATACAAGTAAGTATATCCGTCCGTGTCAATATAATGTGTCAGATGAAAGTCATGGCTATGTACATGCGCTGCTGTAGTCAGACAGCCAGAAATGAGCGCATGAGTTCTTGACAGCTACAAATTGAATCATAATTCGATTCTCCTTCCCTTATTTATTTTACATAATAAATCTCATACTTTATCTTAATATCTGAACTGACCCTGAGTTCTATATTGAATTCATACATAGGTTATATACTAAGCCATCTCCTTGGAAGGAATACAAGACACGACTTCTCTGCTTGACTGACAGCATAAAAAGGGTAATGTAACCAAGTCACCAAGCGTGACCTTCCCAACGCGAATACGTCATAATCTTAGCATATATTTCGCGTTCAGTATTCCGTAAAATATCGACATATTCTATTAATGTTATTGACCCCTAAACGTTGCGCACTGCTAACCCCAGCAGACGCCGTCATTTAAAATAACACCGTAACACCAAGTCATTCCAATTTCCCTAGCCTCCTCTTCAACTGTTCTTCTCCAAGTTCTCTTTGGTTTCCCCACACCAGCAGTTCCCCCTCCTCTGTCAATGTTGCTCCCTAGATATGTAAAGTTTTCTACTTCTTCAATGACTTGATCATTGATCTTCATCGAGTCCGTCTGCCTATTATTTATTCTCATTTCTTTTGTTTTATTTACATTTATGTGCAGTCCCATCTTTGCTGCTTCTGTTACTAATCTATTGAATTCTAGTTTATATTGTGAA
The DNA here is from genome assembly GCA_024509875.1 of Oreohelix idahoensis. Classification (NCBI taxonomy): domain Eukaryota; kingdom Metazoa; phylum Mollusca; class Gastropoda; order Stylommatophora; family Oreohelicidae; genus Oreohelix; species Oreohelix idahoensis. The sequence goes on from JAMPIV010011573.1 coordinate 112,885, forward strand.
AATATGATCCGATTCCAAGCGAACTTTAAGGAAATAATACAAATAAACAAATGTGCTAGTTTCTTGTTAACAAAGTATAGGAATATACGAAACTGTTGGATTTTCCCGTAAGGGCTGTGTTTTGCCTACAAGCCAAGGGAGATAAGTGATAAATCAACAGAGGAATTCACAGATATCAATGACAATATATATATATATATATATATATATATATATATATATATATATATATATATATAATATAATAATAGCCCATCGCAAGCGAATGTACATCAACTGCTTTGGGGGGCGTTTTTCGGGCATGCGAACCACATGTCTGGCCCATCTAATTTGGGCCCTCTGCAGCAATGTGTAGATGCTTGAGATATGTGCTCTGTTGAGGACCTCAGAATTAGATACTCTATCATGCCACTTGATCCTGAGTATCCTGCGAAGACAGCTCATGTGGAAATGATTAAGCTTCTTGGCGTGTCTGCTATACACTGTCCATGTTTCACAGGCATACAGGAGGGTAGTGAGCACTATTGCATGATATACTTTTATCTTGGTGGCGGCACTAGTTCTTTGTCGATCCCAGACATTTACTCTTAGTCTTCCAAAAGCTGCACTTGCATTTGCAATTCTGTTGTTGACCTCGGCGTCGATATTCGCATCTTTGGTAAGGGTACTGCCTAGATAAGTGAAGCTGTCCACCACTTGGAGACGTTGGTTCTTTACTGTGATATTTGGTTCACAGTAAGATTTCCCAGGAGCAGGTTGCAACATTACTTCAGATTTCTTCGTATTGATGGTAAGGCCAAAGTCATCACACGCTACAGAAAGCCTCCTCATATTGTTCTGCTTGTCTAGTTCTGTGCAGGTGTTGAGGGCACAGTCGTCCGCAAAGACAAGGTCAGAGATCATTGTTTCATTCACCTTTGTAAAGGACTGTAATCGTCTCCAATTAAACAGCTTCCCATCTGTCCTGTATCTGATGTGTACGCCGTCACTACTGCCATGCGTAACGTTAGACAGCATGGCAGCAAATATCATACTGAATAGTATCGGAGCGAGCACACATCCCTGTTTGATATATGTAGGCGAATCAACTTGTAAGTACTTGGAAAATAGATGTATAAAATGCTACGCGACCGACGTTTACAAACGCAGACGTGGAGGTCTTCCTTGTAACTCAGGAAGTGTATGATGTCCTATCTTGTGAATTATGCTATCTTGACGTATCTTTTGCTAGCTTCTTTCTGATTAGACGCCAAACACCTAATGTGTAGACTCATATTTCTGCAGGACTGAAGACACAAAATTCGCTTGATAGGTTTGGTTTAACATCTAATATCGATAGCTGACTTTCTTTTTATCTTATTCGTCATTATGGGTTCTACCTAACTGATCACTCTTGTGTTAATTCTCTTGTTATGATGTATGACATGAGGCGCACATGTGAAGTGTTAAATACGTGGAGAAATAGAGTGTGCGCTCATTTCAGTCTGTAATGATGATCTAACAATCTAGATGAAGGTAAAGTATATAACTATCTTTAATTTGATTAACCATTAACTAATAGAAGCAATGGGGAAAATAGTCTTTCGCACAGTTAGCTTTAAGGCTAATAGCAAACACAAATCTAAAATAATGAAAACGAACATTTAATAATAATTGTTCTAAAATGTACTAACCTTCTTTTCCCTTCGCAAATTCCATAAGAACACTATATAAAGTTAAATTTCAAAGGTATATATTATATCCGTACAGGAATGGAATTATGGAACAGGTTGTGAACAGGATATGCTCTGGGAGACTCTATGCTCCGCGTGTGTTGGTAAAACCGTACTGACTTCTGTCGAACATGTCGTTATTCTTCGGGTTGCCAATATGAGATAATTCTGGGGCTGTATCCTATAACTCCGGCCCCTCTTCCACTCATTCGTCTTCCATCTTATCGTGCGACTTCAGCGTGCTCGTTTGCAGTTTCAGTGGACGTCAATCGCTAAAAGTACGTGGGCTTTCATAACCAACTCTTTAACTTCATGCTGGGTGTTCAGTTGTGAGACGAACCGTGGTATTGGATTGGCCGCTCGCTATAAGGAAATTGTCCGCACCTTTTCACCAAGTCTTCTGGTCCGACATATTGTCGCAGTCTTTTGTTTCCTTGTCGTCTGGAACGCAAGTGGTTTTCCTTTAATCTATTCATTCATTTTCTCGCCACTAACACGACATTTAAAAGGCTATCGCCGTCAGGAGGGTACACAAATCTGGTAACAAGGACTCCTACGCATCTCGCAAGTCCTTTGTTTCTGATCGCTCTGGCGAGCACGCTAATGTTCATATGTGATGACACACGTTTTGTTTAAACATGGGATTAAGTATCAAACTAATTCTTTCTATTACCAAGGTGGCTGTCTCCCGCGCCAAACAATAACTTGTTTAACAAGCCAGGTGTGTTCCCGCAGATAACATAAAATTGGGAAATATCAACGGTGTGCGTAAAGTTACACGTAAGTAAATGTCGTGATTAAGAAAGATATTTTATAAAATGATGAAAGAACCAAAAAACGGGACAGAGAAATAAAATAAGAACGGTGATGAAAAAGGTACAGGGAGACAAAGCTTAGGAACACTTTATTACAATGTCTCACTGACATAAAGAAGCTTGCTGTTGACACAGGAATTATACATATATATATATATATATATATATATATATATATATATATATATATATATATATATATATATATATATATATAATATATATATATATATATATATATATATATATATATATATATATATATATATATATATATATATATATATATATATATATATATATATATATATTACCACTGATTCTACGTAGAACCCTCCTCAAACATTTTCTCTTCGGCCTTCTTCTCACTGGTACTCTTTCCTTTTCCCACTCCCTTAATGCGCGCGCTTCGTCTTCCGATCCTTTCTGAGCTCGAGGGATGTCCTAGAGCCATACTAAAGAATACAAAAGATTTGTTTGAAAAAGTTTACGTTTTACAAATCTAGACGTCAAAACGCTCGGGAAAATATGCTGAATCGTGCATGCGTAGAATATCTCAGTGGAGATGCTGTTCGAGTTTGCCAAGATAACAAAATCTATCCATACTTGGTAGTAGGATGTGTTTTTGCGGACAGCTGTCTTGTGATTTAGTTAGCTTTGATTAAAAAAACTGTTTAACCCGATTTTTTTACACTGAGGGCAGTAGATTTTTAAAATTAAAAAATAAAACAAAAAACACATTCAGCGAAGTGACTTTCAAATAATAATCTGAAACATTTGAAACCATATCATTCAATTGACTTTGTCCTGGTCAACATCAAAGACGAATCTGGCAAACCTAAAGGCAAACTAACAAGTCAGCGTGCGTGGATTATGTAAAGTTCTTATAAATTTTAATTGTTTCAGTTTCTCTTGTTAGTATTATCTTGACGATAAATAATGTGTCCTATTTTGTCGTGTATGATATTGTCATTTTAAACCAGTGGTTCCCAAAGTGGGCGGTACCGCCCCCCTGGGGGCTTTGGAAGGGTCCAAGGGGGCGATACGGAAAAAATGGGTCAGAAGGGGGCGTTCAGTAGTAAACAGTGGGCGTTTAGTAGTAAGGGGGGTTCAGGATTTGACAAGCTAAATTCAGTACGTGCGGGGGAGAATGAAATTGTGGATTTGAGAGACAGCATCAGTTAAGCGGGGACGATGTGGATAGTTGTATTACTAGGATCATTAAGCAGGGCATAGTTTCGTCTATGCCTGTCGTTCTGAGCTCAGGTAACCATCGCTAACCATATACGGTAATCGCGAACTGCTAGGAAAGGGGGTTAACCAAACACATATTGTCCATTCCGAAATTAGATACCTGCCGATGATTCAGAAAGTACCAACTTTGCTTTGTTGCGGAATTTATTGTCTCAGTATTTGCGGGGGCTAGTGGTAACTAGATATTCGCAGATTGGTAATAAATAAGAGAAAAAGTTCAAGGGAGAAAGTTTTTAAAGGTACTTGGCATTATAAATCAGTCTTTGATCCTCTGAACTGGCTTTCCTACCTTACATTCAGACTTTCATAAATAGACTGGCCCGATGTACGTTTCTCGTCTATTTAACTTTGCGCTGGCTATGAGCAAAACCAACAAACTTTCTCAGCTTTTCTTGTGAACAGCGGTTTCAAATAAGCGTGTACCGGGTATCAAACAATTTCATCCTGTCGATAAGGTAAGTTTTCTTACTTATATTTTTTGTCTGTTTGCACAGAGCTAGCATCGGTTTTACTAACATTAATTATTAATTAAGCAGTTAAATTTTGATACAGATTTGCCGTATATTGAATATTTCTGTTCAATCCATTATATTACATCCTTTTAATTTGTTACTGGGATCTCCACACTTTGTAGTTAGGCTACTGTCTCTCAATTTTTAAATCTAAAGACCTATAAATATAGTGCGTTATTTTATATTTCTAGGCGATTTTGGGAGTCGCAAAAGTGGATGACATTTCGGAAAGAACCATTCATATATGTTTGCAAAAAACAAAATGTATCTGATTCTTCTTCTTCTTCTACATTTACCATGCCTGGTGGCATTGACGATCATGGCTCTCCACAACTTCCTGTCTCCAGTACTATTTATCAGCCATATAATCACGTATATTATTTCTGTTCTTTCAACAGAATAGAACTGATATATTTGATTATGTGTCCAAAAATTGTTTTCTCTTAAATATGAATGAATGCCACTGGTACCTCGCCTTCCTACTGATGTTTTTTAAAGCACCTGTGTCCTCATCATCATCACAATCATCATCACAATCATCATCACAATCATCATCATCACAATCATCATCACAATTATCATCATCACAATCATCATCATCACAATCATCATTGTCCTTCGCGCTTCTTACGGAGCATGCAGGCGCCACTATAGCTGGACCTCTTTTTTGTTCAGTTGTTGCCTTCTTCTGGCGAGGCGCGTTCCTTTCAACCTATGTGGTTATATCAGAGCGCATGTCTGTTGTAGCGGTCGTTTCTGTTGCAATTTGTTTTACAACTTCATATTAGTTGACTTGTACGACATGCCTGAGGACAGAGAACCCCCGCCTTCCCCCCTCCCCCCCCTATAGGAACTACACGGGACAACATTTATATTTTTGTAACAATATAAAAACCTCAGAAATGAGGTATCTGAGAAAGATGGTTGAAGTTACAAGAAGAGACATGGTCCGCAACCAGACGATACGTCAAGGCCTTAAAACCCAACCCCAGCAGACCTGTCGTGAAAGGACGTCTGTCTCACATCACGAATTCTCTGACCATACCGCGCGCCATATTTTGTAGAAATATATGATACACTAACCCAGCGGTGGCCAAACTACGGCCCGCGGGCCAGATCCGGCCCGCCAACCAGTTTTGACCGGCCCACCAACCTGTTTTGGCTGGCCTCTTATTGTTGATTGAAGCCACACTCTTCACAATGAAATAACACACAAATGTATGTTTGAAATAAATAATTACACGTCATATTACAAATTACAAAACAAATTAGAACAACAGATTCATTATATTTTTTTTTACAGTAATTTCAGTCCGAAGACTGGTATACATCTCTTGGCAGATGTGCAGTACAGTAGTTTGCCGTTGCTTTCTGTTGCATGGTTCATTATATATGTAAAACTAAATCTCAGAACGTTATTTTTTAAGGATTTTATAGGTCTGGCCCTCTGGTGTTACCCTTTACCATAATCTGGCCCCCGGCCAACCTTAGCTTGGTCACCACTGCACTAACCAATGAAAACGCTTTCTTGGTCCTGTGTTTACTACCGCTGGGAAAATAAAGATGGCAAGGCCCAATCTGTGTAACCTGATTAACTTCGGAATTTTACTACAGCATTTTGCAAGAAGTACCACTTGAAAGAGGGTACCAACACAATATTAGGGAATATTACTCTACCCGTAAATAATAATACTTTTATTAATACTAATACAGGACGGAAGAAATCTTGGGTTGAATGCATTCGAAGCTTCAGGTTGTCCTAAATTTAGCAGTTTAAACTATGCATACTATAAAATGCAATTTGAAAACTAAAAGATTATTACATAGATATATAAAGCCTAATCCCAAGCATAATTTAAGCTTTGAGGGAATAAAATCGCATCAGGAATAACGGAGATAATAAAAAAAAGTAATTTTCCTACATTGAACGATAGGCAAAAAGGTACCCATATTTTATGATCGTGATTACATTCCCCGGGATGCCAATCTCGTACGTCCGAGGTCACACTATAAATAGACTGGCCTAACAAACTCGGGCAGTCTAAAGGGATTGTAATACTGTATAATTTGACCTATTACTTAGTAGTTTTATTCGCAACCAAATTATTGTATGGAGGCGAATCATGGGAAACGAATGCTAATTAAGAAGATAGAAGAGAATTATAATCACATTGAATTAAAATGATTGTTGCTACTTTACTATATCTTGTGCATCTGCTAGCACGCTAGTCTGAAACTGTCTATCGTCCCCATCTGTGTCATAGAGGGATATTGATAGGCAAATACAGAGATTGCGTTTAACTTCGTTTTAGGTTTAATCCTTTAACCTAAAGCCTACCACCTCTATTTTTAACAGTCATAGACTGGGTGATGCGCCAGACAACAGAGGGCAGTCCAAGAGGAATAAGATGGACAACATTTTCTGCATTGGAAGATCTTTAATATGCAGATGACATTGCACTGCTAGCACATTCACATCAACACATCCAGGAAAAAACGGATAGACTTAATAAGTTTAGCCAGCAGGTGGGCTTGAACATCAATTTAAAGAAGTCTGAGGTCATGACGCTCAATGTGAGCAACCCTGAGCCCATATCAGTAAGGAATAAGCAATTGGTACAGACAGATACCTTCACATACCTAGGAAGCATAGTAACACCAGACGGCGGGGCAGGCAAAGACATCAACATCAGAATGAATAAGGCAAGAACAGCCTTCTTTAGCCTAAACAACATCTGGAAGTCCTCCCAATACAGCACAATCACAAAATTAAGATTATATCAGAGCTGTGTGCTTTCTGTGCTTCTCTATGGTGCGGAATGCTGGAGAGTTACAGAGAAGGAAATGTCGAAATTGTCCTCTTTTCACACAACATGCCTAAGAAAAATTCACCGAATCTTTTGGCCTAATACCATCACTAACCAAGATCTGCTTACTCGTAGCAAGCAAGAGGACATGCACACCATCATAGCTGGCAGACGCTGGAACTGGGTTGGTCATGTCCTCAGAAGAGACCCCGATACCATCACAAGAACAGCTATGCTTTGGACCCCTGAAGGAAAACGAAAGAGAGGCCGACCAAAAACAACCTGGCGGAGGACTGTGGAGGCTGAGATGCAAAGAATGAACCAGAGTTGGGGCACTGTACGAAGGATGGCCACCGACCGAACAAAGTGGAATCAATTTGTTGTTGCCCTACAAGACGCCACTAGGCGTGATGGCCACTGACTGCTTTGACGGTCGGCGGCTAAGGATCAAAGAAGAAGAAGCAATAAGACGTGTATAGATGTCTTAGGAATGGACAGTGTGTACTGATGAAACTTACAGGCTCTTGTGTAATTCTAGAGGCAAAGCCCGCCATCGGAAATATTTAAAATAGTGAGAATGATGGCCAAAGTACGACTGTAAGTTTGATAAAGTTTTTGAAGAAGTATTTCTTGAATGGAATGAGAAACCTACCAGGAACATAAGAAAAGATTAAAGGGATTGTAGTACTGTATAATTTGACCTATTACTTAGTAGTTTTATTCGCAACCAAATTATTGTATGGAGGCGAATCATGGGAAACGAATGATAATTAAGAAGATAGAAGAGAATTATAATCACATTGAATTAAAATGATTGTTGCTACTATACTATATCTTGTGCATCTGCTAGCACGCTAGTCTGAAACTGTCTATCGTCCCCATCTGTGTCATAGAGGGATATTGATAGGCAAATACAGAGATTGCGTTTAACTTCGTTTCAGGTTTAATCCTTTAACCTAAAGCCTACCACAAATAAGAAGAGGCATCTCCTACTAAAGTTACAACGAATGCAGTGCCAAGTCTATGGAAAAGGGCCAGACATATCGCGTTTAACAGTTGGAAAGTTTTTCATCTGAAGATTCTATCCAGCATCAGATGGAGCCATCTGCGGTGACTCAGATAAGTTGCTCTCAGAGTAACTGTGTAGCGTATGCCGGCTCACCAAAAAATAAACGCATCCAGTTTGTGATGAACAGAACAGTATAAAGCTTCATTTAAGTTGTACTAATAACACTAGTAATTCTTCAGTGAAAAATCAAGCAAGCTAGAAGGTCTACAGAATGATAGACATCATAACACAAGGGAAAAACATTTGTTGAACTGTTATTATTTATTTACTGTTGTAAAATATTTGAGTTTACAACTTTTCAAATAGAAAAGAGTAACTGTTTAATTAAATTGTAAATATTCACCAGCAGACTTTCTTAAATTCTTTAAGTTGAATTACAGTTCTTGTTGGTGCATTTAGTTATATAATTACCCCTAGCAGAGCTAATAACATTAATAAATAACATATTCACAGAGGAGGATCTGGAGAGGTAGCGGATAGGGACTCAGAGTACTACATCACCATCTTCTCTGGGAACTTACACAGCTTGACCCTACCTTTGTGTCTATACACCCTTACTCTTTTAAGAGAAGGGGGTATTACTGATAAAACCAGACTCTTATCCGGCACTATCCTGGTATCATCTGATACACCTTTATGTCCAGGATATCTTCTTATTTTTAATAACATCTGAACCTCTCACGACAAGACCCAAGTAGATCAATCCCAACTAAGATGGTTTGGCCATGTCTGCAGAATGAGAGAAGATCAACTGCCTCGGCAGGTATGGGAGGCTAACAGTCAGGGATTCAGACTTCCAGGACGACCCAGAGTCCACTGGGAGGACAACATTAGACAGTCTTTGAAGAACCGAGGACTAGACTGGAACCAGGCCAGGAGGAAGACAGCCGATAGGATAGTTTGGCGCTCTCTCTTCCAAATCTCTACACCTCACAGTAGAAGAGGAATGACTAAGTAAGTAATTAGGTTAGTACAAATATAAAATAAACTATTTGAACATTATTCAGCAACATTTGTATATAATTTTAGGTAAGTAATGAGAGCCGCACCACAATCTCGTGTTAGCCACGCCCTGGTGACCATGACTGTTTACAGTATATTCCAGAATCCTTTCATCCTAACAGTTATATTTGTGAAGGTTATTTTATTTCAGTTTACCGCGTAACATATGCAAATGTGAAATCAGCGCTTCAAGAACTTGACAATACTTGGTTCAGGCTTACTACAAGGGGACCGATAGCAATGGTGGCTCCATATGTCTTAAGGAGTGTAAAGAGAATGATGATGATGATGATGGTGATGATGGTGATGCTCATGATGAGAATAATAGCTTTGATGATGATGATGATGATGATGCTCATGATGAGAATAATAGCTTTGATGATGATGATGATGGTGATGCTCATGATGAGAATAATAGCTTTGATGATGATGATGATGATGATATGCAGATATATTTTACTTTATTTGGTTTATAAGAATAAAAATGTTTCTTCGAATCTTAACTGCAGGACCACCTGTTATATTGTAAAAATAACAATACTGAATATCATATTATCTCTTAAAGGGCGTGAGGCCACTATTCGGAGGAGCCGATTTTTACAGACGCTCCTGATTCCAGGCCATGTTTTGTGACTTAAATAGCAAATAGCCTTAATAGCAAAAAAACATAAGTACAGTAATGGTCGTCTAAAAGAAAATATCTTCCACAGAATACAATATCAAAGTAAATCTAACAGTTTTAAAACAAGTCTTACTTACTTAGTCGTTCCATTCTACCGTGAGGTTTAGAGGTTTAAAACAAGTCAATAGGTTCAAATACCTGGGCACATTAATAACAACGGATGGAAGATGCATCTCAGAAGTCAAGAGCAGAATAACTCCGGCAAAAACAGCATTCTATAAAATGAAGAGTATTTTTTGCAACGGTTCTTTGTCATTGGAAGTAAGAAAGAGAGTTCTTCAGTGTTTTAGTTCATTATGTTCAAAGACGGATATTTTAATACTCTAAGCTGGAATATCTTGTGGCGACATGGTAGAAGAGAGGATAGATATAAGAAATAAAAGAGAGTACCAATCTCTTCCACAGTGTCTTTTGGCTCGCTGTAGGTGATAGTCCGACACTTGTAGGAAGAAATGTTTCAGGAGACTGACATTTAAACTCTTCTCAGTTAAGTTAAGAAGCAAATCCCATCGAGGATCCTGAGAGTAGGTTAGGTCTTCAGCCACACATCTCCTGAGGTACTGATATGGCTACTATCCAGCTGGTAATTAAGATAATGATTAACAAAAACAGTTAACTACCAAGCAATACAGAACATTTAGTGAAAAGAAAGAAACAACAGTGAAATTCTTTTCAATGAATATATATTAGCTCAAGCTATATTGGTTACAGAAAAACAAAAGAAAGAAACAAAAAATATGTATATATGGTTATATGTATATATTACTGAGTAAAGGGAGATAAAAAAAGCCTACACAAAAGTTATGTTTATTATTAGGGTACCCTTCACGATGGCTGGGGTTTATGTCCTAATTCTAATCACTGACTGGTATGACACAATATCTTTTAATGTTGGTCCTTTCTTAAAAAGCACTTATCGTGAAAGTTGCTGCTGCTGTATGACTTCACAATATCACTGCAAGTTTTCTCCCCCTGGCCAAGTGGCTGGAATAGTTTGTAGCTGTATCCTGCAAGGTTTCACTACACGACTGCGAGTTCACCTGCGCTCGTCACCACCAGGGAGCTAGGAGATACACACAAAGGAACAATCTATTTATCTCTCTGGTTAGAGGCAATAATTGTCCTGAGTGTGGTGTATAAACCAGGCTCAGATATCAGTCATATTATTACATAAATGACATGGACCAATGTTGGGCGCCATTCTTTGAGATGCAAACATATAATATTAATAGGGTAGGGGCATACATATATTATCAACTGTTGTAAAGGCATATTCAAATCATACAACATTAAATACATGAATGCGATAAAATATACAGCCATTAAATAAAGAGGCTGGCAGGGTAGTGCAAATGCATTCTGTGAAACAACCTGAAGGACATCAAAGGCATACAAAAAATCATATAACAGTAAATATATGAATTCCATAAGATATACAACCATTATATGAAAGTATGCAATTGACTGAAAAGCAGTGCAAACATTAACTAAAGTTAATTGCATATAATGAGATAATAATTGAAAGCAGTTCAAATATTCAATACAAATAATTGCATATAAGAAGATAATGCATTCAGCTCACCCGCTTTGTTCCAATATTGAGTTTGGCTTGCCGAAGACGGCATATATATAAGCAATTCTTTTGCCTGGTAGTCTGACAGAATACACGCTAGAAGTTTCCTGCAACTGGCTTGTCTGTTCGGGGCTTTGGCAGATGTGAGTAAAAACATAACCGATATAGTCTTTATTTTATACGTTTAACAGCGGTCACTGAACTCATCCAGGCTAGGGAAACTCCCAGCCTACGGGTCACGGGTGAATGTCCTATGAGTCGCTTGTACATGGGAAATCCTTGATATTCTGGGTCACTGGGCGTTCCCACCCGGTCAACTGGAAATCCCCGGCTATCCGGGTCATTGGCCTCTCGGTTAAAATACTGAAGCGTCAAGTAGCTGGAAACCCCCGATCTTGGGTCATTGTCCTATTTGGCATTCGAAATCATGGGAGAGAAAGAGAGAGAGAGAGAGAGAGAGAGAAGAGGTTGGGCGAAGAATTTCGCGACATATCTCCAGCGATGGAAATTAATATTCTGTATCTGTCACTAGACTTTTTCTTAAACAAGTGACTCGCGTAGTACTTGGATAAGTTATATTCTCCCAGCACCGTAGTCGTAGACTGATCGCTCCAGGTTATATAGCTGACTCGTTTTTTTTTTCGACAAATGAGCGAGACATAAGCTGAGAGAAGTCTTAGTCCTCAATGGAGGTCTCGTACAACATGTGTGAACAACTTCTTTCTGTCAAACATCTCATCGTAAACTTGAATGGGACTCAACGTTAACTTAGTAGTAATTTGAATTTTGTTGACTTGGTGATAACTCGTGTCCTGCTGCTAAAATCTCGAGTAGACTCAGAGAAGGCTCTCTGTCAACTGACTTGGTGATAACTCTACGAAGATCTTTTTCTCACTGCCTTTAAAATATTCATCATTGTCTTATATGCTAGTCTTTCTAATGTTAAATGATCTTTGATTTGTTGTGATTCAATGCTATATTTGTTCTGCCTTATTTCATTGGTTAATCTGCTCTATCAGGTATCGATGGTATCAATACTAATTTATAATTTTATATCTGAATATTTGCATGTTACGAATATAATTTTACGAGTATTTTATTTCCCAAAAAATGTTTTTGTTACTAAAAATAGACTTGGCAAGTGTGTGCAAAAGTATCTTACGTTATAATCTTATATAATACTGATGTTACATTTATGCGTTTGGAACGTCGTGCTATAAACCTTGACCTTGTCGACGTCTTGATAGTTAAGATATTTAGTTTAGAGATTTCCTAAATTCATTTCGCATTATGATGTCATCGATAATTGTATATTTTTAACTATCGGGGTTTCCCTATTTTGCGATGGGGAAGGAGAGTTTCACTTTTAATTCTATGTGATAGCTGGAAGCGACAGAAAATTCTTTTTGACAAGCATAGGAAAACGACCACATCCTGTAAGAGTTAAAGTATCACTGTAATTGTTCTTTCTCCGTTTATTTTATTTCATTTTGTTTCCACCAGGGTTTATCCTGAATATTGGTGTCCTCATTCTGACGTCTCTATGGAAACCAGATTCCAGCCAATCATCAGAGCTATTGCTATACACTGCATTCTGGGGAATGGCTGATGGAACATTACAAGCTCAGTCACAGGGTAAGTTTTGTAAATAAATATTAGACAAACATAAAGATATGCTATACAAGCGAATCACACTATCCTCTTATGTAAGTTTTGAAGACATACAGGTTTGGTGTGACAGTGGTTTTTTGAAGTAGTTTTATATTTTAGCATATTGCACTGTGTCACAATATACTTTATAACCATACACCTTAACACATTACATCTTACCACGTTACATCTTACCACATTATACCTTACCACACTATATATTACCACATTATATATTACCACATTATATATTACCACATTATTACTTACCACACAACACTTTACTTACCACTTTATACTTTACAACATTATAACTAGCAATAAGAAACTTCTTGGACTGCATCTAGGAATGGGCTATTTTAGAATAGAGGAACCTTACTGTGCAGTGTCTAGAAAAAAATAATATAGAGCATTTCCTACTAAAATGTAGGAAGGGTGAACAACAAAGAAAACCAATATTAGATTATTTACAGGCATGCGATTTATCCATAACTGTGGAACAGGTGTTGAGACTAGATAGACCTAGAGAATTGCGCAATATAGTTAAACAGTATATAACAAGCACGAAAATTAATATATAGTCTAAGGCAGAGGTTTTCAAACTTTTTTGGTCCGCGGCTCCCTTGACCTATGCATAAATCACCGCGGCTCCTCTCTATACTATATATTATATATAAGCAATTGTACCCAAAAAGATATTAATGACTTTCCCAAGCCACCGCGACGCCCTTAGCCAAGGGCCGCGACGCCCCTGGGAGCCGCGACGCACAGTTTGAAAACCTCTGGCCTAAGGATCAATGATAGTGTGAGGATAAGGGTTAGTCTGATGGTGTGTTCGTGTGGATGATGGGAAATAGTTGGTGGATTGTGTGTAATCTAAGACACGTCCAGGCTTTCTCACCCATTTTCACCTTGTTAACAGCAGGGCAGTTGTGAGAGAGTTGTGTGTTTTGTTCGTTTATCTGGGTTTTTTTCTTGTTTGTATTAGTATTTTTGTTGTTTGTTTGTTTCTTGGAAAGGGGTTTGTCACACACAAATAAATTTACACAATTTTTGTTTTGATTTACTATATTTGGACTGAGTGGAGGGCAGAAGTAGATACTGTATTTTGATATCGGAAATCTGATTATATTGTCTTGAATTTATTACACTTTATGCCCTAATTATAACCCATCAAGGGTTGAACGGGATACTTTGTTTAAAAAAAAAAAAAAAACATTATAACTTATAATATTATACCTTACCACATTATTCTGTACCATATGACACCTTACCACATTATACCTTATCACATGACACCATACAAAATTATAGATTACAACATTATATCTGTCACGGAATTGCCTCCCCTGCTTTGCAGTATCTGTCCAACAGTGACCAAAACTCAAGAGTATCTAATATGGGTCTTCAAAGGTGTCTACCTTCGCACAAAATTACTCTTGGCAGAGTTGTAGATAGAAGGATAATGATGCTTCTATCTCAATGGAATGTTCATAAGATATTTCAGAAGTTAAATACAATGCTGCATTGGGCAGGACAATTGTTAACTTATATCTGATCAGCCGCCTTTTATGAAGAATTAAGCAATTATTAATTTCAGTCACTTGGCAGCTTTTATGTGTTACTTAGCTGTCAGTGACAGATCTGCTCCTTCTGATGGTTTGGTTCTTGGTAGACTGGGTCGCTGATCACGCTCGTCGCTGTTCAAGGTTGGAGGGCGTAGCACGTTCACAGAACTGTCAGGGAGTGTCTACGAAGTTGGTCCCTCGTCTCTAAGCCCTGTCTGATGATGGTATCTAGCTTCGACGTCAGGCCACTTGTACCCTTCTTGGTCCAGAAACAGTACCCTCAACTGGTGCCACCAACTAGTATGGTAAAAGAATAGAAACAAATATCCTCTGAGTATTGAGTTTCCTGACACATAGTTATGTGTCCCCTTCTTCCTATTCCACCATCCCATCTAACTCAGAATTTACCCTCGATGAGAATTAAGCTTAATCCCTCGAGAGAAAGCTTTCTTTACATTTAAATTGAATAGCTTTATATTTACTTTACATTCAAATGAAAAGGTTAACAGTATAGATAGAATATGTTTACTTACTTACTTAGTCGTTCCCCTTCTACCGTGAGGTGTAGAGGTTTGGAAGAGAGAGCGCCAGACTATCCTATCGGCTGTCTTCCTCCTGGCCTGGTTCCATTCTAGTCCTCGATCCTTCAAAGATTGTCTAATGTTGTCCTCCCAGCGGACTCTGGGTCGTCCTCGGGGTCTGGATCCTTGGCTCTTTGTTTCCCATGCTTGTCGTGGTATCCGATCTTCTCCCATTCTGCAGACATGGCCAAACCATCTTAATTGGGACTGTTCTACTTGGGTCTGCAGGGGGTAGGATTTAAGGCCTTGACGTATCGTCTGGTTGCGTACCATGTCTCTTCTTGTTACTTCAACCACCTTCTTCAGATACCTCATTTCTGAGGTTTGGATCTGGCTTTTATGGGTTGTAGTCATTGCCCATGACTCGCATCCGTATGTCAAGACTGGGACATAGGTGGAGTGGTATACAGCCATCTTCGTTTTCTTACCAACCTCTCTCTTGCTGAGGAATCCTCGATTTATGGCCTGAAAAAGTTTCCCAGCTGCTGCTTTTCGAGTGGCCAACTCTTCTTTGATGCCTCCCTTTCGGTCTATAATAGCTCCGAGGTATTTAAAGTGGTCGACCTGCTCCAGGACCTGTTCTCCCAGCTTAATCTGATGTTTTCTTTCTTCTCGTGATATCACCATGGATTTTGTTTTAGAGCTGCTTATGACCATCCCTCTCTTCTCCAGCTCTTCCTTCCAGACTTGCAGGTTGGATTGGAGATGTGCCTCTGATTTAGCAATCAGGGCAACATCATCAGCAAATGCCAGCTCCGAAATATAGACCTGTCTCATCTTCCAGTACCCCACTGAATACTTTCTTGTTCTCTCCTTACATGCCTTGATGACATCGTCCATAAGGAGTATGAAGAGGTAAGGTGATAGGATATCACCTTGTCTTACACCAGTGGTGGTCCTGAACTCTTCCGACTTATGGTTTGCTGTCCTCACATAATTTCTGCAAGACTTGTAGAAGCTCTATATAGCATGAATCAGAGGTGCTGGAATATTCTTCCTTGCCAAACAGTCCCAAAGTTTGCTCCAGGGGACCCTGTCAAACGCCTTTTCCAGATCTATGAAACAAAGATGCATCTCACTCTTATACTCAAGGGCCTTTTCACTCAGCTGTCTGTGTGTGAAGATTAGGTCTTGAGTACTTCGGTTTGCTCGGAATCCGCACTGGACCTCATCCAATTGTGGCTCAGCTAAACGTCGGAGTCTCTGCTCTAGGATTCTGGAGTAGATTTTACCAGGGACACTGAGAAGGGATATGCCTCTATGGTTTCCACACTGTAGATTGTCACCCTTTTTGAAAATTGGTGTTATGATGGCAATCTCCCAATCCTTTGGTATGGTCTTGTTGTACCACGCTGCCTGTAAAACCCTTAAGAGTAATAGGTCGCCTGATGCTCCCATGAACTTAACTATTTCTGGTGTTATACCATCATGCCCTGCTGCTTTGCCCATCTTGATTTTCTCCAGTGCTGCCTTCAGTTCTTCCATCGAATATGTTTACATTTACCTTTATACTGGTTGAAAAATATTCACAATATAGATTGAATATGTTTTCAGTTACATCTACACTAGTTGAAAAATGTTGACAAAGTAGATAGAATATGATTTCATTTACATCTACACTGATTGAAAAGCTTGAAATCTGTTATTAATTTTAAAGTGAATATGGTTACATAGGCATTTACACGGGTTTGAAAATGTAAATATTATAATTAATATGTACATCATTTCTTTCATCTTTCCCTCCTTGCTCCATATGGAACTTGGGACTACCTATGCTTTTTAGTTATCATTAAGAAACTAGCAATAGAGCAGTCACCAGCCCTTGCAGTGGTGGTTCATGAAATCATATTCTATATGCTGAGGTTGCCAGCCTCAAATGACTTGGACATCAACTAGCAATTTTCACATATTAATACTCACATGGCAATATATACATATTAGTTCACATGTTAGTTATGAAAAATATAGAATGTAAAATGTACAACTTACGCCAATCTTGGCTCACAGACTGTTTGCTCAGAGAAGTAGGTTAAACGCTAGCAGATGCCTCTTACACGTTTCTGGTGTGTTGTTACATTAACAATGAATTCCCACTATGACTCCGTGTTTTCACTTTCCTCAGATTCCGCTTTCCTTATTAAAATGATCGAGTTTTCCTGGGTTGTTTAAGTCCTTCAAAATGATCCAGCAAAGTCCGGTCTGATAAATGGAATTCTGATTCTAACTTCTGACAGTCTGGTGGTTGTCTTGGCAAGCGATTCTCACAGTGAATTAATTTTGCATAAAAGTCAGGGCCCTTCTTCCCCGGCATTTGTTTGTTACGAAGCTAAACAGGGCTCCAATCGTTTCAAACATGCGCGTTTAGGTGGCGTAATTCAAAATTATTTCCACCTGAAATTCTGTGCGTGATGCAAAAAGTCACGTCTCCCATATATGGAAGTGACACATCCGTACTTTCTCTCAGCAATGTGTTTCGGATGTAACATCTTACTTTTATCGAAAGTAATCTGTTCGTGAAAGTCAGACAGGAAACTATTATGTCATTCATGTCTGTCCAAGATGTGTCGCACAGACAAGTAATCTCTTTATCCGTAGCTTGTGCACACTAAATCCGTCTGCTGGTGAGTAGTTATATCGCCTGGCACGGCCCAAGCAAACAAAACCATGCGAAAACTGACCAGGCCCATATGGGTTTTACCTGCGTTAATCTCCGCAAAGCTGTGAAGCGCCAAGCATCACCAAAAAGGAGTGTCAAATGATTTGATGTCACGGATTGACTCCCCTGCTTTGCAGTAGTGGTCCAACAGTGACCAAAACTCATGAGTATCTACTATTAGCTTCCACGATGCGCGCAAGATTACTCTTGGCAGAGATGTAGATAGAAGATTAATGACACTCCTTATATATATATATATATATATATATATATACGAGGGGCGTTCAGAAAGTAATGTACCACATCGTTTTTCTCAGCTAATAATGAAGATAGAAGCATGAAATTTTGCACACTTCAAATATGGCATGTGCCAATTGTGTGCATTAAATTGCACCGCAACCGGCCAAATAATACGGCTGCCCTAAACCGTTGAAATGGAGCGTGTTAGCAAATTGCGTTATAAGCAGCGAATTGTGATAGAATTTCTCGTTGCAGAGAAGGAAACTGTTGTGAACATTCACAAGCGTCTATGTGATGTGTATGGAAGTTTTGCAGTCGACAGGAGTACAGTCAGTCGCTGGGTTCAGAGATTCAAAGAATCAGGAAGTGGAGATACGGAGCTTCTTGATCGGCCGCGCTGTGGACGTCCTGCCACAGCCACCAACGCAGAAATGTTGAAATGCGCTGAGGGCATTATTGTTACTGATAAGCGAATCACTACTCAACAATTGGCCTTACAGCTGTCAGTCAGCATTGGTAGTGCAAATGCAGTTATAAAAACTCTCGGATGTTCTAAGGTTTGCGCAAGATGGGTTCCTCGAAGTCTCACAAATGACCACCGATTGCAAAGGAAAGCAATTTCTTCTGAATTGTTGGAGCTTTTCAATGCTGATGGAGAGAACTTTTTGGTTAAGATCGTTACAGGTGACGAAACCTGGGCACATCATTTTGAACCTGAGACAAAAAGACAGTCAATGGAGTGGCATCATCTACAATCACTACGAAGAAAGAAATTCAAGACAATTCCTTCAGCTGGAAAGGTCATGATCACTGTCTTTTGGGACATTGAAGGAGGGATTCTTGTGGACGTTATGCCAAGAGGAGAGACAATCAATTCGCCAGCTTACATTAAGACATTGAAAAAAACTCAATCAACGTTTTCGCAGAGTTCGGCTGCACAAGAATCCAGCAGACCTGCTTCTCCTTCACGACAATGCGCGACCTCACACAAGTCTGGCAACACGGGAAGCAATCACCAAATTGGGTTGGACTGTACTACCCCATCCACCCTATAGTCCCGATTTGGCACCCTCTGATTTTCATCTATTTGGTCCACTTAAAGATGCACTCCGTGGGACAAAGTTTGAAGATGATGAAGGAGTGATTCATGCAGCGAAGAAATGGCTACATGATCAAGACAAAATCTGGTACGGGCTAGGAATACATGCACTTGTTTCGCGCTGGCATAAAGCCGTACAAGTTGATGAGGATTATGTTGAATAATACCGATGTTTACATGATATATCCATGTATATTGTGTATAAATTTCATGCTTTTTGAATAAACAGCTCCTGAGAAAAACGATGTGGTGCATTATTTTCTGAACGCCCCTCGTATATATATATATATATATATATATATATATATATATATATATATATATATATATATATATATATATATATATATATATATATATATATATATATATATATATATAATTCTGGCTCATACGTTTGCTTTCATGCATATAACGGAATCAACTATTATTGTTTAGTTTGAAAACAACAGGTAACAAATTTAATAGTGAAATAGTCTTTAACAGGTTAAAATAAATATGGAAAGATTAGTGGAATTTTGATAGTTATAAAGTTCTCGTCGTTGAGACGTAGATGGAAATTTAAATTTATACTTAAAGTTTAACTGAAATGTCTTTTTTGCTGGTGCCTTTTAGTTAGCACTTAGCTTGTATGAGTGAGTCCTGCAGCTGTGGTTCATCAATTCTTTGATGACGAAAGCCTTATCCACACTCTCTTCCACTCTTCCACTGTAGGCGGTTATGTTGGATGCTTGTCCCTAACACTAGCTTCGTTAGTACCACAAATCGTGTGATGGCTTGTAACCACGAACTTTAGACAAATAGAAAGACACAAATGCTTGCTGAGTACATTTGTTCGCCACAAACTAAATTATTTCATGCACTCCACCGACCAATGTTAACCTCTCAGAGGAATTAAATTCCTGAGCACACAGTGTAACTCAGGGAATATGATGAAAATTCACCCATACCCTTCTGGGTGTTAAATAGGAAATTGCGTCTGGAGTGCATGAATAATGATTTGCCTGAATTACAATTAAAAAAGATACATAAATCTCACAAGATAATATGTTACACTGGAGGCACATATGATGTAGTCATCACTCATCATTGCTCCAGTCGGAGTCTGGGGATCGCTCTGCTGTCGAGTTTCCCGCACGACTAGTCAGAAACAATCACCAGCTCTTGCAGCAGTGGTTCATGCATATACTATTTTCATATGTTGAGGTTGCCAGCCTTGTATATAACCACTTAGCAAGAAACCTGTATGGCTCTGAGACATGGAGAACAAAAACAACAACCAAAAAGCTACAGACTTTTATAGAAGGACTGAAATGGTATGACAAAGTCACAAATGTGGAATTGATGACAAAAACCAGACAAGTGCCAGTGGAACAAGAGTTTAGAAGAAGACGCTGGCGATGGATAGGACACACATTGAGGAAACCTGTTGATAGCATTACAAGGCAGTCCTTCTTCTGGAATCCACAGGGAAAGAGAGGCAAAGGTAAACCAAAAAACACATGGAGAAGAGAACTGGAAACAGGTGAAAATGATGAAGAAAACATGGAAATAACTTGAGCGGATGGCACAGGAAGGAAGACTTGGCATGTGTTTGTTGAAGGCCTATGCTGCTTGGGGAGCTAAAGGGTATTGATTGATTGAAGAAACCTGTAGAATTTACATTAGTAAACAAATAATTTACACTTACCTCAAATTTTTGGGAATACACAATCTCCTTGCGCAGATTTTCAGATGGACGCGAGCAATTTCGGTGCATATGCTCTCGAATCAATTTCGTCTGAGAAATTTCTCTTATTCTTCTTCTTCTTCTGCGTTCGGTTTGTAGTCATGCTAAATCTGCAATCGCCAGGAGAAGTCAGCAGGAAACCCCATCTTGGGTCGGCGCGGCAGCCCCAAGCTAGTGGAGCTCAATTCCTTTCAGGTTCGCAATTTATCGAGGGTTGTTCTTTCGATCACACATTTGGTCTGGGATATCTTGAGGCGATAGAGATGTCTCTCTGATGAGTGTTCTCAGGCGGAAAAATTGTTCCTAAGTATATATCCCCTTCTCCCCTTCCCTGATTTTTGTACTTGTTTTGGGAAATAAATTCCTCTTCCTGAGAGCATCTGCTTTTTTACAGTTTCTGCATGTAACCACTGAAGGGCAATGGTTTTTGGTGACCTTTGGATGATGTTAAGCTCAGATCTGAGGTTATCATTTCTGTGTTTTGTATTGATTCAAGTAATGATTCTCTTTGTGAGGTCTGGTGAGGATCTTTCAAATCTTTCTGGGAAACTAGTAATTCCTCTTCGAGGGGTGTTCTGCGATACACTTGGTCTGGGATATTATTTCTCTTTGATGATCAAATTCCTAGGTTTCCAGTCTTGTATTTATAAAGTCCTGGTCCTGAAGTTTTACAGTCTGTGTATTTAAATAGGCTGGTTTACTTTTAGGGTTTCAGAGTTGCCCAAATACTGTCCGTCTGTCACTTTTGATATAGGATATCTAGGTCCGATCCATCTCTTTCTGGCTGCTTGGGAGTTGCTCTTTTTAAGTTGCTGTCTGTTCTGTGTTCACTAGATTATATCTCTCATTCTCAGTTCATTTCACAGATGGTGTTTCTGCTGAATGTTCCAATAGAATTCATTGTATATTCCGGCATCTCAAATCAAACCAATCAAATCTCTCAAGCACTGTTTGGGTGGGGAAGTTTTAAATATCCCCTCGCGTGTTTAAAATATTAATTTTAATATCTACGCGTGTCATCTTTATAATAAGACGTAATATTGTTCCGGCTGCACCTATCTACCTCCCACAATATTTTGACCATGTTTTCCTGGCGTAATGTCTTCTGCCAAGATGTCTTCTCCGACAGGTTATCCAATTATCGCCTTTATCTGTGTGCCTCCGCCAGACAGATGTCTGGTCAGACAATGTTGTCTTCTTTCATCGTACGCACAATGCAAGCTTGTGTCAACACGATCAGCAGCTTTTCACTGGGGTCAAGTGTTGGACCGACCCGTTTCAAAAGGTGGTCAGACTGAGAGAATAGATAAGCGTATGACCGGTATAATTACCTGGTATTATCGCATGTACCTTGTGGAACGTAAACAATTCTGCGTGTAAAGCAGATACGTCCGTAGGGGAGTAGAGTGTTAGTGACTTCACCCTACTAGATTCAGCATAGAAAGTAAAATAATGAATGAAAGAGCAAAACATTGCCAAATAATAAGCGAATTGAATGGGAGACAGAAAAAATTGAAGAACAAAACTTATACTGACGGAGTGGACGTGAGATCGCACAACCGTATCGTCACATTTGACAATATCAAATATATGTTTGATACGAGCAGAAAGAAATGTGTCGACCCGGAAAGTTTTCAAAATCAGTCCTTACTTCAATTGAAAATGAGTACTGCCGTAGTAGAGAAGGGATCGAACCAAAATTCCGTGACAATATCTGACCATATTATACCTTACCCATTATACCTCAGATCACATTACTATATGACACCTTACCACGTTAGACACCATTATACCGTACATACCGTGACATAATTTCGTTTAAAATATTATGTGTGACGTAACTTCAGTTTACATTTTCTGTGTAACATAATTTATGTTTAAATTTTCTGTGTGACAAAATGTAGGTTAGCATTTTCTATGTAAAATTTACATTTTCTGTGTTACAATTAAATTTTCTGTGTGACATAATTTATGTTCAAATTTTCCGTGTGACTCAATTTGAGTTTTAATTTTCTGTGTGACAATTTATGTTTTAAATTTTCTATGTGACATAATTTAAGTTTAAATTTTCTATGTACCATAATTGATGTTTATGTTTTCTGTGTGGCAAAAATATGTTTAAAATTTATGTGTACTGTAGTTATTCTTAGAGAATCAACACCGTAGTTATTCTTAGAGAACCAACACTTTAGTTATTCTTAGAGAACCTGCGCTGTGGTTATTTTTAGAGTACCAACACTGTAGTTATTCTTAGAGAACCAACACCGTAGTTATTCTTAGAGAACCAACACTGTAGTTATTCTTAGAGAACCTGCGCTGTGGTTATTCTTAGAGAACCAACACTGTAGTTATTCTTAGAGAATCAACACTGTAGTTATTCTTAGAGAACCAACTCTGTAGTTATTCTTAGAGAATCAACACTGTAGTTATTCTTAGAGAACCAACACTGTAGTTATTCTTAGAGAACCAACACTGTAGTTATTCTTAGAGAACCAACACTTTAGTTATTCTTAGAGAATCAACACTGTAGTTATTCTTAGAGAATCAACACTGTAGTTATTCTTAGAGAATCAACACTGGAGTTATTCTTAGAGAACCAACACTGTAGTTATCCTTAGAGAACCAACACTGTAGTTATTCTTAGAGAGCCAACACTGTAGTTATTCTTAGAGAGCCAACACTGTAGTTATTCTTAGAGAGCCAACACTGTAGTTATTCTTAGAGAACCAACACTGTAGTTATTCTTAGAGTACCAACACTGTAGTTATTCTTAGAGTACCAACACTGTAGTTATTCTTAGAGAACCAACACTGTAGTTATTCTTAGAGAACCAACACTGTAGTTATTCTTAGAGAACCAACACTGTAGTTATTCTTAGAGTACCAACACTGTAGTTATTCTTAGAGAACCTGCGCTGTGGTTATTTTTAGAGTACCAACACTGTAGTTATTCTTATAGAACCTGCGCTGTGGTTATTTTTAGAGTACCAAAACTGTAGTTATTCTTATAGAACCAACACTGTAGTTATTTTTAGAGAACCAACACTGTAGTTATTCTTAGAGGACCAACACTGTAGTTATTCTTAGAGAACCTGCGCTGTGGTTATTTTTAGAGTACCAACACTGTAGTTATTCTTATAGAACCTGCGCTGTGGTTATTTTTAGAGTACCAAAACTGTAGTTATTCTTATAGAACCAACACTGTAGTTATTTTTAGAGAACCAACACTGTAGTTATTCTTAGAGAACCAACACTGTAGTTATTCTTAGAGAACCAACACTTTAGTTATTCTTAGAGAATCAACACTGTAGTTATTCTTAGAGAATCAACACTGTAGTTATTCTTAGAGAATCAACACTGGAGTTATTCTTAGAGAACCAACACTGTAGTTATCCTTAGAGAACCAACACTGTAGTTATTCTTAGAGAGCCAACACTGTAGTTATTCTTAGAGAGCCAACACTGTAGTTATTCTTAGAGAACCAACACTGTAGTTATTCTTAGAGTACCAACACTGTAGTTATTCTTAGAGTACCAACACTGTAGTTATTCTTAGAGAACCAACACTGTAGTTATTCTTAGAGAACCAACACTGTAGTTATTCTTAGAGAACCAACACTGTAGTTATTCTTAGAGTACCAACACTGTAGTTATTCTTAGAGAACCTGCGCTGTGGTTATTTTTAGAGTACCAACACTGTAGTTATTCTTATAGAACCTGCGCTGTGGTTATTTTTAGAGTACCAAAACTGTAGTTATTCTTATAGAACCAACACTGTAGTTATTTTTAGAGAACCAACACTGTAGTTATTCTTAGAGGACCAACACTGTAGTTATTCTTAGAGAACCTGCGCTGTGGTTATTTTTAGAGTACCAACACTGTAGTTATTCTTATAGAACCTGCGCTGTGGTTATTTTTAGAGTACCAAAACTGTAGTTATTCTTATAGAACCAACACTGTAGTTATTTTTAGAGAACCAACACTGTAGTTATTCTTAGAGAACCAACACTGTAGTTATTCTTAGAGAACCAACACTGTAGTTATTCTTATAGAACCAACAATGTAGTTATTCTTAGAGAGCCAACACTGTAGTTATTCTTAGAGAACCAACACTGTAGTTATTCTTAGAGAACCTGCGCTGTGGTTATTCTAGTCTAGAGAACCTGCACTGTAGTTTTTCTTAGAGAGCCTGCGCCAACTCATGTGCTCCTTACCGAGCGTGGAGTCAACATTGCAGTAGTGTCTCCAGGAAGCCATCATCAAGCATGTGCATGCTCTTACAGTGGTAGTTTCTTTGGCAATTTCTTTTAATTCATGGGGATGCCAGCCGCACCAAATCCGTGTGACAACATTTCAGTTAAAATTTTCTTTGTGACAAAATTCATGTTTAAATTTTCTGTTTGGCAAATAAAAATGTTTAACTTTTCTGTGTAACATAATGTAAGATTAAATTTTCTGAGCACCATAGTTTAAGTTTAAATGTTCTGTGTGGGAAAAGTATGTTTAAAATGTCTGTGCGACATACAATAAGCTGACATTTTCTGTATGACAGAATTTACGTTTAAATTTTCTGTGTGAGATAATTTATGTTTAATTTTTCTGTGTGACATAAGTTATGTTGACATTATCTATCGGACAAAATGTATTTATACATTTTTTATGTGACTAAATTTAAGTGGAAATTGTGCATGTGACAAAATTTAAGTTGAAATTTTCTGTGACAAAATTTATCAATAAATTTTCAGCGGTGGTGACCAAATATGCCAGGGAAGAAAAGGACACAGCCATGACAGTGTTTAGAATCTGCCAAGGTCTTGGGCTTATCGGAAGTTTCTTGTCCTCCATCTTTACACAGAATCTGATGACGTCATTGTATATTGCACTGGTGTTTCACGTGATTGGCTTTCTGGGGCTGATATTGGTAGCCAATGAAGTGGCGCACAGAGACAGGGAGGGAGGAAGTGAGATCATTGCAGGTTCCCAAGGAAATAGTGAAGCCGATCCGAGTGCTGTAGAGTTTGGTGTGGATAATGAAGAGGAAATTACCTGAGTTCATTGTGGTTGATAATGCCATTTTTAAAATATGTGTTTATTTTATACAAACTTTGATTCAATATTTTCATTCAAATTTTGCGTCAGCTGACATCATATGACAGGCATCAACAAATACACATCTTCCTGTCCTGTGATGTCCAAACAAGATCTTCCCATGTCCTCTTTATTCCCTTTATGTATATGTTTATTTGTTTGTGTGTTTGTAGTCTCCCTATTTCTCTCTTACCATGGGCATGCCAGAACAAGGACCTTCTTATAATCATCAATATATATAAAATCCCAGCTTTTTCCGTCAGTAACACTAAGGGATGCAACTTTGGTTGAAAGTTAGACATTAATTGTATTGTTTACCTTATATGTACTCTCCCGAAAATAGTAACACTCGACAAAGAAAAGTGCGCAAATGACGGTGTGCACAAAAATATTTATAGTACTGTGGTGATGCATAGTGGTTTTTAAAGTACTTTTGAATAAGTAAAATTGCCGTTATGTATTGGTGCTTTTGAATTTAATTCCCGTCTTATGTCGGGCTTTACACTAGTGCTGTTTTAATTGGCTCCTTCAATGTGTGGCGTATCCAACGCTAGCGTTCTCTTCCTACAATCTTGTTCCACTGGCTTGTGTCTGGTTCTTTTCATCAGTTTCACATTAGTGATCTTGTTTCAATTCTTCTATTTCAGGAGTCGGCAACCAGTCGATCCTGATGTACCGGTAGATCCCAGTGGATGATTTAGAAGATCTTTAGGCGACTGCGGTGGGAGGAGAAATAAGGAAAGACATTTTAAACTAGAGAAATTTCTGACTAGACCTCTCCCGCCGTCATTTAAAATGGCGGTGTCCCCTGGATCAAAGGTACTTTTTCCGCATTCCCAATGAAAACTCTCGAGCTGGCTACTAAAATATATTCGTGAACTACATGAGATAGAAACGTCATCTTTTCTTTGTAAGGTTATCATCTCTTCCCCCCCCCCCTTTTTTTATTTTCATCCGCTTAAAATTACACACATACGCCCGCGCACGCACACACAAACACACAAGTATATATATATACAAGGGGATTGACATAAGTCTTGGGCCTGACCATGAAGGAGTCACAGGAGGAAGATGAAACTTGGCACATTTAAAGTTCATCATATTTGCACTGAATGTGTAAAGTACGCGTTTGTTTCTTCAATGAGTTTTCCCGCTACGGTGCACGGCGCAATGTACCCTATTGACCGGATCTGCTGCTCCAAAGATTTGACAAAACAATGGAAAAGAAGGAGGCCAGAGCTGTGATAAAATTTCTGATGTTTCAGGGAAAAACACCTACATTTTTTGGAGACCATGGTGACAGTAGATGAGACTTGGGTACACCATTATGACCCCCGAATCCAAAATTGCCAGCAAGCAATGGAAAGCCCCGGGCTCCCCAACACCTGTCAAGCCAAGGGCGCAGAAATCTGCAGGAAAAGTGATGCTGACTGTCTTTTGGGACGGCAAAGGTGTCCTTTTGAAACATTATCTGCCTCGTGGCAACACAGTTAATGGACATAACTATGCAGATCT
Source organism: Oreohelix idahoensis (assembly GCA_024509875.1). Classification (NCBI taxonomy): domain Eukaryota; kingdom Metazoa; phylum Mollusca; class Gastropoda; order Stylommatophora; family Oreohelicidae; genus Oreohelix; species Oreohelix idahoensis. The sequence goes on from JAMPIV010011573.1 coordinate 140,435, forward strand.
TCTCACAAAACTAAGAAAGGTTGTGACCAGGAAACGAGGGATAACGAGCACTCAAAATCGTCCTTTGCTTCAAGACAATGCGCCCTCTCACAAAGCCCGGCTTGTGCAGCTAGCAGCCAATGATTTGAATATTGAAATTCTTCCACACCCACCATATTCTCCAGATTTGGCTCCATCAGACTTTTTTTCTATTCCAAAATCTTAAAAAACAGCTAAAAGGAAATCATTTTGACAGCGATGAAGAGGTTATACTGGCATGTGATGACTGGTTTAGTTTGAAAAATAGGGTGTTCTACTCCCAAGGTCTTTTCAAGGTCAAGCAGAGATGGCAGAAGTGTGTCTATTCAGATGGGGGCTATATTGAAAATGAATAAACACTATACTAAATTTCAGCTCTCTGTGACATGTCCTTCATGGTCAGGCCCAAGACTTATGTCAATCCCCTTGTATATATGTACTGCTCAAAAAAAGTTAAAGGCCACTTTCAATTTTTAGGTCATTTCAACTATGCTGTTTTTTTTTAAAACCTGAACACTAAGTCAAAAACGTTTTGCTGCATTTTGTTGCATGCTTAAACAATGTTTGTTAATCTGACAATAAATCAAATCTGTGTTACGTGTGTGTACCTCCAAGGTCAATCAAATGTTCGTGGTGGAAAGGGAAATAATGCATGTTTGAAAATGCTTTCTATGGCAAAGCCTGTTGATAACATTGCTGAAATTTGCTTTTCACGTGCAAGTCGTGACTATGGTGAACACATTTCACCCACTTTTCGGAAGGAACGGGCAATGGGTATGTTTGTAACATTTACCATTTTAGCCATGGCTCAGCTAAGACGCTTGACCAACGTTGACAGATGGAGAGCGATGGCATGGCTGCAGGATGATGTAGGGCTGCGAGAAGTTGCTAGGAGATTAGGAGTTGCCCACTCTGTCATACAAACTCTGCGTGATTGTTATAATGCAACCGACAGTGTCGCAGAACAACGCAAGTCAGGACGTCCAAGGTCCACCACAAGACGGCAAGACACGCTGAGCCATGGCTAAAATGGTAAATGTTACAAACATACCCATTGCCCGTTCCTTCCGAAAAGTGGGTGAAATATGTTCACCATAGTCACGACTTGCACGTGAAAAGCAAATTTCAGCAATGTTATCAACAGGCTTTGCCATTGGAAGCATTTTCAAACATGCATTATTTCCCTTTCCACCACGTGCATTTGATTGACCTTGGAGGTACACACACGTAACACAGATTTGATTTATTGTCAGATTAATAAACATTGTTTAAGCATGCAACAAAATGCAGCAAAACATTTTTGACTGAGTGTTCAGGTTTTAAAAAAAAACAGCTTAGTTGAAATGACCTAAAAATTGAAAGTGGCCTTTAACTTTTTTTGAGCAGTAATATATATGAGAGGGCTCAGTGTTACTAAAGTAGATCCCAAAAGCTCCTGGCTTGCCGACCCCTGTTCTGTTCCATCCATTTATGAAAACCTGTATTTTTCTTATTGCCTTGTGTTTGTTCTTGATTGCCTTGTGTTTGTTCTTGATTGCCTTGTGTTTGTTCTCCGTGTCAGAACCATACAATAGGACAGTGGCGTCACTAGGGTTGGTGTCACCCAGTGCGGTAACTCATGGTGTCACCCCCATGGACCTCCTCCCGTACCATACCATACAGAATCCTTAGTAATGTTTTTTTTTGTACTAATGTTACTCGTAAATCGTAATTCCCGTATATACTGAATGTAATGGCAACAGTAGTGACATAAACAACTAGCAAAATTAAAGAAGAGTTTTAGCCTTGCAGGTATATTGATACAGTACATGTAAGCTGGGCTTACGAAAAATGTTTTTGTGGTTATAACTAACTACAGGGATATTTTTTTAATAAAACATAATAAATTTCTGCTGAAACACTGCACACCAATATTATAGACAATCATTTTGGTGTCACCCCCTCTGATGGTGTCACCCGGTAAGGTCCGCACCCCCACACCTCCCTAGTGACGCCACTGCAGTAGGACTGACTTGACATTTGAGATAAAGATTCTGATTTTGGTCCTGGACTTGATTTCTTGTGATCTCCATAAATTTTCCAAGGCAGTGAGTTCATCTTGTCTTCTGTGTTCTTATTATTATAAATAATGATCCGTTTCTTCAACTTTGTATTGCTGTAATATATGCACGGGTCCGCAACTTGTTGGGATGTTTCAGTCGGTGCAGTGTGGTTAATTTATGGTGCATGTATTATCGAATTCTTTGTCATTTCTTTGTGTATTTTCAGACCCGATTGACGTGACTGTGTCGTGCATCAGGTTACGGTTGTAGGATAGAAGAGCCAGATCCAGATCACCAGGCTATTATTTAAGAATACACTGAATTCCATTTCTGTTGGCTGGTGTAATTGTTTTTATAACCTAATTTATAGCCAGTAGGAAGAGAGATTGTAACAAAAAGCATCACTGACGTACTCTGTTTCATATATCAAAGTACTTTGTAAGTTGTCCTTGACGGATAATTCTCCATTTCATGTCTTCGCGTGTATTTATTTCATTATATTTAATGAACTGAAGAGGGAATTCACAGCTTCAAGGGCACATCTCTAAGTTGTTGGATGCTTTTTCATACTCGATAGATAATCCAATGTCAAGTGTAGAGCTGAAGTTCTAAGCTCTGTTCAGCTATTAAACGCAGTGTGGCTGTCTGGTTTGTATAGGATCTGCTTTTTTTTTTAAGAACTCTGTTTTTTTTTTTCTCAACTGTTTGTGGAGTCATTTAATCTCTCACCGATGATCCTGTTTAATATTCTCCTGTCACCGATAATAACATCTTCTTCAGTAATTTATGCACTCTTACAAAACTGTCTTCTTTAGGGACTTAACCAGAAATCCTTTCTTCCAGTCTGCTGGTATGTCAACTCTCTCACAAACTTTACTAAGTAGTTTGTGTAATATCTGTATATATAGGTTTGGTCAGATTTTTGCTCCGTTACATCACAGTTTACTGAGGTGTAGTCAGAATTTATTTACCGTTGTCTTCTACAATTTTATAAGGTATAGTACTCGAGACCTGGCGAGAACATTTGAAGAAGTGTCGTCGACCACGGATTGGCGGCTCCTGAGCCGACCCAGCTCTAATGGGTACCTCCGAAATCGGCGAGTATCTGCCTGAATGGCGAGGGACACCTGTCTCTGTACAAGAAAAAAGGGATACTCACGTAAAATCAATGTCAGGTTAGACATTAACAATAACCTGAGATTTCGCCTCGAGTATTAGCGGGCGTACGAAAAAAAAATAAATAAATAAGGTATAGTCAGAATGTTTTGTACTGTTCAGCTACAGTTTACTATGGAGTGGTCAGAATGTTTTGCTACGCTCCATTATACCTTACTGAGGTGAGAATTGTTTTCTACATGCTGCTACAGTTCACTGATATGTAGTCAAAATGTTGTTGCTACGTTGTAATCAGATGTAGACATAATTTTTTGCTACGTTCCATTATAGTTAACTGATGTGTAGTCAGAATTTGTTGGTACGTTGAGCTACAGTTTACTGATGTGTAGTCAGAATTTGTTGGTACTGTCGTGAAATATTCTAATCCACATATATAAATTAAAAGGTAAATGCAAAGCCTAACAAATAAATTCTAATAAAGAAAAGAGCAATGGTAAAATAACAGTGCTGTCACAAGGAATGTACTCGAAATCCCCTTTGTTTTATGCTTCGTCTGCAAATTGTAACGCTTTCACGTTGATAGTAAAAGCCTACTGTATTATTACCCGCTTTCTTCAATGAAACGTGTGCTGTATTTCTTGGAAAAACAGTGAGATACGCAAGCTGAACAATGACCTAATTTTAATATTTCATTCATTCCATTTTATACACGGCGTAACTAAAGACAGATGGACTAAAGGATAGAGAGAAGGGAGAGGCATAAAGCCGAACACGTGCAACACTAAACACGCGTCGCGCGATACACAATTACTACTATCACGCGTGTAAGGCCACATGCACTAACTTTTTCGGACGGACAGTGATAAAAACACTAACCTTCCCAGAGTTAGGTTTTTAAATCCTGAAAAACTCTTATTAGAAAAGATAACATTAGATGGGTTTACGGTTGAAAACATTACAGTACCCAGACAGCACATCTTCGAAACAGGAGGTAGAAGGAATTGCATATTTTGAACGCAGCATATTAGCTCTATTAAATTTGTATATTTGGGTTCCTTAGGGCTTGCTGACAAAGAATATGTAAAACGTTACGCAAATAGTCTAGGAATTAACAAGTTATAACCAAAATAAAATAGTGGGGATGCCTGACAGCATGAAATCATTTCTGCTCATAAAATTTTTTTTATAACGTGTTTAAAAAAAACCGTGCGTACGGAAATAGCCTACCATGTAAACTCCAAATTGATTGGAGCGCAACAAATATAAGACTAAACACGATTGGTCGGACTATAAATACTATCTTTGGTTGTTAGGGGAGACGTAGGAAGGTAAAATTTTTTCAAACACTTGTCGAAACGTGGCTCCATTGGCCAGACTCGCTGATATAATCACTTAGGAGCGTTAGTTCGAGACCACTAGTTCAAATAAGCTTGATAAAGCAACAGTGCGTTGAAGCCAGCTCATATTTTTGCTAAAATAAAGCCTGGAACATAAGCAGATGGGAATTTGTGCCAGTATTTGTGCCAGAATTCATTGCTAGTCAACGTATCTGTGTTTATTCTATGAATTGTGGGACCGTGGTCTTGATGGTATTGAGCAGCACCTGGTCAGAGCTTTGCTGAATCCAGAGTCGGACAGCATACTCCTTGGTCCATTTAGCTATCAGTGAGGTGTCTCCAGAGCACAGGGGAGAAATCGAGCAGAGGAGTCCTTTCCTGCCGCCATCACGCAAGATAAGCTGATGTGGCCAGCTGAGCTCAAAATTATGTACCCCCATCTTAAAATAACATTGTAACATAAACTTAAGAGGGGAAGTAAATTGTTTTAATATCAGGAACTGAGAACATCTCCAATACTAGTTCCAATAAAGACAAACTATTGAAGTCATGATGACAAATACCAACAGAGCTTGAACAAAACAAAACCAGTATTACCTCATATTACTACTACACAACTGACACACATAGGATACTTTTAATAATATAAGTCACTACAATATTCATATTGATAAATTCTGTACATATAACTTGTAAGTAAAATTGATTGTGATTCCTGGTTCCCTTTGTATTTGAATCAGGACACATATTCATTCATAACAGCAATGAATACATATTGTTATTTGAAAAGTTATCAGTGACTCCTTTAAGATATCCTTTAGAGTGTTATATGTATGTGAGTGTCACAGTGTTGTCAAGTGTGGTGGAATAAATTAAATTGTTTATCTGTCTGTTGTTGTTATGACTTACACTTCATCATACACATACCCTAGACATACAACGTAGTCATCACACTATTCCAGAATAATTCTGACTGAGGTATACATATGTGGCAGCAAGTAAGGTTATATATAATACACTACTCTTATTAGATATATATACCTTCACAGCTGATCTCAGTCAGTACACTAAGTCCCCTATACATATTTATAACATCCCACTTCACCACATATATTGGGGTCTCGCTCTTGGGATTTTGAATCTTTACCTATTAAAAATAGTGGGGGTAATTCACTTCAGGGAATATAAGAATTAAAAGGTATCCTTGGGTGGAATTAAATAAGGTTGAGCTCACGGTGCCTGTGTTGTCCATTAGATATATAATTAGAGATTGAATTGTTGGTTAGACATTGTATAAATTTACCTGATAGACAATGGCGGACCTGGCCAAGTTTCGATCTGCTGCTGTTCAGACTGCAAAAGAGTTAGGATTAGATGGGCAAGTTATGGTTGCCTATGTCACTACGGAATGTGACAAATTTATTGAACGCGAAGAAAGAAGATTAGAAAAAGAAGCCGAAAGAAAGTTAGAGGCTGAAAGGGAAATTAAGAAGTTACAATTTGAGGCTGAGGCTGAGACTAAGAGGTTGCAGATTGAGGCTGAGGCTAAGAAATTGGAGGCAGAAAGAGAAGACAAAAGATTGGCTGCAGAAAGGGAAGAGAAGAAATTAGCTGCAGAAAGGGAAGAGAAGAAATTAGCTGCAGAAAGGGAAGAGAGGACATTAGATGCAGAAAGGGAAGCAGAAGATAAAAGATTACAAAGGGAACATGAGTTACGACTAAGGGAGTTTGAGTTTCAGGGCCATGCTCCTGAAAATGGTGCCAGTCCCTTTGCCTCTGATGCCACTGCTAGCCAAGGAGCCTCAACCTCAGCTATGAATTTTCATTTAGATCATTTTGTTGAGAAAGACGATGATATAGAGAGCTACCTAAATAGGTATGAACTATTAGCTACCACGTATGGGTTAGAGAGAGAAAGGTGGAGCTTAAAGTTATCTCAAGGACTTCGTGGGGCAGCTTATGAAGTTTTTGCAAAAATGAGCAGAGGTGATCAGGAAAATTATGACATGCTAAAGCAGGCTCTTTTGTTAAGATATGAAAAGAATGCAGAATTCTATAGGAAAAAATTTAGGAATGCTAAACTACTGTCAGGTGAAACCTATCACCAGTTCTCTGCACGAATAGAGACATACTTGGAGAAATGGACTTCTCTGGGGAAAACCCAAGATCTTAAGGAAATGGTCCTTATAGAGCAATTAAGAGAGTCCATGGCTCCAGACCTGAGAAAGTTTCTCATGGAACAAGGTGCAGAGAGGCTGGGTGAGTTGCTAAATGTTGCTGAAAGGTATCAAGCAGCTCAAGCAGAGGTAACAGGTAATAAAAAGAAACAAGTGGATAACTTTAGGGCACCACAGAACTTTAATAAATTTGATCCTAGGGATCAAAACAAAGGTAAGCACCAGTTTGATAGGCCACGGTATGAAAATAAAAATAAATTCCCACAATTCGATGAAAAGAAATATGATGAAAGAAAATCTTTCAACCAAGAAAAAAGGTGGAGTAAGAATTGTCAGATGGACAATCATGACACTGACCGTTGCAGAAGGAAACCTGTGTATATGGCAACCCTTCAGGTCGGGTCGACCTCAAGACAGGAGGAGGATATTATGTTGGATACCACTCCAGAAGAGATGAGGAAGGCACAGGCTGGGGATAAAACACTCAAGCCTTGTTTCAGAAAATTGTCAACTTGTCATACAACTCCAGGCAAGGGAGATTTTTACATGAAAAACAAGTTGATGTATAGGAAGACTGGAGCTAGATCCAAAGGTCAGGGACAGCTGGTACTTCCTAAAAGATATAGGGCAGACTTAATAAGGAGCCTACATGTGAAACCAGATGGGGACCATGAGAAGATAGGTACCATCATTCAAAAGGTGGCTCACAATTATTATTGGCCCAAAGCAAGATGGGACATTGAGAATTTTGTAGAAAGGTGTAGCATAGCACATGAGGGAACACCCACAAGTGGGAACATGGATCAGGACCTGGACACGCCACGGGGCAAAATTAGGCCTGATAATAAAAAGAAAAATAGATTTGATAAAGTGGACCAAATGGAATGGGAAGCCCCTTTTCACGGACAAGCTTCACTTAACTGTTTTACAATGGCCACTATGCGGAGAGTGCAAAAAGATGTCTTACCCCAGGATAAGCCGAAAATCCCTCAATCGGACTTAAACAAACTGGAGGAAGAGGATGTAGAGAGGAAATCTCTCATCAAGAATTTTAAGTGGGGAGAAAGCCCCAAAAGAATTGGTAGCGGTCGTTTTGTGAATGATAATTCTGGGAGGAAAAATCATCACTATAAAGCTTCGAGTGGAAGAGACCATACCGGTGCATGGACAAATAGGTCCACAAATTAAAGGTCCATATGTAGCTTTGTTAAGAACGTGGACTGATGAAAAGGCAGAGGAAAACATTACATCTTCATACCAATATGTGAATGAGCTGACCACTCGTTTAAAAACTGGCTGGAAACTTGCCAATGAAAATTTGAAACAAGCCAGGAAGAAACATGCTGCCTATTATAACAGGAAGGCGAAAGACAGAAATTTGGCTGTGGGAGAGAAAGTACTGCTTCTTTTGCCCGGGAGTCAGAATAAGTTACAAATTGGATGGCAGGGTCCATATACAGTTTTAGAGAAGGTATCTAGAACAAATTATAAGATAGATAAGAAGGGGAAAGAAAAAATCTATCATGTGAATCTCCTGAAGAAATATTTGGAAAGAGAACATCAGGAGAGACACACTTGTTGACCTTGTCCATCGCCATGGAGATGAAAAAGGAACCACTTTCATCATTTGAGTATCCATTACACCCCTGTGAGACAGCAGCACAGGTGAAAATCAGTACACATTTAACGAAAACTCAGAAAGAGAGAGTGCAACAGGTTCTAAATAATCATGCAGAGGTGTTAACAGACCGACCAGGGCATACAAACCTATTGGAATATGATATGAAACTGATAGACCCCACACCTGTCTGTATGAAACCATATTCGATTCCGTTTGCTAAGGAGAAAGCTTTGAAGGAAGAGATAGACTATCTATTGAAGGAGGGAATTATTTCACACAGTGAATCCTCATATAGTTCCGGTGTTGTACTCTTAAGGAAGCCCTCTGGAGAACATAGACTCTGTATAGATTACAGGAGACTGAATGCTATTACAGAAGGACAGGTGGATCCATTGCCGGATACAAATCAGCTGTTTGCCAGACTAAATAAAGCTAAATATTTCTCAAAAGTGGATCTGAGTAAAGGATACTATCAGATTCCAGTAAAACCTGAGATCAGAGAAAATTGTTGGATGTAAACATTTCGGAGGAACGTAATGAATCCCTGAGTTGCCTCTTTGATTGAGGATATTCCGAATGTTTCATACAGGATAATAAGAAGATTATGGGATCCACTACGAAAACTCTGCTATCACCAGGTATATGTTATCTCCTCATAACGTACATTTTGAGGGAAATATAATGTTCTCTGGACATGTCATTGCGCAGACTCAGAGAAGAGAAATGGTGAATACGGGTTGCGAAGCAGCATTAAGACAAGCACTCACACTTGCGGCTGTTCAGTAACATAACCGAAATATATTATTGGTTGTAGAAGTCTGAGGCAGATTTCAAGAGTAGTGCCTACTCTGAATGGACCCAACTACATAAAACCATGATAGCACCACAGCAGAGTAAAGTCAAGTTGACTTACATTTATCTATGTGTATATAGAATAAAGGACTGACATGGGATGTCTGTTTTAAGAGGGGAGGTGTCGTGAAATATTCTAATCCACATATATAAATTAAAAGGTAAATATAAAGCCTAACAAATAAATTCTAATAAAGAAAAGAGCAATGGTAAAATAACAGTGCTGTCACAAGGAATGTACTCGAAATCCCCTTTGTTTTATGCTTCGTCTGCAAATTGTAACGCTTTCACGTTGATAGTAAAAGCCTACTGTATTATTATTACCCGCTTTCTTCAATGAAACGTGTGCTGTATTTCTTGGAAAAACAGTGAGATACGCAAGCTGAACAATGACCTAATTTTAATATTTCATTCATTCCATTTTATACACGGCGTAACTAAAGACAGATGGACTAAAGGATAGAGAGAAGGGAGAGGCATAAAGCCGAACACGTGCAACACTAAACACGCGTCGCGCGATACACAATTACTACTATCACGCGTGTAAGGCCACATGCACTAACTTTTTCGGACGGACAGTGATAAAAACACTAACCTTCCCAGAGTTAGGTTTTTAAATCCTGAAAAACTCTTATTAGAAAAGATAACATTAGATGGGTTTACGTTTGAAAACATTACAGTACCCAGACAGCACATCTTCGAAACAGGAGGTAGAAGGAATTGCATATTTTGAACGCAGCATATTAGCTCTATTAAATTTGTATATTTGGGTTCCTTAGGGCTTGCTGACAAAGAATATGTAAAACGTTACGCAAATAGTCTAGGAATTAACAAGTTATAACCAAAATAAAATAGTGGGGATGCCTGACAGCATGAAATCATTTCTGCTCATAAAATTTTTTTATAACGTGTTTAAAAAAAACCGTGCGTACGGAAATAGCCTACCATGTAAACTCCAAATTGATTGGAGCGCAACAAATATAAGACTAAACACGATTGGTCGGACTATAAATACTATCTTTGGTTGTTAGGGGAGACGTAGGAAGGTAAAATTTTTTCAAACACTTGTCGAAACGTGGCTCCATTGGCCAGACTCGCTGATATAATCACTTAGGAGCGTTAGTTCGAGACCACTAGTTCAAATAAGCTTGATAAAGCAACAGTGCGTTGAAGCCAGCTCATATTTTTGCTAAATAAAAGCCTGGAACATAAGCAGAGGGGAATTTGTGCCAGAATTCATTGCTAGTCAACGTATCTGTGTTTATTCTATGAATTGTGGGACCGTGGTCTTGATGGTATTGAGCAGCACCTGGTCAGAGCTTTGCTGAATCCAGAGTCGGACAGCATACTCCTTGGTCCATTTAGCTATCAGTGAGGTGTCTCCAGAGCACAGGGGAGAAATCGAGCAGAGGAGTCCTTTCCTGCCGCCATCACGCAAGATAAGCTGATGTGGCCAGCTGAGCTCAAAAATTATGTACCCCCATCTTAAAATAACATTGTAACATAAACTTAAGAGGGGAAGTAAATTGTTTTAATATCAGGAACTGAGAACATCTCCAATACTAGTTCCAATAAAGACAAACTATTGAAGTCATGATGACAAATACCAACAGAGCTTGAACAAAACAAAACCAGTATTACCTCATATTACTACTACACAACTGACACACATAGGATACTTTTAATAATATAAGTCACTACAATATTCATATTGATAAATTCTGTACATATAACTTGTAAGTAAAATTGATTGTGATTCCTGGTTCCCTTTGTATTTGAATCAGGACACATATTCATTCATAACAGCAATGAATACATATTGTTATTTGAAAAGTTATCAGTGACTCCTTTAAGATATCCTTTAGAGTGTTATATGTATGTGAGTGTCACAGTGTTGTCAAGTGTGGTGGAATAAATTAAATTGTTTATCTGTCTGTTGTTGTTATGACTTACACTTCATCATACACATACCCTAGACATACAACGTAGTCATCACACTATTCCAGAATAATTCTGACTGAGGTATACATATGTGGCAGCAAGTAAGGTTATATATAATACACTACTCTTATTAGATATATATACCTTCACAGCTGATCTCAGTCAGTACACTAAGTCCCCTATACATATTTATAACATCCCACTTCACCACAGGTACGTTGAGCTACTGTTTATTGAGGTGTATTCAGAATGTGTTGGTACTACCACAGGATTGGCTCCCCTTGCTCTGCAATGATGGTCCAACAATGGCTAAAACCTAGAGTATCTAATGATGGTCTTCAAAGGTATCTATCGTCGCTCAAGATTATTCCTGGCAGATTTGTAGATAGAAGAATGATGATGCTTCTATCTCGAGGGAGTTTTCATAAGATAATTCAGAAATCAAGAACAATTCTGAATTGGACTGAGCAATTGTTAACTTCGTATCTGCCCGACACCTTTTATGAAGAGTTATTATGTATGTTAGCTCGTTCCAGCCCCAACTAATTTAATTCAGTGAAATATTAATTTAATAGCTCTGTTTAAGTGTTATTTAAAATGACTGAGATATACGGTGCAGTACACTCAAAATGATTAAATAAACTATAAATTTGTATATATACTGAAGCACATTACAAACGCACCACCTGTATAATCCAGGAACAGAGTGTGAAATGTAAATATAAGTGTGTACAAGTTTACATATTTGGAATCTTTATTCATTTTCCTATGAATCCATGCTGGTCATTAATTTCTACATTTGATTGTTATGAAATTCATTGCATTCTGTGCAGGCAAGGGAGAAAACCAAAAATACAAAAAAAAATGCACGTGCGTTATCCTGCTGGAGAAGCTGCAAGTCTGGATAAATTATGAACGCAGGAGCAACCAGTGCATCCAGAACCTCATCTCGATATGTCACAGCATTAACATTTCCACGGAAGACGTGAAGAGGCAAGCGATGGTGAAAACTGAATCCTCCTCAAATGTGAATACTGCCACCTCCAAATCGGTTACACAGCAATCTGCAAAGCGCTCTTCACACCGTCGCTAAATCCGCATACGTCCATCTGCAAAGGATATGTTGAATCTGTTCTCGTCTGTGAATAGGACAGCATTCCACTGCAGTCTAGTCCATCTGATATGTTGCTCTGCCCATTGCAGGCGCTGCTAACGATGTCTGTGAGTCAAGTTTGGCCCAACATAAGGTCGTCTTGCAGTAAGGCCTGTATCTCTGAGTCGTCGTATGACTGTCATTCGAGAGACTTGCCCATGTCTACCCACTATTGCTCTTGCTGTTTGACTTGCCGGGAGAGTCAATTCCTTAGGTGACTCAGCACAATATGACGATCTTGCGCAGGGGTAGTAACTCGTAGTTGGCCACTCCGAAGTCTATCCCGGGCACTGCCAGTGGTTCCGTAACGTTCATTGAAACGTACAATAGTGCTGTGGTGGCAATTCATCCTTCTGGCAATGGCCCGTGAGCTCATTCCGGTCTCCAACATACCAATGGCTCGTTGGCGGTCGTTTTCAGATAGTCGTGGCATTTCAAGCACATGTACTGGGTGTTTTGTCTCAACGGCCTTTTTATACCGAGTATACTGCCACAACGCGTACACATTTTCAGGGTCATAGCTGTTGAGAATCGTGTTGCACGTGTAACTTTCATCGTTTTCATGTAGTCTGTACACACACCCATGGGTTTAATCTTGCACTTTCCATTCCAGCAGCCATTCGCTCTCTACCTCATGGCAAACGCGGGGAAAATCCATTCCCACACTTTTTTTTGCCAGCTTCTCGGCATCAGTATATATAATAGTGGTGCGTTTTTAATGTGCTTCAGTATATATACAGATAACAAATTTAATAATCAATTATATTTAGCAGTGTAAAAAACGAATAGTTCCTTAAAAAATCATGACGTGATATTATGGTTAATAGGGGAGTTTTAGGTCTTGGCAGCTTTTAAATGTGTACTTAGCCCCTCTGATGATGATGTCTAGCGTTGACTGCAGGCCACTTTTACCACACACTTGTTCCACAGATAGCACCCCCAATTGGTACCACCAACTAGTATCATGAAATAAGTTAGAACAAATACCCTTCTGAGTATTGGGTTTCCTGACACGAGATCCTGTGCCACCCCCACCCTTTTTTCATTCCACTATCCCATCTGCCTCAGAACTTTACCCACTCTGATCATTAATATTAATCCCAGTCAGAAGAAAACATCCATTGCATTTATATTAAACATGTTTACATTTACATTTGCACTGGTTGTGTAGTGGTGTTTGATGGTATTGTATGATGGTGTTATTACTAAATGTAAATTGTATGAGGCCAGCTGTGAAGGCTCCTGAGATAAAATGTAGTGGTGAATTGTCAGAAGGCCTTTCTTGCTACCACTACGACCTCACACTTAATTTTTTTTAATGAATGTGGCTACGTAAAGTGTCTAGGGTTATGATATGTAGTGTGGTGTAATGGATTATAAATATACCCACAGATATTAACAAGACTAATAATATTAATAAATGTTAGAATACACTGAACTAACTCACGTGTGTAAAATTTTTTGATATAAGTATATTACATTTATTTTGTTCTGTGTCAATTTTTTAGGTTGACCAGAACTTAAAAGGATTTAGAGATTATGAAAAGAAATGCATGGAATAGTATATCATAAATGCAATAGTGTACATATATATGTACTATACTAGTTAGTTTTATTAAAATGTTCTAGTATTCATCTACTTGGGAGGATAGTACTGTTTGTGCTGTTGGGGTGGCCTCATCACACCTGTCTATATTGACTACACAGTGTCCAGAAAATGGTGGGAATCTTTATGGGGTTCTTAGTAACTAAAGGGCGTTGGTGAAAGTCCAGCAGACCAGAGGCTCACTCATCTGGTAGTTGTCGCTCTGGTGCTGAAATCAGTGGTCCCACCTCTCCGTGCTGGCGGGCAATAATGGTGGTCTCTGTCACAAATACTGCACAGATACACTCGAGTAAAGTCACCAACTGAATAGACCCTGCTTTGTTGACGACAGAAACTCGCAGCTCTGCAATCAAAGTATGGGCCATGTGTCAAAATCTATTCTCTACCCACGTCTGGACACAACAGTGACACAACAACCACATCATACAGACAGGTCAGATCTCTCTGACCAAACAGCACATTTACCATGGTGGTTTTACATCAGATAGATCCTCCCAGACTATAGATCCTGAAAAATGTTTATTAGTTTTCGGCCCTAAAAGAGGATAGGTAATATGTATCATTATTCTCAACACTTGATCTGTCTTGCATAATCCTTGCTGGAGTTTATGTACATTGTTGGTCCCTAGACCCTGACTAGGGCGGGGGGTCTAGAGCAAATCCCTACTTGTTTGTAAGGCTAGATTTCGATATGGCAGTATCAAATCACTCAAACATGAAACAATATTCAAAATATATAAGGAAATAATTTCAATCTTACCAGATTATGAATAAATAACACAGAATTGCTAGCAAAACTCAGCTGAGCTGCTGGCTATAGTATGGCGTCCCTAAATTTATTTCACTTGCTTTCATATGGAATCACCACACTTTAAAATCTGTGTCTATCACTGAACAACTATTGAAGAATGGCCCCACTTTCGCGTCTGAGCGCTAATGATATGATTGTCTGTGGCCAATCACTGCCTAGGTTATTTGAATTTCAAAATTTCTACACTAAAGTCATTTCAGTCATGCTTCAGTCAAGTATGGATGTTTATCTGTTAGTCTGTCCGTCTCTACTTGTGTTTCTAAAAAAATGTGCTTGGTTTTTGAACCAACCTTTCTCTCCCCTCCAAAATTTTGTCGTTAAAAGTTATATTTAGACACAGCTACCGCTCAAAAACCCTCTCCTCCATACTAAGTAAATTTGAACACCTGCGTCCAAGGTCGTGTTTTTGTGTGCAAATTGCGACACTTTTTTTATTCAACACAGTCTGTCGATGATGTGAACTACACTGTCTTTTGTCATTATCTTCAATATTATCTATCCGTTTGTAAAATTAAGACCATCTTAGTTCACTGCTCAGAATAGGCCATCCGGCCAGCTAATTTTTATATTCCTAACATTAATATTAAGAAAAAATTACTTTTTAATTTTTGTAATATTCCTAACATCTGCGTTTTACCGCTCCATTCAAATCAAAAGCTTGGTATCGCAAAAGCGTCCAATAAATGACTGTGGCGTATTATATCTAAGGTCCCTTCTGTCGAGTTGCTTACTTTTTATGTCAACTTGGGAAACGTGACTTTTCTCCCCCCCCCCCCCCCCCCCCCCCCAATTGCGTCTCCTTAGCCTTTCCAGTCATATTTTTTTTCTTTTTGATCCGCCGTTCCCCTCCTGTCTAGCAAGTCAATTATTATGGAGGATGATGACCCGCGGTCTAGGCGATCATGTACATCAGCAGCCTACGCATTATGTTTTTATCCTTAAATGTTATCTTTGGAGGGATTTTACCGTTGTATCTCTGTCAATTTCACTACACATCTCCCCACTTGAAAACATGCCTATGGCAAGTTCCAAAACCAGCGATACACATAGGTAAAATTACTCCTCACGTCTGCCACTACTCTAATTTTGATCACAGGGGTGCCGACTGAGGAAATCTGCACCGACATTCAATTTGCCTGGGATATATTGGATACTAAACTGATAAGGTTGAAGCAATAAAGACCACCTCAGCAATCTTGCGTTTTCATGCTTAGCCTGAGACAAGAACACGAGAGGCTGATGGTCCGTCTCCACCACAAATGTCCTACCATACAGATAGATTTGAAACTTCTTTATTGCCCAGATTAATGCTAAACATTCTTTTTCGCTTGTGGAGTATCCTTGTTCCGCCTTATTCAATTTGCGGCTTGCATAAGCGACTGGTTTCAGTTCCCCATCAGGTGAAGATGATCTTTGCAACAAAGCCCCTCCGAGTCCTACATTACTTGCATCGGTTCTTAAGACAAAGTCCTGTGTCAAATCAGGCAGTTTGAGAATAGGCTTGCTAGTGAGTTTTTCCTTTAACTCTTGGAACGCTAGTTCACATTGTGCAGTCCAAATAATTTTATCTGGAAGTCCCTTGCGAGTCAAATCAGTCAGAGGAGCACAAATAGCGTTAAAATTTTTGATGTATTTCTGATAAAATCCGCATAACGACACGAATGATCGCACGTCCTTTTTTGTTTGCGGCCTAGGTGCTCTCTGCAGTTTTTCCAAATTCTTAGGATCAGGGGTCATATTACCCTGATATACAGTGTGTCCCAAGAATTCCAACTCTTTGCATCCAATACAACATTTTGTGGGCCTAGCAGTTAAGTTTGCCTCCCGAAGTCTATCAAACAACATCTCCAGAGCTTCAATGTGTTCTGCAAATGTCTCGGTGGCGACGAGAATATCATCCATGAAATTTGTGATACAGGGGTTATTCAGGGGATCCAACAATTTTCGCATCATCCTTGAAAACACACTCGGAGCATTTTTCAGTCCGAATGGTAGCATATTGAATTCATAATGTCCATCCGAAGTGCTAAAAGCCAAATAAGGTCTCACTTCAGGCTTCACTGGGATCTGGTAATAGCCTTTACTAAGATCCACCTTTGAAAAGTATTTTGCCTTGTTCAGTCTGGCAAATAACTGTTTTGTGTCTGGTAATGGATCCACTGTCCTTCTGTGACAGCATTCAGTTTCCTGTAATCTATGCACAGTCTGTGTTCCCCAGACGGTTTTCTCAACAAAACGACACTAGAACTAAAAGATGATTCACTGTGCGAAATAATCCCCTCCTTCAACAAATACTCTATTTCTTCCTTCAATGCCTTCTCCTTCGCGAACGGAATAGAATAGGCTCTCATACAGATTGGGTTTGAGTCTACCAGTTTCATGTCATACTGTAGCAAATTTGTATGGCCTGGTTTATCTGTTAATACATCTGTATGTTCCTCCAGAACTTGTTGAACTCTCTCCCTCTGGTTTTTAGTCAGGTGCTTACTGACTTTTACCTGTGCTGCTGTTTCACAAGGATGTAATGGGTATTCATGTGAGGTGAGTGGTTCTTTTTGCATTTGGGTTGCAATAGCCAAGGTCAATAAGGGGGTACTTTCCTGGAGTGGTCTGTCCAGATACTTCTTTAACAGGTTTACATGATAAACTTTTTCCTTCCCCTTTTTGTCAATTTTATAGTTTGTTCTAGACACCTTCTCTAGAACCGTATATGGACCTTGCCAACCAATTTGTAATTTATTCTGGCTTCCGGGTAGTAGAAGCAGCACCTTCTCTCCGACTGCCAGTTCCCTGTCCTTTGCCTTCCTATTAAAATATGCTGCATGTTTCTTCCTGGCTTGTTTCAAATTATCATTTGCCAGTTTCCATCCAGCTTTCAAACGAGTGGTCAGTTCGTTCACATATTGATACGATGAGGTAACAGTCTCTTCCGCCTTCTCATCTGTCCAGGTCCTTAATAGAGCTTCTAATGGACCTTTTATTGGCCTCCCAAATAGCAGAGTTGCGGGAGCCATCCCGGTTGAACTATGTGGTACCTCCCGGTACGCAAACAATGCGGCGGGCAGGAATTGATCCCACAGATCCGGTTTTTCGTGTGCCAGCTTTCTCAGGATAGAAATGAGAGTCCCGTTGAACCTCTCTACCTGGCCGTTCCCTTGTGGATGGTACGGACTACAATGAAAGTGTCTGGCTTGAAATAGCTTAAAAACTTCTTCCGTTAGTTTCCCCTTGAACTGAGATCCATTATCCGTCAAGATTTGATGCGGGAATCCTAATCGGGTAAATATTGTAAGTAGTGCCTCTGCTACATGTTTTGAATCAATTGATGGCAGGGCTACCGCCTCTCCCCACATAGAACAAGTGTCCACCAGAGTAAGGATGTAACTGTTCCTCCTCTTGGTCCGAGTGAGAGGTCCTACAATATCCACTGCAACCCTCTCAAAAGGTGTTCCCACTATGGGCATTTCCCCTAGAGTTGCAGGAGCAGTCCAGTGCTTTGGAGCTACCCTTTGACATTCTGGGCAGGAGTTGACATATCTTTTTATATCCTCCGTTATCCCTGGCCAGAAGTAATGACAAGCTATACGCTGTCCTGTGGCGCTGATCCCCATGTGACCACTGAAGGGAATCGCATGCCCGAGTTCCATCACTTTATCTCTATATGAAATGGGAAGAACCAGCTGGTTGTGACCATTTGTTCCAGTTCCGGCCTTCCTGTATAAGAGTTTGTTCTTCATGAAATATTCCCCCTTGCTCGGAGGTGTGTGGCATTTGGGCAATTTTTTAAAACAGGGCTTGAGTGTCCTATCCTCAGCCTGCGCCTTCCTCATCTCCTCTGGATGAGCATTTATAGGTTCACCTTCTTCCTCCTTCTTCTGTGACCTGGTCTGCACTGTCGCCATTATCACAGGTTTCTCGGGATTCCCCAAGAAGACGTATCTACACCCCAATATCAGAGGGTAGATTGGTTCATCTATCACTGCTGCTCTGATTTCTCCTTCCACATAGCGAGTTTTCACCGTTATCCTTGCGATGGGAAGTGTCATGAGTGGTATGTCCTTAGTCGCCCCTTGTATTTCCACTGTTTCTGTGGTATACTGACTTGGGTCCACTAGGCTAGACTTCACAACTGAATCATAATCCAAACCTGTATCATAAAGGCACCTTATGGTGACCCCATTACAAATAACATCCTCACAAACTGGGGGGTGATAAGGTTCCTGTTGTCCCTTAGGATTAACCTTTAATCTTTGCGTCCCCGACTTCATTGCAGCAATGTTTGAAGGTTTCCTTCTACAAAATTCGGTGTTATGGTTATCCTTCTTGCACCATTTACACCATCTTTTTCCTTGGTTCAACGGTTTTCTTTCATTGAACTTTTGGTCATTGAACTGTGAGTTTCTGTCGCGATAGTCATTTCTTGGCCGCTCAAAGTTTGTCCTACCTTTATTTCCCTGCTCTCTATTATCAAATTTATTAAATTGCTGTGGAGCTTTAAAATTGTCTATGTGCTTCTTCTTAGCACCACTTACCTCTGCCTGAGCTGCCTGATACCTCTCAGCAACATTTAAAATTTCCCCCAACTTCTCTGCACCTTGTTCCATGAGAAATTTTCTCATGTCTGGAGCCATGGACTCTCTCAATTGCTCAATCATGATCATTTCTTTAAGATCTTGGGTCTTCCCCAGAGCCGTCCATTTCTCCAAATAGGTTTCTAGTCTAGCAGAGAATTGGTGGTATGTCTCCCCAGACAACAGTTTAGCATTTCTAAATTTCTTACGATAAAATTCACCATTCTTCTCGTACCTTAATAACAAAGCCTGCTTTAACATGTCATAATTGTCTTGGTCTTCCCTGTTCATTTTAGCACATACTTCATAAGAAGTACCCCTCAATCCCTGTGATAGCTTTAAACTCCACCTCTCTCTCTCTAACCCATATGTAGTAGCTAATAACTCAAAACGTCCTAGGTACCCCTCTATGTCATCGTCTTTCTCAACAAAATGGTCTAAATGAAACCCCATAGCTGAGTTTGAGGCTCCCAGACTGGGCGTAGCATCTGAGGCAAAAGGGCTGGCACCATTTTCAGGGGCCGGGCCTTGTAATTCCAGCTCCCTTAGTCGTAATTCGTGCTCCCTCTGCAACCTTCTATCTTCTGCCTCCCTTTCGGCAGTCAACCTTTTTTCTTCTGCCTCCCTTTGCTGTCGTTTTTCTTCTGCCTCCCTTTGCTGTCGTTTTTCTTCTGCCTCAATCTGCAGCCTCTTAATTTCTCTATCAGCCTCAATTTGTAACCTCTTCTCTTCAGCTAACCTGTCAGACTCCAATTTTCTTTCAGCCTCTTTTTCTAATCTCCTTTCTTCCCGTTCAATATATTTATCACATTCAGCCGTTACGTATTGAATTAAAATTTGACCATCCATTCCCATCTCCTTCGCGGTGAGCACAGCAGCTGATCTAAATTTTGCCAGCTCCGCCATACTTTTTAGACAATATAATAATATACAAGCTAAATCTCTAACCAGTAAATACACTAAGTACTTCTTATGACTATAGTCTAACTAATTCTAACTAACCAGTTAACTAATTAATTATTACTGGCTGTGAAGATTCACCAACTTTTATCTGCAGGGACACTTTTAATTTTAAGGGAAATTTTACAATTTATTTCCCTACTTTTATTTCTCCCACCAGGAGATCCTAATATTACTGTTGGGCTAATTATCCCTGGACAAGACCCCAATATTGTAGTGGTGTTTGATGGTATTGTATGATGGTGTTATTACTAAATGTAAATTGTATGAGGCCAGCTGTGAAGGCTCCTGAGATAAAATGTAGTGGTGAATTGTCAGAAGGCCTTTCTTGCTACCACTACGACCTCACACTTAATTTTTTTTTAATGAATGTGGCTACGTAAAGTGTCTAGGGTTATGATATGTAGTGTGGTGTAATGGATTATAAATATACCCACAGATATTAACAAGACTAATAATATTAATAAATGTTAGAATACACTGAACTAACTCACGTGTGTAAAATTTTTTGATATAAGTATATTACATTTATTTTGTTCTGTGTCAATTTTTTAGGTTGACCAGAACTTAAAAGGATTTAGAGATTATGAAAAGAAATGCATGGAATAGTATATCATAAATGCAATAGCGTACATATATATGTACTATACTAGTTAGTTTTATTAAAATGTTCTAGTATTCATCTACTTGGGAGGATAGTACTGTTTGTGCTGTTGGGGTGGCCTCATCACACCTGTCTATATTGACTACACAGTGTCCAGAAAATGGTGGGAATCTTTATGGGGTTCTTAGTAACTAAAGGGCGTTGGTGAAAGTCCAGCAGACCAGAGGCTCACTCATCTGGTAGTTGTCGCTCTGGTGCTGAAATCAGATGGTCCCACCTCTCCGTGCTGGCGGGCAATAATGGTGGTCTCTGTCACAAATACTGCACAGATACACTCGAGTAAAGTCACCAACTGAATAGACCCTGCTTTGTTGACGACAGAAACTCGCAGCTCTGCAATCAAAGTATGGGCCATGTGTCAAAATCTATTCTCTACCCACGTCTGGACACAACAGTGACACAACAACCACATCATACAGACAGGTCAGATCTCTCTGACCAAACAGCACATTTACCATGGTGGTTTTACATCAGATAGATCCTCCCAGACTATAGATCCTGAAAAATGTTTATTAGTTTTCGGCCCTAAAAGAGGATAGGTAATATGTATCATTATTCTCAACACTTGATCTGTCTTGCATAATCCTTGCTGGAGCTTATGTACATTGTTGGTCCCTAGACCCTGACTAGGGCGGGGGGTCTAGAGCAAATCCCTACTTGTTTGTAAGGCTAGATTTCGATATGGCAGTATCAAATCACTCAAACATGAAACAATATTCAAAATATATAAGGAAATAATTTCAATCTTACCAGATTATGAATAAATAACACAGAATTGCTAGCAAAACTCAGCTGAGCTGCTGGCTATAGTATGGCGTCCCTAAATTTATTTCACTTGCTTTCATATGGAATCACCACACTTTAAAATCTGTGTCTATCACTGAACAACTATTGAAGAATGGCCCCACTTTCGCGTCTGAGCGCTAATGATATGATTGTCTGTGGCCAATCACTGCCTAGGTTATTTGAATTTCAAAATTTCTACACTAAAGTCATTTCAGTCATGCTTCAGTCAAGTATGGATGTTTATCTGTTAGTCTGTCCGTCTCTACTTGTGTTTCTAAAAAAATGTGCTTGGTTTTTGAACCAACCTTTCTCTCCCCTCCAAAATTTTGTCGTTAAAAGTTATATTTAGACACAGCTACCGCTCAAAAACCCTCTCCTCCATACTAAGTAAATTTGAACACCTGCGTCCAAGGTCGTGTTTTTGTGTGCAAATTGCGACACTTTTTTATTCAACACAGTCTGTCGATGATGTGAACTACACTGTCTTTTGTCATTATTTTCAATATTATCTATCCGTTTGTAAAATTAAGACCATCTTAGTTCACTGCTCAGAATAGGCCATCCGGCCAGCTAATTTTTATATTCCTAACATTAATATTAAGAAAAAATTACTTTTTAATTTTTGTAATATTCCTAACATCTGCGTTTTACCGCTCCATTCAAATCAAAAGCTTGGTATCGCAAAAGCGTCCAATAAATGACTGTGGCGTATTATATCTAAGGTCCCTTCTGTCGAGTTGCTTACTTTTTATGTCAACTTGGGAACGTGACTTTTCTCCGTTTCCCCCCCAATTGCGTCTCCTTAGCCTTTCCAGTCATATTTTTTTTCTTTTTGATCCGCCGTTCCCCTCCTGTCTAGCAAGTCAATTATTATGAAGGATGATGACCCGCGGTCTAGGCGATCATGTACATCAGCAGCCTACGCATTATGTTTTTATCCTTAAATGTTATCTTTGGAGGGATTTTACCGTTGTATCTCTGTCAATTTCACTACACATCTCCCCACTTGAAAACATGCCTATGGCAAGTTCCAAAACCAGCGATACACATAGGTAAAATTACTCCTCACGTCTGCCACTACTCTAATTTTGATCACAGGGGTGCCGACTGAGGAAATCTGCACCGACATTCAATTTGCCTGGGATATATTGGATACTAAACTGATAAGGTTGAAGCAATAAAGACCACCTCAGCAATCTTGCGTTTTCATGCTTAGCCTGAGACAAGAACACGAGAGGCTGATGGTCCGTCTCCACCACAAATGTCCTACCATACAGATAGATTTGAAACTTCTTTATTGCCCAGATTAATGCTAAGCATTCTTTTTCGCTTGTGGAGTATCCTTGTTCCGCCTTATTCAATTTGCGGCTTGCATAAGCGACTGGTTTCAGTTCCCCATCAGGTGAAGATGATCTTTGCAACAAAGCCCCTCCGAGTCCCACATTACTTGCATCGGTTCTTAAGACAAAGTCCTGTGTCAAATCAGGCAGTTTGAGAATAGGCTTGCTAGTGAGTTTTTCCTTTAACTCTTGGAACGCTAGTTCACATTGTGCAGTCCAAATAATTTTATCTGGAAGTCCCTTGCGAGTCAAATCAGTCAGAGGAGCACAAATAGCGTTAAAATTTTTGATGTATTTCTGATAAAATCCGCATAACGACACGAATGATCGCACGTCCTTTTTTGTTTGCGGCCTAGGTGCTCTCTGCAGTTTTTCCAAATTCTTAGGATCAGGGGTCATATTACCCTGATATACAGTGTGTCCCAAGAATTCCAACTCTTTGCATCCAATACAACATTTTGTGGGCCTAGCAGTTAAGTTCGCCTCCCGAAGTCTATCAAACAACATCTCCAGAGCTTCAATGTGTTCTTCAAATGTCTCGGTGGCGACGAGAATATCATCCATGAAATTTGTGATACATGGGTTATTCAGGGGATCCAACAATTTTCGCATCATCCTTGAAAACACACTCGGAGCATTTTTCAGTCCGAATGGTAGCATATTGAATTCATAATGTCCATCCGAAGTGCTAAAAGCCAAATAAGGTCTCACTTCAGGCTTCACTGGGATCTGGTAATAGCCTTTACTAAGATCCACCTTTGAAAAATATTTTGCCTTGTTCAGTCTGGCAAATAACTGTTTTGTGTCTGGTAATGGATCCACTTGTCCTTCTGTGACAGCATTCAGTTTCCTGTAATCTATGCACAGTCTGTGTTCCCCAGACGGTTTTCTCAACAAAACGACACTAGAACTAAAAGATGATTCACTGTGCGAAATAATCCCCTCCTTCAACAAATACTCTATTTCTTCCTTCAATGCCTTCTCCTTCGCGAACGGAATAGAATAGGCTCTCATACAGATTGGGTTTGAGTCTACCAGTTTCATGTCATACTGTAGCAAATTTGTATGGCCTGGTTTATCTGTTAATACATCTGTATGTTCCTCCAGAACTTGTTGAACTCTCTCCCTCTGGTTTTTAGTCAGGTGCTTACTGACTTTTACCTGTGCTGCTGTTTCACAAGGATGTAATGGGTATTCATGTGAGGTGAGTGGTTCTTTTTGCATTTGGGTTGCAATAGCCAAGGTCAATAAGGGGGTACTTTCCTGGAGTGGTCTGTCCAGATACTTCTTTAACAGGTTTACATGATAAACTTTTTCCTTCCCCTTTTTGTCAATTTTATAGTTTGTTCTAGACACCTTCTCTAGAACCGTATATGGACCTTGCCAACCATTTGTAATTTATTCTGGCTTCCGGGTAGTAGAAGCAGCACCTTCTCTCCGACTGCCAGTTCCCTGTCCTTTGCCTTCCTATTAAAATATGCTGCATGTTTCTTCCTGGCTTGTTTCAAATTATCATTTGCCAGTTTCCATCCAGCTTTCAAACGAGTGGTCAGTTCGTTCACATATTGATACGATGAGGTAACAGTCTCTTCCGCCTTCTCATCTGTCCAGGTCCTTAATAGAGCTTCTAATGGACCTTTTATTGGCCTCCCAAATAGCAGAGTTGCGGGAGCCATCCCGGTTGAACTATGTGGTACCTCCCGGTACGCAAACAATGCGGCGGGCAGGAATTGATCCCACAGATCCGGTTTTTCGTGTGCCAGCTTTCTCAGGATAGAAATGAGAGTCCCGTTGAACCTCTCTACCTGGCCGTTCCCTTGTGGATGGTACGGACTACAATGAAAGTGTCTGGCTTGAAATAGCTTAAAAACTTCTTCCGTTAGTTTCCCCTTGAACTGAGATCCATTATCCGTCAAGATTTGATGTGGGAATCCTAATCGGGTAAATATTGTAAGTAGTGCCTCTGCTACATGTTTTGAATCAATTGATGGCAGGGCTACCGCCTCTCCCCACATAGAACAAGTGTCCACCAGAGTAAGGATGTAACTGTTCCTCCTCTTGGTCCGAGTGAGAGGTCCCTACAATATCCACTGCAACCCTCTCAAAAGGTGTTCCCACTATGGGCATTTCCCCTAGAGTTGCAGGAGCAGTCCAGTGCTTTGGAGCTACCCTTTGACATTCTGGGCAGGATTTGACATATCTTTTTATATCCTCCGTTATCCCTGGCCAGAAGTAATAACAAGCTATACGCTGTCCTGTGGCGCTGATCCCCATGTGACCACTGAAGGGAATCGCATGCCCGAGTTCCATCACTTTATCTCTATATGAAATGGGAAGAACCAGCTGGTTGTGACCATTTGTTCCAGTTCCGGCCTTCCTGTATAAGAGTTTGTTCTTCATGAAATATTCCCCCTTGCTCGGAGGTGTGTGGCATTTGGGCAATTTTTTAAAACAGGGCTTGAGTGTCCTATCCTCAGCCTGCGCCTTCCTCATCTCCTCTGGATGAGCATTTATAGGTTCACCTTCTTCCTCCTTCTTCTGTGACCTGGTCTGCACTGTCGCCATTATCACAGGTTTCTCGGGATTCCCCAAGAAGACGTATCTACACCCCAATATCAGAGGGTAGAT
This sequence comes from Oreohelix idahoensis, assembly GCA_024509875.1. NCBI lineage: Eukaryota > Metazoa > Mollusca > Gastropoda > Stylommatophora > Oreohelicidae > Oreohelix > Oreohelix idahoensis. Next base: position 166,058 of record JAMPIV010011573.1, read on the forward strand.
TGGTTCATCTATCACTGCTGCTCTGATTTCTCCTTCCACATAGCGAGTTTTCACCGTTATCCTTGCGATGGGAAGTGTCATGAGTGGTATGTCCTTAGTCGCCCCTTGTATTTCCACTGTTTCTGTGGTATACTGACTTGGGTCCACTAGGCTAGACTTCACAACTGAATCATAATCCAAACCTGTATCATAAAGGCACCTTATGGTGACCCCATTACAAATAACATCCTCACAAACTGGGGGGTGATAAGGTTCCTGTTGTCCCTTAGGATTAACCTTTAATCTTTGCGTCCCCGACTTCATTGCAGCAATGTTTGAAGGTTTCCTTCTACAAAATTCGGTGTTATGGTTATCCTTCTTGCACCATTTACACCATCTTTTTCCTTGGTTCAACGGTTTTCTTTCATTGAACTTTTGGTCATTGAACTGTGAGTTTCTGTCGCGATAGTCATTTCTTGGCCGCTCAAAGTTTGTCCTACCTTTATTTCCCTGCTCTCTATTATCAAATTTATTAAATTGCTGTGGAGCTTTAAAATTGTCTATGTGCTTCTTCTTAGCACCACTTACCTCTGCCTGAGCTGCCTGATACCTCTCAGCAACATTTAAAATTTCCCCCAACTTCTCTGCACCTTGTTCCATGAGAAATTTTCTCATGTCTGGAGCCATGGACTCTCTCAATTGCTCAATCATGATCATTTCTTTAAGATCTTGGGTCTTCCCCAGAGCCGTCCATTTCTCCAAATAGGTTTCTAGTCTAGCAGAGAATTGGTGGTATGTCTCCCCAGACAACAGTTTAGCATTTCTAAATTTCTTACGATAAAATTCACCATTCTTCTCGTACCTTAATAACAAAGCCTGCTTTAACATGTCATAATTGTCTTGGTCTTCCCTGTTCATTTTAGCAAATACTTCATAAGAAGTACCCCTCAATCCCTGTGATAGCTTTAAACTCCACCTCTCTCTCTCTAACCCATATGTAGTAGCTAATAACTCAAAAACGTCCTAGGTACCCCTCTATGTCATCGTCTTTCTCAACAAAATGGTCTAAATGAAACCCCATAGCTGAGTTTGAGGCTCCCAGACTGGGCGTAGCATCTGAGGCAAAAGGGCTGGCACCATTTTCAGGGGCCGGGCCTTGTAATTCCAGCTCCCTTAGTCGTAATTCGTGCTCCCTCTGCAACCTTCTATCTTCTGCCTCCCTTTCGGCAGTCAACCTTTTTTCTTCTGCCTCCCTTTGCTGTCGTTTTTCTTCTGCCTCCCTTTGCTGTCGTTTTTCTTCTGCCTCAATCTGCAGCCTCTTAATTTCTCTATCAGCCTCAATTTGTAACCTCTTCTCTTCAGCTAACCTGTCAGACTCCAATTTTCTTTCAGCCTCTTTTTCTAATCTCCTTTCTTCCCGTTCAATATATTTATCACATTCAGCCGTTACGTATTGAATTAAAATTTGACCATCCATTCCCATCTCCTTCGCGGTGAGCACAGCAGCTGATCTAAATTTTGCCAGCTCCGCCATACTTTTTAGACAATATAATAATATACAAGCTAAATCTCTAACCAGTAAATACACTAAGTACTTCTTATGACTATAGTCTAACTAATTCTAACTAACCAGTTAACTAATTAATTATTACTGGCTGTGAAGATTCACCAACTTTTATCTGCAGGGACACTTTTAATTTTAAGGGAAATTTTACAATTTATTTCCCTACTTTTATTTCTCCCACCAGGAGATCCTAATATTACTGTTGGGCTAATTATCCCTGGACAAGACCCCAATATTGTAGTGGTGTTTGATGGTATTGTATGATGGTGTTATTACTAAATGTAAATTGTATGAGGCCAGCTGTGAAGGCTCCTGAGATAAAATGTAGTGGTGAATTGTCAGAAGGCCTTTCTTGCTACCACTACGACCTCACACTTAATTTTTTTTTAATGAATGTGGCTACGTAAAGTGTCTAGGGTTATGATATGTAGTGTGGTGTAATGGATTATAAATATACCCACAGATATTAACAAGACTAATAATATTAATAAATGTTAGAATACACTGAACTAACTCACGTGTGTAAAATTTTTTGATATAAGTATATTACATTTATTTTGTTCTGTGTCAATTTTTTAGGTTGACCAGAACTTAAAAGGATTTAGAGATTATGAAAAGAAATGCATGGAATAGTATATCATAAATGCAATAGTGTACATATATATGTACTATACTAGTTAGTTTTATTAAAATGTTCTAGTATTCATCTACTTGGGAGGATAGTACTGTTTGTGCTGTTGGGGTGGCCTCATCACACCTGTCTATATTGACTACACAGTGTCCAGAAAATGGTGGGAATCTTTATGGGGTTCTTAGTAACTAAAGGGCGTTGGTGAAAGTCCAGCAGACCAGAGGCTCACTCATCTGGTAGTTGTCGCTCTGGTGCTGAAATCAGATGGTCCCACCTCTCCGTGCTGGCGGGCAATAATGGTGGTCTCTGTCACAAATACTGCACAGATACACTCGAGTAAAGTCACCAACTGAATAGACCCTGCTTTGTTGACGACAGAAACTCGCAGCTCTGCAATCAAAGTATGGGCCATGTGTCAAAATCTATTCTCTACCCACGTCTGGACACAACAGTGACACAACAACCACATCATACAGACAGGTCAGATCTCTCTGACCAAACAGCACATTTACCATGGTGGTTTTACATCAGATAGATCCTCCCAGACTATAGATCCTGAAAAATGTTTATTAGTTTTCGGCCCTAAAAGAGGATAGGTAATATGTATCATTATTCTCAACACTTGATCTGTCTTGCATAATCCTTGCTGGAGCTTATGTACATTGTTGGTCCCTAGACCCTGACTAGGGCGGGGGGTCTAGAGCAAATCCCTACTTGTTTGTAAGGCTAGATTTCGATATGGCAGTATCAAATCACTCAAACATGAAACAATATTCAAAATATATAAGGAAATAATTTCAATCTTACCAGATTATGAATAAATAACACAGAATTGCTAGCAAAACTCAGCTGAGCTGCTGGCTATAGTATGGCGTCCCTAAATTTATTTCACTTGCTTTCATATGGAATCACCACACTTTAAAATCTGTGTCTATCACTGAACAACTATTGAAGAATGGCCCCACTTTCGCGTCTGAGCGCTAATGATATGATTGTCTGTGGCCAATCACTGCCTAGGTTATTTGAATTTCAAAATTTCTACACTAAAGTCATTTCAGTCATGCTTCAGTCAAGTATGGATGTTTATCTGTTAGTCTGTCCGTCTCTACTTGTGTTTCTAAAAAAATGTGCTTGGTTTTTGAACCAACCTTTCTCTCCCCTCCAAAATTTTGTCGTTAAAAGTTATATTTAGACACAGCTACCGCTCAAAAACCCTCTCCTCCATACTAAGTAAATTTGAACACCTGCGTCCAAGGTCGTGTTTTTGTGTGCAAATTGCGACACTTTTTTATTCAACACAGTCTGTCGATGATGTGAACTACACTGTCTTTTGTCATTATTTTCAATATTATCTATCCGTTTGTAAAATTAAGACCATCTTAGTTCACTGCTCAGAATAGGCCATCCGGCCAGCTAATTTTTATATTCCTAACATTAATATTAAGAAAAAATTACTTTTTAATTTTTGTAATATTCCTAACATCTGCGTTTTACCGCTCCATTCAAATCAAAAGCTTGGTATCGCAAAAGCGTCCAATAAATGACTGTGGCGTATTATATCTAAGGTCCCTTCTGTCGAGTTGCTTACTTTTTATGTCAACTTGGGAACGTGACTTTTCTCCGTTTCCCCCCCAATTGCGTCTCCTTAGCCTTTCCAGTCATATTTTTTTTCTTTTTGATCCGCCGTTCCCCTCCTGTCTAGCAAGTCAATTATTATGGAGGATGATGACCCGCGGTCTAGGCGATCATGTACATCAGCAGCCTACGCATTATGTTTTTATCCTTAAATGTTATCTTTGGAGGGATTTTACCGTTGTATCTCTGTCAATTTCACTACAGGTTGAAAAGGTTAATATAATAAGTATGCACAGCATTTATGTCATCATCCACTCCCTGCTCCATATAGAACTTGGGACTACCTCTGCTTTTGGTTCTCTATGAGAAACCCGCATAAAGCGGTCACCAGCTCTTGCAGTGGTGGTTCATGAAATCATCATTCTATATGCTGAGTTTCCAGCCTCGTATGACTTTGACATCCATTAGCAATTGTCACATGTTAATAAATGCAAAATACAGAATTATAAAATGTACAACTTACCCCAAAATCTCTTTGGGAATATAGATTGACCTCTGGCTCAGAGAAATAGTTATGGCAACTTGTTTAAGATGCCTCTTACACGTGGTCTGGGGTATTACTTTGCAAAAAGAATGACACTATGACTTAGTGTTCAGCTTTCTAGAATTCCGGGCTTTCCATATCAATGAAATTAGAGTTTTCCTGGTATATTAGTCCACAAGATGCTCAGACACGTTGTCCGGTCCTTTAATGTGAAATCCCGATCAAATTCCTTGCTCTGGCTGTCTTCTTGACGAGTTGAATTTCACAGTTCCCTAGACCGGCGAAAGTGGTATATTATATTGCAACTTTCGGCCCACGCCATATGTTGTTACAAACTGACAAAGCTCCAGTCAGAGAGGTTATATATAACCCATCTAAAATTGCCAAGCCAATAGTATTTAAATGCGTATTATGATGGGGTTCTCTTCACCAATTTTCTCATAGGACAATTCTGCGTGAATTTAAAAAGTCACTTTCCAAATAAGGTCGAGTGGTTTCCGTCGATTCTCGGTCATGTTTACCACTACAACTTCATAATTACTCAAAGTAATCTTTTACACCATTTCCGTAGTCTTCAAGTGTGTCTTTAATATGTCACTAGATGGATAGTTGACCAGCACTCCCTGTTGAAGGCCGTTTTTGTTTTGCGTTAGCGTTTTGCAAGTGTATGTTGTTTACATACAATATTCGTGTGAAGTTACTGTCCATGGTTCTTTCTTTACGTGCCTGGCAAACAAGTATTAGTTTACTTTTGTGCACACATCTCTTTCTCCAAAGAAAGTAATAACTGCTGAGGGACGGTTTATAACTTCACGGTTTATAACATGACGAACTTCACAATAGACCCTTTGATATGGTCGGGCAATTAGTACACAATCAAGATTAATAATATTAATAGTCACTCATATGTATGAAACAATCCTTTCGATAGTGAAATATGAAATACAGTTGTATACTTTCATTATACTGAATATTGTATACATGAAAATATCTTATGGGCCATACACACACACCCAGATACACATCTCAACAGCCAAACGGCTGGAACTTCAATCCACTCGTTTTTACATACACTTTTTGCTAAACTCACTTCTATTTTTGCACACGCCTCGTTAGCAATCCTTTCCTGCAATTTGCAAGCTTGTCACACTGCCAGTCTCATCACGTGACATAGAGTGTCAAGTGGGCTGGGGTAGCGAAGCGGTGTTCTGGGAATTCAAACTAACTGCATTTTCTAACTCCCAACAAACACCTGGTGTCCCAACACGAAATTGACTGGTCCTACCTGTATCAACTCTCAGCGAGGAGGGGTAGGCAAACAAACATGACGTGAATTACAGGAAGAACGTGTAAACAATGACTCGGGCACGGATTTTTGAGCTCCGAAAATGAGAAATAATTAAATAATGGCAGAGAGAGAGAGAGAGAGAGAGAGAGAGAGAGAGAGAGAGAGAGAGAGAATGCATACAAAAAGAGAACGACTAATCATGTGACAGGTAGGTTCATCTTCAGTTTATTGAGGTGTAGTCATAATTTGTTGGTACGTTGAGCTACAGTTTGTTGAGGCGTAGTCAGGTTTGTTTAGTTTTGCTGAGATGTCAAGTACATCACACTTCGGAACAAGAAGAACTAAAAATGTAGCCAGAGTAGACTACAGGTTTCAAATTTTAGGTATTTAAATCTAAGCCTTCGTTTTTCACGTGAACTTTGTGTTTGTTTTGTCACAGATCATTATAAATTTTATTTTTTGTTTGTTGAGTTTCTTAAAACCAATTAAACGTGCCCGACGCGTAAACAGAAAAATGTGAAACCATAAATGCTGAAGATGACAACCTAATCTAAGCCTTACTGTAAAAGCTACCAATGCATGTTATTAGTGATAGAAATATGTGAATTTAAAAGAATCAAACAACAAAATAAACGTTACTGTAATAATTCATCATCTATACACGCAGCCGTCGATCGGAGCGCAGTCGAAGGTGCAAACTTCAAAAAAGCAGGTATTCACAGGAGCAAGCCAGAAATGGCGAGCGTATTCAGTAGTGCAAGTGTTCAAAGTAGCCCCAAGGAAAAAAAAAACACTGGGAATAATGCAGAATTATAACTTGTTGACTTATTTTATATAATTTATGCATACAAATTAATTGACAGAAATTACAGAATGAATAATTAACTGGTAAAAGATTTAATTATTAGTAATTGATTGTCTCGAGAGAAACATTTTTTTAAAAATCACACCAAATTATAATACTTATCACAATCGTCCGTTCTTACACCATTATCTCCCCTGGCCTGTGTTTACAAGTAACTCTTCTTCGTTTATTTGATTTCGTCTTTTCTCACAAATTTTTTTGTTATAACTTTGTAAACATGTTTTTGCCTCGTGTAGTTCCTTGGGCGTCTCTGAAGTGACAAATACAGACAAGGACCTGCTGCACCCTCAGGTATGTTGTACAAGGCCACTAAAATGAGGTTGTGCATTGGACTGGCAACCTAATTGTGTTGCCACTAGTGCCCTGTATATAGAGAGTGACGACAACTAGGGTTCGACCGAAAATGGCGGCCAAACCCGACTCGCCGGAAAAAGGACCCAATCGCGACTTTAAAAATTGGCTACAAATACAAGTAGCACATCTTTGTATCTAAGGTCCTTTTTCCAGCGATATACTCTATATACAGGGCACTAGTTGCCACAGATACCACTGTTGCAAGGGGGACCACTGCAGCGGTGGCTCCATACTCAATGAGGAGTGCAGAAGAAAATGATTATGAAAAATGTTTTCGATTGGAGTTTTTTTAAAACACACTGTGGTAACTTGACGGCTTGAAACCGGTAATTTTCACTTATTAATTCGGGACCAAAGACGCAGCAAGAGAGATGAATGCAGTCAGTGACTCATAGCTTGACTGCTTGCGTCAAGGTCAGCGAACCAGAGCAGACCAAGACCCTGCTCCACCTCCAAGTGGTGGTACTGGAAACAGGCTGCATCACTACAGTCTGGCTGAGAGAGTAGGGATCGAAGTGGGAAGGCAAACCCGGTCCCCAAAAATGCCGTGCTGAAGTCGGATGTGCCGGCCGAAAGGCGCAAATATTGCAGCTACGCTGTAAACGGACACAACGCAATCAACGTCCTTTCCAGGACGAACGAGGAAGAAGAATGCTTATTAATTCCGCGTTAATGTTTTTATGTGTCGCGCAATTGTGAACAATGTTTTCGATTGGAGTTTTTTTAAAAAGCGCTGGTAAAGTTGACAGCTTGAAAATGATAATTATCACTTATTAATTCCACGTTAATGTTCTTATGTGTCGCGCAATTATGAAAAAAATAAACACACCAGATTATTAAGCAATTTACGTAATACATTTTGTAAATATAATTTGAAGTCCAGGTTTTTAAATACAGTTTTGTTTACTGTGTTACTGTGGTGAGAAGGATATTTCGGAACAGTTCCAGAAAGTCGAGATGAGAAATATTGCAAATAGCTAAGAATTTATAATCAGAATTGGGGGGTAGCACAGAACAGATTGGTGGTTAACTTCACAGTTACAAGTGACTGCTGTAGAGAGAAAGCTATGAAAAAAGTCACCTTCTCGCAAAATTTACTCTATGCTCTAGAGGTGTGTATATCAATGTGTGTATATGTGTGTGTTATGAATTCCGCTCAATTTAACTAGCCCCCAATAATGTAATGAGCCAATTTCTCCACGAAATAGACTGACTAACGTCATTTTTAATGATACGTAAATATAACATTAATAACACC